>CM024764.1:74606831-74862084 GCA_014218235.1 Colocasia esculenta | reverse complement strand
CTTCTACCTGATTGGAACTTCTTCTTCTTAGCCAAAATCCGCTGCAATCTTTTAGATAGCATTGCTTCCTTATTCTCGCTGTCTGCATTACTTTCACTCTCAGCTGAACTTACTTCTGGTGAATCTTCTTCAGCTTTTAAGGCGCAGGAGTGCTTCTTTCTGCTAGATGACTCTCCCAGCCTTTCCATGTTGATCTCATGGGCCATGAGGGACCCAATGAGCTTTTCTACTGACATTCTCTTCAAGTCATTAGCTTCTTCTATTGCTGTGACCTTTGGGGTCCATGAGGACGGTAAGGATCTAAGTATTTTTCTCACCATGTCTCCAATCTCATAAGTTTTCCCCAGACCAGCTAGTCCATTTGTGATGTCAGTGAACCGGCTGAACATTTGAGTTATGGATTCACCTGATTGCATATGAAATCTCTCATACTGAGTGACAAGAATGTCGATTCTTGTTTCCTTTACCTTGTCTGTGCCTTCATATGTGATCCTGAGCTTTTCCCACATTTCCATTGAGGATTTGCAGGCAGAAACTCTGTTGAACTCCTTCTTACTTAGAGCACAGCATAAGATGCTCTTTGCTTTGTAATTCAAGGAGATCTTCTTTCTGTCATCATCTGTCCATTGAGCTTTCTCATTTGTGACTACCAGATCACCTTCTTCTACTATGGACCAAATTTGATAGTCGTGCCCTTGTAGAAAGTATTCCATTCTGGTCTTCCAGTAAGGATAATCTTCACCATCAAAGAGAGGGGGTCGGTTGACAGACTGACCTTCAATGTTACCTTGGGCTGCCATGGATCTTTACTCTTCAGATCGTTGGTTCCTTTCTTTGTCGAAGAGACTCGCTCTGATACCACTTGTTGCCCAGTTGACGAGCCCAGAGGGGGGGGGTGAATGGGTCTTTTAAAATAATCTACAAGATACCTGTAACTAAAAATATTCACACAAACGTTCTTCAAAGGAGGTTAGTGACTGTTAGTTTAAATATCAAACACACAAAGAAGATAATCACACAACACAAGAATTATCCTGGTTCGGACTTCCTCTCCTTAGGAGTCCTACGTCCAATCCTTGAGCAACAACTCAGGATTTCACTAACTAGGGTACAGTCCCCCTAAGGACGCAACAACACTCAGCTTGGCTGGTCTTCCTTCACACCCGAAGGGAACAACAACACCCTGGATACCTCACCAGGTCTTCCTTCACAACCGAAGGGAACTACACCCTGGATACCACCAGGTCTTTCTTCACACCCGAAGGGAACAACACCTTGGATACCACCAGGTCTTCCTTCACACCCGAAGGGAACAACAACTCAAAGAGAATTGAATGAAATTCAAGCCCCTAGATCAAGCTTTTAACAAGCCAAGATCTGAAGCAACTAGCACTGAGAGCAAGAATCTAAACAAGGCACACTCTCAGAACTACACGGGCTCTCTTGGAAAATCTATTACAGCACAGAGAGCAAAAGAGCTGAAGGTGATGAGGAAAGTGATTCTTGGCTCTGGACTCCTTGCAGAAGACTTTGAACGTTTGAACACAGATTTTGTTCTCTACTTCGTTGGTTCTTTCTCTTCTGTCTTTGAGTTTATATCTCCTCATTTTGAAATACAGTCGTTGAAGTATCCGTTGTCTCTTGGATTGATAGACGTTAGACTGGTTGACATTTTGGAAGCTTCAACTATCTTTTATCCATTTGAGCACACAAAGAGATAATGTCTTCTGACGTCTATAGGTCCAACGTTGTATGATAGAAAGTCTTCAGGACCCTGCACACATTAAATGCTAGACAGTAGACAATTCAAACTGTCTCTTGTTGTCAGTATACGTTGATGTGAGTATTCACTAGAGTAGCAATCCCAAATAGCTTGTTTTAAAGGATGTATACAGAGTAAACACAATAATGGACGATATTGTCTGCATGCATGGAGAGATACGTTCAGAACTCATAAATGTAGGAGTGATAGATAGATATATGCATGACTTTGACTAGTCAATGCTTCAAGAGATAAGATAAAAATCAAGTTTATATATAAACTGTAAAGTCGATGTCTATATGACTTATGAAATCGTTATGAATACTAACAAGTCATTATAGAGAGCAAATCGTTATGAACACTTATCAAGTCGTTCTGAATACTAACAAGTCATTATAGAGAGCAAATCGTTATGAACACTTATCAAGTCGTTTTGAATACTAACAAGTCATTATAGAGAGCAAATCGTTGTGAGCGCTTAAAGAAATCTTTGTGCAAAGTAAATCGTTATGAACACTTATCAAGTCGTTGCGAGTTCTAAAGAAATCGTTACGGTAACTTATGAAATCGTTACAACAAGCAAGTCATTGCGAGTTCTAAAGATATCGTTACAGTAACTTATGAAATCGTTACAACAAGCAAGTCGTTGCGAGTTCTAAAGAAATCATTACGGTAACTTATGAAATCGTTACAACAAGCAAGTCGTTGCGAGTTCTAAAGAAATCATTGCGATAACTTATAGAGTCGTTATGACAGGCAAGTCGTTGCGCTTTCTAAAGAAATCGTTGCGATAACTTATAGAGTCGTTATGACAGGCAAGTCATTGCGCTTTCTAAAGAAATTGTTGCGATAACTTATAGAGTCGTTATGACATGCAAGTCATTGCGCTTTCTAAAGAAATCGTTGCGATAACTTATAGAGTCGTTATGACAGGCAAGTCGTTGCGCTTTCTAAAGAAATCGTTGCGATAACTTATAGAGTCGTTATGACATCGACTTGATTGAAACAACATGACTTTTCGGTCTTATAAGGAAATCGTTATGAATTTCAACAGAAATCGATATGGACTTAGAGAAATATCATGTTGAAAAGATTAAAGCTTCAGAGAAGTAATGCATACCTTTATTGGCTTGATTGACCTTGGTATTTTTCCTGTACTTTAAGACTTATGAAATATTCATTAGATATTATTTATAAAAACTAGTATAGTTTTGTTAATCACCAAAATACATTAAAATTACATGGGGACAGACTGATCATCAGGCTTTTAGCGACGTCCTCCTTAGTTGATCGTTGCCTTGCCTTGACTTTAGGACAAACTCGCGGGGGAGAAGGGAAGAAGTGTTTAGGAAGTTTGCCAATAGCCTGGGAGACCGGGGAGACACTCACTCCTCTATCTTTATACCTAGTGGGGTTCGATCTTTTGGCTTTTAATGTTTTTGCATGCTTACGACCGGGTCCATTTGGATCTCCGCGGGGACTTTGCCGCTCTTGACATGCTTTTCATTTGATTTGCCTATTTTGGCTCTTTGGATTTGGATGTTCATTGATCCTTTCCCCCTTTTTTTGATTTGCCTATTTTGCCTCTAGCTTCCAGGGGTGGGCATGTGGGTGTGTGGGTGTCGACATCTCGGGCTAACCCACTAAGAATAGAGAACGAACTAACAATGATGGCTTTTCATTTTTAGGGTCTGAGCACCACGTAATTCCAGACTCCTACCTAGGGGTAGTACCTCTTTAGATATAGCCCATTCCAAGGGTGAGAGAGCTCCTCACCCTCTACATTTACTAGCCTGTACTCATTGCCTGGATATACTTCTTTGATTACGTACGGCCCTTCCCAGTTTGGTTGGAGTTTTGAGCCGGGACGACGAAATTTTACAAAGATTCTTTTAATGACCATTTCACCGTCTTTAAATTTTCTCTCAATCACTTTCTTTTGGTAAAAACGTATGAGTCTATTTTGATATGCTCTCATGTGTTCCGCGGCGACCAGACACTTCTCATCTAGGAGTTCAAGTTGTGCTAGGAGCGATTCACGCCGCTCATCGATTGACAAGTCCTTGTCAAGCTGGATCCTTAATGAGGGAATAAGAATTTCATATGGTACTACAACCTCCATTCCGTAGGTGAGGGCGAACGGTGTTTGCCCTATGGGAGTACGGATTGAAGTGCGGTAGGCCCATAGAGCTTCTACAAGCTTTTCTGGCCAGTCTGAGAATCTATTAGCCTCACATGTTTTCTTGATAATTTTAATTAAAGCTTTATTGGTGGCCTATGCCTGGCCATTGTCTTGCGGATAATAAGGAGATGAATGATGCAATGCAATCTTATACCTGTTGCAGAGGTCACATAGTTCTTGAGAGACAAACTGAGGCCCATTGTCGGTGATGATGGTGCTTGGGATATCGAACCTGGTGATGATGTTTCTCATGATAAATTTGCAGATAGTTGTTGCCTTGATTTTCGTGAATGCTTCGGCTTCCGCCCACTTGGTGAAGTACTCCGTCGCTGTGAGGATAAATGACTTGGTCTTGTTCTGGGAGTTAGGATCACCAAGGGGGCCAATGATGTCAAAAGCCCACATAGAGAAAGGCCATGGGGAGGATATTGGGTGGAGTGTAGAGAATGGAGCATGAATTTTGTCGGCGTGTAGTTGGCAATTGACACACTGACGGATAAAGATAGAGTAGTCCTCCTCTAGAGTAGGCCAATAGAAACCTTGCCTAAGGATCTTCTTAGCAAGCATTTGGCTATTCACATGGCCACCACAAACACCCGAATGGGCCTCCTTAACAACCTTCAAAACTTCATCTTCATCTAGGCACCTGAGCAAAATTCTGGAAAATCCCCTTCTATATAGATCATTTCCAACCCGAGTGTACTTCTGGGACAATCTCCTTATTGCTTTCTTCTCATCAGCTGTGGCTCCTTCAGGGTACGACTGATCCTTACAATACCTTGCTATCTCATAATACCATGGCTTCTCCTCATCTTCTAACTCCTCTTCTAACTCTAATAACATAACTTCAGCTTTATCCTGCCTTTCCAACTTCTTCAACATCTCTTCCTTGATATGGAGAAAGACGGGGTCCTGAACAGCAGGGGTATTGTGGCGTGCAATTTGAATATTGTCAAAGTCCCCGAGATAGCACATATTGAGAGTTGAATCGATGGTAGCAAGGGTGTCAGCTAGAAGATTCTGATGACGAGGGACATGGACGAAAATCAACTTGGAGAATAGCTTGGCATAGGCTGAGGCAAGTTCTTGGTAAGGCTTGAGCTTTGGATCGCGAGTGAGGTATTTGGTGAGCACTTGATGCAAGACCAGCTGACTATCACCTACAATTCACAGATGGGTGACACCATAGAAATGAGCGAGCTCCAGACCAGCTAACAAAGCCTCATATTCGGCAATGTTATTGGTGGTAGGAAACTCTAATTTATAGGCTTGGGGGATGGTTACACCGTCAGGTGATAGTAGAGCAATCTTGATACCCTTTCCTTAGGAGTTTAGAGCCCCATCAAAATACAATGTCCATATAAGATCAGATTGGCTAAGAGACATTAATTCTTCATCCTAGAACTCTGAACGAACTGGATCGAACTGGGGAATAGGGTGGTGAGCGAGATGCTCTACTATGGCATAGCCTTTGATAGATTTCTGCTGAATGTAGGTGATTTCGAACTGGGAAAGGAAGCTTTGTCAATGCGCTAGCCTATTAGTTAGAATAGATTTCTCGAGGAGGAACTTGATAGGATTCATGCGGGCTATGAGATGAATCTCGTGGGCAAGAAAGTAGTGCTTCAATTTCTACACTACCCATACGAGCGCGACACAGGTTTTCTCCATTGCCGTGTACCGTTGCTCGCAAGGGTTGAGAAGTTTAGACAGGTAGTATGCTGCCCTCTCCTTGCCTTCTTCATCCACTTGTGCAAGGACAGCTCCTACTGAGTCTTCCAGGACAGATACATAAAGAATGAGAGTTTTGCCTGGAGTCGGCAGCCTCAGGACAGGGGGATTAGCCAAATATTCCTTGAGCCCGTCAAAAGCCGCCTGACACTTCTCGTCCCATTTGAATTCGACTTCCAGCTTGGTGAGGTCGTAGAAGGGTCTACGCCTCTGCGAATGTTGGGAGACGAACCGGTGAATAAACTGCAACCTCTCGATGAGACCTTGAACTTCCTTCAAATTCTTGGGAGGGGGCATTTCTCTTATTGCATTCTCCTTGTTGGAATCAATTTTTATACCCCTCTTGCTCACGATGAAGCCTAGAAGCCTACCCGATGAAACACCAAATACACACTTCTTGGGGTTCATTTTTAACCAGTATTCTCTTGACCTTTGCAGGACCCTAGTTAGAACCCCAGGATGCTCAGCCATAGTCTTTGACTTCACTACCAGGTCGTCCACATACACCTCAATAAAGATATGGATCATGTCATGAAAGATAGCCATCATAGCTCTTTGGTATGTAGCTCCAGCATTCTTGAGCCCAATGGCATGACCACATAACAATAGATTCCCCACGATGTAGTGAACGAGGCCTTTTCCTAGTCTTCCTCAGCCAACTTGATCTGGTTGTACCCTAAGAAGCCATCCATGAAGGAGAGAGTTTCATACCCGGCCGTATTGTCTATGAGCACGTCTAGGTGAGGCAACGGAAAATCATCTTTAGGACATGCGGAGTTGAGGTCCCGAAAATCGATACAAATCCTGACTCTTCCATCTTTCTTCATAATTGGGACAATGTTTGCCACCCAATTTGGATATAGCACGACTCTAATGAATCTGGCTTTGTGGAGCTTATCGACCTTCTCTTTCATTTTCAAAGCCATCTGGGGGTGGAAACGCCTCAATCGCTGCTTAATGGCAATGGACCTCGGCTTAAGGGTAAGTCGGCGTTCAACAAGCACGGTGTCCAAGCCTGGCATATCCTCGTAGCTCCATGCGAACGCATCCTTATATTCCTTGAGAACCTCAATGATTGCCTCCTCTTCAGCTGGTGATAAATTACTGCTTATGAGGACGGTCTTAGGGTCTTCCTTGGTTCCCAGGTTGATTTCCTTGGTGATTTCCTCCACAGCAGCTGACGGTTCGTCAAATCTCTTCAATCCACTTGCAAACACGTCAGCCTCGTCCTCAAATTCTTCGTCACCTTCCTCAATTGGGTCGTCGTCATCCATGATTTCATAGACTCCGAACCCATCATCGATTAAGCAAACTGACTGCTCATATTCCATTTCCAGCAATTGCAAGGGCTCTTCTACAAATTCTGGAATTACTAGACATGCCTTGCACCTACGGGCTAGATTTGCGAGGAATCAATGTGGAACCCTCCTACCTTTGGACTTCTTCTCTGATACTACCCCTAGTTTGCTGCTACCCTTGCCTAGACTCGAACTATAGCTACTGGAATCTACAACAGAGGGGGAAGATTTAGCAAAGGCAGTAAATGAGTCCCGCGAGGGGGAGGATGGAGAGGGAGTTAAAGCAATAAAAGAATCCCGCAAGGGGGGAGGTGGAGAAGGGTTTAAAGCAGTAAAAGAATCCCCCGTGGGGGAAGATGGAGAAGGATTAAAAGCAGTAACGGGATCCCACGTGGGGGAAGGTGGAGAAATATTTACAGTGGAAGAACTTCTCTGCGTGGGGGAAGGAAAGTTATTGAAAGCAGTAAAGCCCCGCTGCGTGGAGGGGGGAGGAGGCGCAGTAAAAGATTCCCACATGGGGGAAGATGGAGAGGGACTTAAAGCAGTAAAAGAATCCCGCGAGGGGGAAGATGGAGAAGAGCTTAAAGCAGTAAAAGAATCCTACAAGGGGGAAGATGGAGTAGAATTTACAGTAGGAAAAATAGTGAAGGTGAAGTCCCGTGTGGGGGAGTTATTGAAAGCAGTAGAAGGGTTTCTTTGCGTGGGGGAAGGTGAAGAAGGATTCCTAGGAGGAAAGACAGTAAAAGCAGAATCCTACGTGGGGGAATTATTGAAAGCAGTAGAAGGGTTTCCTTGTACGGGAAAGATTTATTGAAAGCAGTAACATTCCCCGGCACGAAAGGAGGATTATTGAAAGCAGTAACATTCCCCTGTGCGGGGGGAGGATTATTGAAAGCAGTAACATTCCCCTGCGTGGGGGGAAACGAGAGTGTTGAACCACTCCTATATTTTACCCTTTTATTTTGGTGATAACAAAATTTATGTTTAATTAATTATTATTAAAAATATTTAATATTATGTTCTCCTTAATAAATATAAATTTACATGATTAATTGAATATTAAATATATTATTACCATGATTTTTCTAATAATAAATTAATATCATGATTTTTCTAATAAATATAATTTTATGACATTATTCTATAATGATTTGCACTAAACAGATAAATGGATTCCATTCAATATATATATCGATTTCAGTTCAAAGTGCCACATCTATTTGCTCTCATAAGGATTCCTTTGTACTCACACAGACTCTTTTGTAACTCTCATAAGGATTCGCTCTCATAACGATTCCTTTGTAAACTCTCATAAGGATTCACTCTCATAACGATTCCTTTGTAACTCTCATAAGGATTCGCTCTCATAACGATTCCTTTGTAACTCTCATAAGGATTCGCTCTCATAACGATTCGCTTCTCATAACGATTCCTTTGTAAACTCTCATAAGGATTCACTCTCATAACGATTCCTTGTAACTCTCATAACGATTCCTTTGTAACTCTCATAAGGATTCGCTCTCATAACGATTCGCTTCTCATAACGATTCCTTTGTAACTCACACAGACTTCTCATAAGGATTCCTTTGTAACTCACACAGACTTCTCACATGGATTCCTTTGTAACTCTCATAAGGATTTGATAGGTGAAACATGGATTCCTTTGTAAAATATGGATTTCAACATGGATTTCACTTAAACATAGATTTCCTTTATATTCCAAAATATTTTTTGGCATCTAGTGAAAAAGTCAAATATTCTTGATTTGCGTAATCCTCTATCTTTCTGACAGGAGATCTTTTTGCTTATCTCTCTAGATCTTTTCTTTCCTACCAACAAAAAGGGGATTACTTACTACTTCTGGGTGGCAACAGGAAACATAGAGGTATGAGCCTTTTTGACAGAAACACTCTTTTATCTAAACACTTTTTATATGCTTGCAGACCTCGTAGACCATAAATATTAGAAGAAAGAGAAGATGAGCAACGGCTAGAACTCCAACGGATTTATTCAAATTGCTCATATAAAAGATGAAGCAAGGCTGAAGAAGAAGTAAGGGCTTTCCTGAAGATTTTTTCAAGAGTGTACATCCGGGAAGAACCTCAACTCCACATACACTCAAAGGAAAAGAGAGAAAGAGCCTGAGCCCAAGAAGAAGTGTTCAAGCATCTGAAGCCCTCAAGCTTCAAGCTCCTTCTCCTCTCTTCACTCTCTCTGTGTGCATCTTTGTAATCTGGGGAGAGAGTCTTTTGCTGAGAGTTCTTTTAGTTGGTTTTTATTTGTTCCAACTCTCAGCTTTGTTCTTTCTTTTCTAAGAAAGATTTCAGTCCAGCTGTAGGACTGTATACAGTGTAGAACCTAGCTAGAGGTTTGTGTCTAGCAGAACCGCACTGGGTTTGTACCAGGAGGTTGGCTTCTTTACCTGTAAGAGAAGTGGCTGCCTTCTTGCCCGGGAAAGAGAAGAAGACCAGCTAGGGTGCTGGGTGTTGTAGTGTCCTTAAGGGGGACTGTACCCTTGGTTAGTGAAATCCCAAGAGGTTGCTTGGGGACTGGACGTAGGACTTCCATGTAGGAAGGGCCGAACCAGGATAAATCTCTTGTGTTATTTGTGTGATTGTTTATTTGCTTCCGCACTACTACTCTTTATCACACTAAACTAACCAAACCTTCAAGTGTTAATTTCTGTGTTTAAGTTTCTATTTCAGATTTCAGAAAAACCTATTCACCCCCCCCCCCCCCCTCTAGGTTAGCTTGCTGCCATACCATAAGGGCCAACAGAGAGGTCAGTCAGAGGACCGAGGAGGAGTGGCCTGTCGGCTGGGGCACACTCGGAAGTGAGGAAGGAGGTTTCCTTGAAGGAGATGGAAGAATCGTCCATTGAGAAGCTGGTGTCTCTAAGGACCCTACGGTGTTTGGCATGCACAGAGGGAGAGGGTGAGGCGAGACCGCCAAACGGGAGAGTTGGGAGACAAGCGCAAGCTCAACGGAAGAGGAATCAGGGCGAGGGAGTGCAAGCGCCTACTCGGGAGAGTGCAAGGAGATTGCCAAGTAGGGCGTTGGTGCCCGGGGAATGCTCAGGGAAAGGAAGGAAGACCACGTGGTGGTCCGCAGGAGGGAGGGTGCAATGCTTTGAGAGAAAGTGAGGAGGTTGTTTGAAGAGAGGGGAGGAGCAGGCGTGATGCCCGGGAAGGAGGGACGATCAAGCGTGTTGCTTGAGGAGGAAAGGAGCACGGGCACATTGCTTGGAGGGGGAGTGAGTGCGTTGCTCGGAAGGGGAGTGAGCGCGCTGCTCGGGGAGGAGGAGGAAGCAGGCACGTGCCCTGGAGAAGAAGAAGGCGCAGGCGTGTTGCCTGGAGAGAGTGAGAGGGGGGGCGCGTTGCCCGGAAAGGAAGCTGGAATGGGCGTGTTGCCCAGAGAAGAAACTAAAGAGGGCGCGATGCTCGGAATAAAAACTAAAGCGGGCGCGGTACTCGGAATGGAAATTGAAGCGGGCGCGGTGCCCGGAACGGAAGTTAAAATGGGCGCGATGCCCGGGGCGGAATTTAAAGCGGGCGCGATGCCCGGGGCAGAGAGCAAAGTGGGCGTGATGCCTAGAGAGGAAAGAGAAGTGGGCGCGATGCTGGAAGTTGAAGTTGAGGTGGGTGTGATGTCCGTGGAGATGGGGCCCACCCCGAGCCTTGTTCTGATGGCTTCCTTGGTCTACGTGCCTTGCTCTGCTTCGGCTGTCTGCTGTTCTGCTTCTACGGGTGCAAAGAGTTGGTCCAGGGATGCAGCGACATCACTCATGTCGAACCAGCAGCTCCACTCTGGCTCAGACTCAACCCTCTTGGTGTGCTTCAGTGGCCTGGAGTTGCCTATCACCCTGTATATGGCCAGGGTTGAATGACAGATAGGTTTAGCAGTAACAGTGGATGCCTGTTCACTCCCCGGTTGCACCGGTCCTCTTTTAAAATGTTCGTGCAGTGTCCAGGTGAGAGGCTGCCTGGGTTGGTGCTTGGCCCTGCCTGGCCTGTAACCCAAACCTGCCCCTGGGCCTCATTTTGCAGTCTTTAACTGCCTCGGTCCTTCCCTGCAGTTGTGCCCCCAGTCCTTTACCCGGATGGTACCCCATCTGCATCATAATGTGCCAGCCTTTCTTTGTGATGATTTTGCTTCTCTTGGCAGCAGCATTAACAGATGACTTGCTCAGGCCTGGATACATGTTGGGTGCTTCCAGCACTGACATTAATGGCTGGTTGGTCGGCCAAATGGAAGGGACTAAATTATCAGTCATGGCATCCACCTCCATAATGGCAGGCTTACTGGCTACTTTGACGACCCACCCTTTGTAGGGAAACTTGAGGCATTGGTGGACGGTCGATATAACGGCCCCCAGGGCTTGAATGAAGGGCCTCCCCAGAATCATGTGAAAACTCGGGTCCATGTCCAAAATGTGGAAATCCATTTCGGTAATGGATGGACCCATCCCGATCTTTAAAGTGACGACCCCTTTTGGCGGCCTACTAGTGTTATCGTAGGCCATGACAGTGATGGCAGAAGGTCAGATCGACTATACTGTTACTCTGCAGAACTCCAATGTGTCGGAGGAAACAACATTAATTGACGCCCCGGAGTCCACCAAATATCGAGACACGTGGATCCCATTGATATCAACTATCAAACATAGGGCGTACCGCTGAAACTCGGCCGATGCTAACTCATCTTCGTGAAATTCGATAGCTGGATGTAAGCTTCTCGGAGTCAAGACAGCACCGATCTGATTCACTGGCAAGTCCTCATTGACCATGACCTTCTGTAGATATTGCATGAGGGCCTCCTGATGCACCACCGACCTCTTGATCAATTCTAAGATAGATATCCTGGCCGGCGTCCTATCCAGATGTTTTAGTAAATCATATTGGGTGCCTGGGGTAGACTCCTATGTTGGTGCATCTTCCTCTTAGGGCACAGGTACTTGTTCTTGTTGTTGGGGGAAGACTCTGTTAAACATACGCCCACTCCGGAGCACCATTGTCGCCTCTGAGCTTTCTCCCGATGTGGATGCCACGGCCGGCGGGACGGAAGATGAAGGGGAAGTAGGGGGGTGCAGAGCGAACATTTGGTGTGGCAATTGGATATTTGCCGCACCCGGGGATGGAATGGTGGTACTGAGGAAAGGGGCTCGATGATTGGGGGTAATGAGGGGTATGGTAGATGGTGTGCGGAGGAAGGGCGGGTTGGATGGCGATGGTTGTAGGGCAGTGGCGGTAGGGGATGGGTGGTTCGACTGTGGCGGCATGGCGGATACGTTGCGTAAGAAGGGGGGTTGTGTGTTGGAGGGTGGTGGTGTTGAGGTGATGGGGGGTTGGCGGATAAATGGCGGGTTGGCTGGAGGGTGCGAGGCGGTGGGTAGGGATGCGTAGAAAGGAGGGTAGTGGGGTGTGTGGATGATAGGCGGTAAGGTGAAGTAGGGTTGGGAAGTGGATGCGGCGGATACTTCCGTTGGTAGGCCGGGCGTTCTTTCGACATTGGGAGACACCGAGAAGGCGTTTACTTGCTGGTTTGGGGGGTGGTGCTCCGGGAGGGGGTTCTGGACAATGCCCATGTTGGGCTGCTGCCGGGGTGCTTGGAGGTGTTGTTGTTGTTGCTGCTGCTGTTGCTGTTGTCCGGGTGGCCTCCTTGCCTTCATCTCAACAATATACTTCCTCATTTCTGCCCAATCTATACCTCCATTGTCATTCAGATTGTAGATATAGTCTTTGAAATGGAAGCACGCCTCTAGGGTGTGGCCTGGTCCCCGATGGAACTCACAATACTGGGAGGTGTCAAACACCTTTGGGGCCATTGAAGCCTTCCCTTGGCAAGGTGAGTGCACGGGCGGCCATGAGGGCGTTGAAGATATCGGGAGAGTCTCGGCAGTGGGGGATGGGTCCTTCTTGGCCAGGACGTCATCTGGACTGCTGGGGCTCATAGGTGCCTAGAGGAGGGACCTGGGTGATTGGGGAGATGTAGGAGCAGGCTGTGTTGGTATTGGGTAGGGGCGGCTGGCTGCTGGTCTTGGGGCTGGGAGGGTGGTGGCTGTGAGGTTGTTGGTAGTATTGGTTAGCACGGGGTATGGTACTGGGGCTGTTGAGGTTGGAAATAGTGTGGAGGCTGTTGGGGTTGCTGAGGTGGCAGTGGCTGTTGAGGCTATTGGGGTGCCCTAAACATAGGAGGGTTGTTTGGCCTGGGGGCTGGCTGTTGGAATTGTTGGGGTCTGGGGTTGGTGTTGGTGCGGTAAGTTGAAGGACTAGGATTGCCCATTGCACTCACCTGCTCATTGTGTATGACCCCTTCGGTAGTGGGACTGCCAGTAGAGGCACCACCGCTCTTCTTGAAGGTCCGGGCCTTTGGCTCAAACATGGCCATGATTGGAGAGTCCTTCAGCTGGGTCTGAATGTATCGGGCTCTCTCGTATAAATCTTCCATCGTGGTCAGCTTGTTCATGGACAGGATATGCTTGAATTGTGGCGTGGCATTCACCGTGATCATCTTTACTTGTTCTGCCTCGGACGAGGGGTCTCTTAACTTCTCAGCCAGGGCCCTCCATCTGTCAGCATAATGTGTGAACTCTTCGTCTGCCTTCATTCTTTCGGCCATCAAATCAGTGATTGACAGTGCAGGACCAACCCTATCTCTGTACCTCTGTAAGAATTTCCTTCGCACTACCTCGAAATCCTCGGCGTCTGCGGGTTCTAGGGAATAGAACCACTCGAGAGCGGGCCCATCTAGAGACCGGCGAAAAAGGAAGGCAAGGGTACGGTTGTCGTTTTGTCAGAAAGACGACTTGTACATGAACTCCTTGACATGCACGAACAGATTACCGATGTCGTTGTAACGGCGGTAGACTGGCAGTTCCGAAGGTGGAAGATGGAAGGCCGGCATAGAAGGGAGTGCCAGTTCGAAGAAGTCTTTGGGTGTGGACACCCTTTTCAGATCTTGTTACAACTGACTCACCTTTGCCAGGAGGGCTTGGGTGAGGTTGTTGGAAGCTGGTTTGGGAGGTGCCCCAGAAGAAAGGTGGCGGGGGACATCTACCTGAGCGGGATAGTGCACGAGAGGGGCGCCGGCAGGTGCGGAAGCATGGGCCGGAGCCCGAGGGAGGTAAATGGGCCTTGCCACGTTGAGGCTCGGTAGGACATGAGAAGGCCCTCCAAAGGGACTGTGGGGCCGAGAATGGATAACTGAATTGGCCCGCGAGGGGGTAGGGGAGACTCGGACCGTCGGGTCACGAGCAGACTGGATATGAATACCCGTACTCGGGTGGAGACCTTGAATCGGATCGGGGACGGATTTCCCCTTAAGGGCAGCCTGGACCTCCTGAAGCTGAGAAGCTTGGAGGCTCTGGAGGATGTCTACAAGTTGGGACAGGGAGGAGGTATTTCCAGTGTCATGCCTTGGCGAGACGTGGGGAGCCTGAGTATCCATCGCATTGACATGCGAGGTGGCAAGACCATCATGAGGTGCATCGGGAAGGCGTGGAAAGGGACCCAGGTGTAGATACCGCTTTTGGAGTTCATTTTTAAGCGAGGACTCCGAGGCGCCCACAAAGAGGGGGGGGGGTGGAAAAGTGTAAAAGAAACGGAAAGCGGAAAAAGAAAAAGATCATGATCGCCAGGCACACGAGGGTGTCGAATGGAGACGCACGGCGAGGGGTGCGGATGGAAGAATGTGATCGTGAGCGTACCTTTTGGAGCATGCGGGGAGGTTGCGCGGGGGTGTGGGTCCTTTCTTCCTCTACGAGCACGGTCGGCCGTGGTACACCACAAGAATTTGCGGGATTACCGACAGATGTTTCCGACGAATTATTTTTCGTCGGTAATTCCGACTACAAATATCCGTCGAAAAATCCGTCGGAAGTTCGGACGGAAATATTTCTGTCAGAAATATCCGTCGGTACTGAAATAAACCGACAGATATTCCGACGAAAATATTTCCGTTGGAAATGCCGTCGGTAAACAACTTCACCTCCTCCCGCAAAACCCCCTCTTTCCCTCTCTCTCTCTCTCCTCTCTCTCACCTCTCTCGCTCAAATCCACTCTCTCTCTTCTCTCTCTCCTCTCTCTCTCCCCCTCTCTCTCTCCTCATCTCTCTCTCTCTCCTCTCTCTCTCTCGTCTCTCTCTCTCTCTCGCCGCTGCGCGCGCCAGTCGCCGCCGCGGTTGCCGACGCCACTCGCCGCTGCGCCCATCCCCTCACCGCCGCCGCCGCCGCCACCGCCGCTGCCCGCTTGCCGCCGCTCGCAGCCGGCTGCCCCTCTCCCAGTGAGTTCCACCTCCCCCTCTCTCCCCCCCCCCGCCCCTTCCTCCGCCCCCCTCCCCTTCCCACCCCCCACCGGTCCCTGCACGCGGCCCCCCCCTCCCCTTCCCACCCTCCCACCCACCCCCCTGCCGACATGCCCCCCTCCCCCCCCACCCCGCCCCCCCACCCTTCCCACCCCCCCTGCACGCGGCCCCCTCCCCCCTTCCACCCCCCACCTGCACGCGGCCACCCCTCCCCTCCCCCCCCCCCCCCACCGCACGCGGCACGGCGCCCCTCCCCTTCCCAACCCCCCCCCCACCTGCACGCGGCCCCCCCTCCCCTTCCCCCACCCCCCCCCACCTGCACCCCGGCCCCCTCCCCCCCTGCACGATGCCCCCCTCCCCCCCCCCCCACCTATCCTCCCTCCCCTTCCCACCCCCCCCCACCTGCACGTGGCCCCCCTCCCCTTCCCACCCCCCCACCTGCACGCGGCCCCCACCCCCACCCGCCCCCTCCCCTTCCCACCCCCCCCCCACTTGCATGCGGCCCTCCTCCCTCTCTATCTCTTTCTCTGTCTCTAGTATTTACTTTGTTGTTAGTTTCCTTTTTGTCTTCTTTTCTCTGGAGGAGCTTGGTTTTGTTTCTTTTGCCTTCTGCACTGTTCGGTGTTTTCCTGATCGCTCTAGGTCTGCGATGGCGATAATGTCATTTTTTGTTATGGCACAAGCACGAATAAGGAATTGGTTGTTTTCCGGTAAAACTGTGTTTTTTTCCCCCTGCTGCATCATGTGAAGCTGAGTGCTAGGTTGTAGATCTAACCTGATGGGTTCATCTGATGATGAATAAGAAAAGAAATGGGTTTAATCTAGTCTTTACTCTTTAAGGTATAGAAGGTGGGAAGTTGTAGGTAGCATACATGTTTGCCAGAGAAACTGGAGGAATCCTAGACACCTTCAAGGAGGCAGAGTTATGGGTGTAACCCTAAGCATCCTTCTGAGCAGTGTTGTTTTAGGTGCCAGGAGTGATTGCATGTCTATGATAAGCAGAATAAGGACTAGTTTCTCATAGGAGTAGAATATGAACAAAAAAAACTTTAATTAAGCTGCAAGCAGCTCACTTCGAACCGATCTGAAAAGAGTTGGACATGCTATTATCTTCAATTGGATATATGGCAAGACTTCTAAGCAAGTTTTTTGTTCGAACATGTCTGGTGCACTGGTTGTAGACACTTGTGCATGTGTGGGTGTATGTAACACTCTTAGCATGTATCATGTCCAGTCTGTCTCCCCCTAATTGTGATTGGGGGATGCTCTAAGAAGTAGTTCTTTAGAATTTTTAGGCAAGGAGACAATTGTGCTGGGATCATCACATAAGGTATCACATCACATGAAGAGCAATCACATATTTGTTTGATAGGTAAAAGGCATTCTGCTTTATCATAGTGCAAAATGGTGAAACTTAATCGATTATTCTATTATCAAGTTTTAGCCAAATTTTGAGAGCCCAAAAACAAAATTACTTCTACTTCTCCAGGTCAATGTTTGATGCTTAGAATTTTCTTCATGAAACTCAGTTGAAACATAATTGATTTTCAAAACAATATAGTTGATTGTTTCAGTGTATTGTTATATCCTTAGAAAAAAATTTCTAGTGGTATAGGCACATACACTATGTGCTTAATCGATTATTGAAGCCTATAGTGAAAAACATATAATCAATTATTAGTTTGTAGCATATAATATTGAGGACTAAGATTTTTTTTTACTTCCTCTCTACAATATATTTAGTCAATTTTTGTGAGTCACATAATCAATAGCATAGCTATGCAAAGTATACTTATAAATTTTCTATCTTTTCAGTGTGATATGTAATCGAATAAACCTCTTATGCTTAAGTGCTTTCTAAGATTTGGAACATTCTCCATTCTCGATGCTACAGATTTATCAATGAATGTTTTGGCTTAAAGAAAATTAAAATATCATATATAAATCAATGTTTGATGAGAAAATATATCTTAATAAAAGAATAGTACTAGATTATGACATATTATCATTTCTCAACATAACATTAATATTTTTTTAATTACTTGGAACAGAATGTAATTAGAGGAGCTACAGTACAAGTGACAATAAAAATAATCAACTAAAGGTCCAACATTCCACTAATACAACATCATTTGTTTCAATCCGAGTAATACATGTTTCTTTTGAAATAGAAACCGAACATTATAACCACCTAATAAAATAAATCAATTTTGTAGCGAAAATCTCCTCTAAAGCAAGCACTCAGACCCTAGCTAGGTTTGCCTGCTCTTGATGAGTCATGCTAACTATCTAGATGTCTGAATAACTAGCCAACGTGGATCGACCGTGCGGCTGACCTGATTGGTCAGCCGTGCATGGGCATAAAAGCAACTTAAACATTTAAGAAAAAGTCGCCTCCTTCGTCTCCCAACCCATAATCAGGGTGTGCATCAAGACGAGCCCAATATTTAAAGAGAGAGTAGACAGCCAAATAAATTCATATTACTAAAACAAAACTTACTTTCATACTCGAAAGAGACTCATGTGCAATACATAAATTGATCAGACGAACTAAACACAAAGTTTGTGAATACTTATCATACTAAGACCAAAGGATACACATTGAACGGTGAAAAATCGGTTATCTTGCTAAAACTTAATATGTAACCACAACAACCAAAATATACACGGTACCCAAGTGATTATCAAATAACCACACTTCAACGAAGACATAAGTTGATTTATTCACCTTACATGCGACTTAGTTGCAAAATAGGTATCTATAGGATAGATGACATAATCAATTATCGAGACATGTATCAATTATGCTCCTACGAGACTTACTCACAAGATAGAAACACACCATATTGAGATATAATTGATTTTTAGGACACATATCAATTGTGTGCACATTGGTACTTAGCCATAAAATTGAAACAAAACATTAGTATAGATTGTTTTAATTGCTTACTTTCAGTTTCGTGATTAGTATTGTATTTCTTACTTTAATGCAATTCATCTACATGTATGTATGAATTTGGTTTATTATTGCACTTGTTCACATGTATGATTTTGTTTCATATTCCTTTCATATTTATTGGGTTTTAAATTTGATCTATGCATGTATAGCATTTTTTCACTGCACACACCTCACGAGAGCGTGTTAAGCCCCCGTGTCAATGAACCTTCTCGTTCAAGACTTTGAGATTGATGTGCACGAGTCTTATTTTCAATGAGAACGTGTATATCTAACTCAAAGTCTTGAATTGTCCCATTTTGGACAGTCTATGAATGTTTGATCGCAGTTAGGTGGTCATTTATTATGTGTTTGAATTATTTGTTAAAAATTCCGGGTGCGTCTACTCACCCCTCTCTGATATACCTTTATTGATTTAGAATATTTTATTAACCACTTATTAGTAAGTGTTAAGAAAAATATCTTAATCAATAAATATTTTTGGTATATCGGAGAGGTGTGGGGAGATGCTGCCGAAATTTTCAGCAAATAATACAAACACATAGTAAATGGTCATCTGAGTGCGATCAAATATTCACAGATGGGTAAAAAGTGATAATCTTAATAATATGTCCTACCTATTCATTTTGACTTACTCGAATGATGTGAGGGTGTGTTGGATTTTAACTCGTGACATGACATTTAATCTGTGTAGGAAAAATGTCTTATGAGAATCGGTCATGGATGTACCGTGGAATAGTGAATGGAGTTGTGACCGAGGAGTTTAAGACGGAGTTGACAGTTTTATTGAGTTTGCATTGAGTAATTCATCAGTAGCAGTTGATCCGATGGGTAACATCTGATGTCCGTGTTCGGCTTGTAAGAACAGAAAGTGATATCGACATGGGATGTGCAACATCATTTGTATACGAGAGGATTTGTTGCCCATTATGAGTATGGTCTCTCATGGTGAGTTGAATATTCAGTCGTCTGCACCAGCTAATTACTTTGCCTCCACAAGTACGTACGTAGACATGGTTGTCGATGCTGCTGGTCCGGAGTTCAATATTCATGAAGATCAAACAAATGAAGAAGTGCCGAATGATACGCTCAGAGATTTTATCAGTTACTTCGAGATGCTGATGAGCCATTAGGGGATGGTTGTGAGAAGCATACACGGTTGTCTGCAGTGTCGCAGCTACTGAATTTGAAATCTGAATTTCATATGAGTGAGAGTTGTTTTGACCGGCTTCTCTTACTCGTCAAGAGCATGCTTCCTCAATCAGAGAGGTTACCTGTTGACTTTTACCGTGCGAAGAAGATGGTGAATGATCTGGGGCTTGGTTTTATGAAAATTGATTCATGTCTGAATCACTGTATGTTGTACTACAAAGATGATGCAGATAAGACATCATGCTATATTTGTAAGCATGATAGATTCAAGCCCAAGAGAGGGGACAAGTCAAAGCAGAAGGACGTTCCGTATAAGTCATTTCGGTACTTTCCGATCACACCTAGATTGCAGCGGTTGTTCATGTCCTCGAAGACAGCTGGACATATGACTTAGCATGCGGAAAGAGTCCGTCGTGACGAAGGTGAAATGAGTCATCCTGCCGATGGTGAAGCTTGGGCTCATTTTAGCCGTAGTCATCCTTACTTCTCAAGGGATCCACGCAACGTGCGGCTGGGTTTATGCACAGACGGTTTCAATCCATTCGGAGGCTTGGTGGCATCTTACTCATGTTGGCCAGTATTCCTAACACTGTATAACCTTCCACCAGGCATGTGCATGAAGCGTGAGAATCTGTTCCTTTCATTGCTGATTCCGGGTCCAAAAATTCCAGGAAAAATAGGCATATATCTAGACCGTTGATTGATGAGCTGAAATTGTTATGGTCAGATGGGGTTCTCTCTTATGATGTATCCAGAAAACAGAATTTCAATTTGAAGGCTGCATTAATGTGGACAATAAGTGACTTTCCAGCGTACGGCATGTTATCTGGCTGGATCACATATGGGAGGTTGGCATGTCCTTATTGCATGGAGGATTCTAAATAATTTGTGTTGAAATCTGGGGGAAAATCATGTTGGTTCGATTGTCATCGTCGGTTTCTACCGAGTGACCATCCTTTCCGAAAGAAAAAAGATTCTTTTATGAAAAATACAATTGTGATGGAGGTAGATATGGAACGGGTTTGGTGGAAACATGGCGAGGCGGGTCCAGAACTTACCGACTGTACACAACTAGCTGGTAGTACCCGACAAATCCCTAGCTTTGGGAAGGATCACAATTGGGTGAAGCAAAGCATATTTTGGGAATTGCCTTATTGGTCAACACTTTTGATATGACATAACCTAGACGTCATGCATATAGAGAAGAATGTTTTTGATAATGTGTTCAACACAAGTTATGGATGTCAAAGGCAAAACGAAGGATAACGTCAAGGCACGTTTGGATTTGAAAGTACTTTGCAGATGTCCAGAACTAGAGCTGCAGCATGTTAGTGGAAAAGTGGTGCAACCTAAAGCTGCATATGTGCTTGGGGCCAGACAGATTAAGGAAGTGTTGCAATGGTTGAAGCAATTGAGATTTCCGGATGGATATGTCTCGAATATTGCCTGTTGTGTAAATGTCAACGAGGGAAAATATACGGAATGAAGAGTCATGACTGCCATGTTTTCATGCAAAGACTGATGCCACTTGCTTTTGTGAGTTGTTGCCGAAGCAAATATGGGGAGCAATGACTGAGCTGAGTCAATTCTTCAGGATTTTATCTGCATTAGAACTCAGACTTCATGACTTGCAAAATATGGAGGCAAAATATAATACAGACAGTCTGCAAATTAGAGAAGATATTCCTCCAGCATTCTTTGATTCAATGGAGCACCTGATCATCCATTTCCCATATGAGGCTAGGGTCGGAGGACCAATACAATTTCGATGGATGTATCCGTTTGAGAGGTATATTTCTATATCTCAATTTATTCACATTACGACGATCTTTTATATTTCATATATATGCATTTGAATTATTGTCGTAGGTGCATGCACGATCTTAAGATGAAGTCCGCAACAAAGCACAAGTTGAGGGCTCCATTACCCAGGCGTACCTCATGAGGAGATATCAACTTCTGTTCGATGTACTTTGACACGGAAATACGAACCCGACGCACTCAACCTCCACGTAATGATGATGGTGGAGATTCTAATGTGTCGGACCGACTCTCTGTATTCAAGTGTCCCGGACGGGCGTTCGGATATTCTTCTACTCGCGCACTGGGACAGAGAGTTGGTAGCTGCGGAGATCTACATCTTCATGAATTGCGTAGAACTAGACCCCTACATTGAGTAAGCTCTCAACACTTATGATGTACATCATTTGATTGCAATGCTGCAGAACTGAAAGGTTGTGTGACATTTACATTGCAGAGAGTTTGACTCGGTCATACTGCAATGAAATCCACGTCTAACTGACGTGCAGGTTGAAAAGGAACGGGAGAAGTCTTTTTCTACTTGGTTAAGATCTCGAGTATGTGTCTAAATATTTTGAAACATAAGTGTTATGTTCTTATGCATACTTAGTTGTTGTACTTTGTCAGTGTCAGTAAGGTCTCGGGTCTTTAATGTATCCTTATTGGGTCTGTAGAGGTCCTGTGTAGTCGACGGCAGGGCTTGCCGTTGAGTCTGAGTCAGCGTCCAGCGATGTGGACGTCTGAGCTTGAACTCAGCGACAAGCTATGTGGACGTTAATCTGTAGGCGGTTCAGTTGGCGGCCATTGATGTTGACGTCGACTAACCAGTCCTGTTGAAATAGGGCAGCCCGAGAGCAGGGTTTCTTCTTCTCCTTTTCTCTCCTTCCTTCCTCCTTAGCCTTTCTTGACTCCTGTAGCTTCTGTTGGGTGATTTGAGTTCGTGGGAAGCCCCTGGATCGTGTGGCGTCGCTAGTTCGGGCGGGAATCGCAAGGTTTTGGCGTGATTCGCGCGGAGTCTTCGGGAGATCCGGCGCGATTGGTGGCTGTTTGGGGATTCTTAAGGCGTTCTGAGGTAGGGACTTAACCCCTATAACCTTCCCCAGCAAACCAGCATGTCCAATTAACTTAATTGATGTGCAAATCATGGTTTAGGGTTTGGGTTATATCATGCCGGAATTGAGGGTGGTTTGGATAATCTAGGTGTTAGATTGTCTAATTATGTTATTCTGGTAGTGTAGATTGATGAGAGGAAGTGTTTCCCTCCATCAGTCAGAGTTGGATTTGTGTTTCTGCCCTTTTGGGACTGATTCGGGTCAGTTCTGGGTATGGGGAGCTGAAGATATCAACGTCCACATCTGTTGACGTTGAGATCTTCAGGGGTGAATTAAACGACAATTTCGACTGCCGTTTAGTCTTTTTGGCGGCATAGGGGTTGCCGTTTACCTTTTATTGGCGGCAATCGATCAGGCCGTTATATCCTGTCTCCCAGCAGACTTAAGTTGTGTGATTAGAGGCGATTGACATGTGATGTCCGCCCTAATAACACATATGGGCCAGGCTTAGAGTGTGACTCCGCCTGTGCATAGTAGTAGTTGTTCGTGGCACGAGGTGTTTACTACTGTACGGGGTTTCAGACGTTGAGTGTGTTCCGTCTGTCGTACGCGCGTTGCGTTACCGTGTACCCGTTTCTGTTGTGTTACCTAGGCGTGGGTGCGACTCCGTCTAGACGACTAGTGTGTGGTTGTCCTCCGCTAGTGAGCCGGGACATCGAGTGCGACTCTGTCCTGTGCGTACTCCTTTTGGTGGTTTTGAGACGGTCTCCGTGGAGCCCCTTCTCTACCGCTAGGGTCAAGCGTAGGGGAAAAACCGGTCGTGGACCAGACGCGAGAGAGAGCGTCTGTAGTGTGCACACGTGGCTGGGGTTGAGAGCCTCTGTGGTGACGGGACGCCGAGCCACAGACCCTAGCTGAGTCCTACTTTCTGTGTGTGTGAGTGTGTGTTACTGAGCCGTGTGGTTTACAGTTTTGTGTGGTGCGACGTGTACTTACTTTCTGTTTTACTTTCCGCACTTTAGACTGTTACCGGTGGGGTTACTTTTCCCTACTGGGTCTCTTTCTTGAGACTCACTCCCTTCCCTTTCAGGTGGGTCTTCGTCGACTCCCGTTCCAGGCGAGTCTAGCCACTCCGGTGTTGGTGCTCCCTAGCTGCAGTGAGTTGTACCTTTTTGTTGTACTTCTGTACTCTGTACCTTGTCTCAGACTCTGAGGTTGTATATGATATGTTCATATAGTGGAATTTTACTGCTTTGCATGGTGTGTATCTTCTTACATATAGTCTCCTCGGACTCTAAATTCCTACCCTTCCGAGCTTGTCTCGTGGGTTAGCGGGTCAGAATTCGGGTTACTGTTGTTACTGGTAATGCGGATTCTGGGTCGTTACAGTTTGGTATCAGAGCCTGGTCTGATGAGATATATATAAGAAAATGCCTACCATGTTAACTCAGAGTCTAAAGAGTACAGCTGCACTGTAGTTAGTTATGTAGCCCGGAGTTAGTTAGTGTATTTATGTGTGTATTTTTGTTCTGTGTATAGTTCTATGGCGCCTAGGCGACGTCCTAGAGAGGGAGTAGCCGAGCAGGCGACTCGTCCGGAGGTTGGAGATGCTCCGCCACCTCAGCAGACGCAGCCTTTGCCACAGGACGCACATAGTGGTATTGTTCCGCCGCCGCCGCCTCCACCTCAGGTAGCTCAGGGATTAGACATGACTCATTTTCTTGAGGGGATGGCTCAGTTTGTTGCTCAGCACCGTGATGCGCCGGTACCCCAGGGTGGTACTGGGAGGGTGTTGAGGGAGTTTTTGCAGTTTCAGCCTCCTCAGTTTTTGGGCCAGCCTGATCCAGATGTAGCGCGAGCTTGGCTAGATGCAGTGGAGCGGACTTTTCGTTCCATGGAGTGTGTTCCAGAGGAGCGAGTGCTGTTAGCCAGTTACCAGTTGCAGGCGCAGGCGTTGACTTGGTGGTCCGCTGAGTGGGAGACTACTTTTCAGTCTCGCCCACTGAGACAGATTCCGTGGCAGGAGTTTGTGTTTCTTTTGAGAGAGCCTTCTGTCCTACTTACGTCCGGACGGAGAGGTTGTACCAGTTTCTGGACTTGCAGCAGAGGACTCTACTGTGGTGCAGTACAGGGCCAGATTTGTGGAGTTAGGGCGTTATGCTCCGCAGATTATGGGAGATGAGGGTCTGAGGACTCAGCAGTTTGTGAGAGGCTTGAGGCCAGAGCTCAGGCAGGCGCTGATAGTTGCTCGTGTCACAGACTTAGATGCGGCCTATCAAACAGCGGCAGCGTTGGAGGCAGACACCTTGCGGACTCGTGCTCGGAGTGCAGAGGTTCAGACGCAGGTAGTTCCTTCTCAGCCTCACCAGCAGCAGGGTACTGTGCAGACGACCCCGAGGACTACGACTTCTTACGCGTCCCATTCTACTGGACGTCGGCGAAGTCAGGATCTCGGAGGAAGTTTCGGCGTGATAGGAGGCAGGCAGAGAGAGCACAGGCAGCAGTCGGTTGGGAGTGTGCAGCAGCCGACAGGTCAGCCTTCGCAGCAGGTGCATCGTACTTTTGCTGGGCAGTGTTACCGGTGTGACCAGATGGGTCACATGGCGCGAGATTGTCCTTTGCTACCTCGTGTACCGCAGCAGCAGACTCAGACTCAGCCCCGAGTGCAGCAGCAGGCACCAGTGCAGCAGCGTCAGCAGACTGGAGGTTCTGGTGGGTCCAGAGGTAGAGGTCGTGTTACCCACTTGACTCGTGCAGACGCGGAGGCAGCTCACCTGGTGGAAGGTACTGTTTCAGTTTTTGGTTGTGCAGCTAGAGTTTTGTTTGATTCCGGTGCCTCTCACTCTTTTGTGTCTGAGGACTTTTTAGACTCCCTTGGAGAGTTGAGTTCGGGAGAGTCTGTTGAGTTGGCAGTAGAGTTGCCGACGGGGACTTTGTCCTTACGTCCTACTGTCTTGAGGAGGTACCTGTGCAGTTGCAGGATCAGTTGTTGTCAGCCCGTTTGTTTGCCTTGCAGTTGCATGATTATGATGTGATTTTGGGTAGGATGGGTTGGAGCGGTATGGTGCAGTGATGGATTGCCAGAAGAAGAGGGTGCACTTGCGGATACCTGGAGCAGCGGCGTTCTACTTCCAGGGTATCGTACCTCTTACTTCTCGCTTTTAGTTTCTGCTTTGAGGGCAGGGAGGTTACTTGCTTCAGGTTGTCAGGGTTTCCTAGTTTCTGCAGTGACTCTTGACCAGATTACCTCGGGAGTGGGAGACATTCCTGTAGTGTGTGAGTTTCCGGATGTCTTTCCGAAGAGTTGCCTGGTCTTCCACCAGAGAGAGAGATAGAGTTTACTGTAGAGTTGGTTCCTGGCACTTTACCTTTTGCGCAGGCACCGTACCGTATGGCACCAGCAGAGTTGAGGGAGTTGAAGAGGCAGCTTGAGGAGTTGTTGGAGAAGGGCTATATCCGTCCTAGCTTTTCTCCGTGGGGGTCACCTGTTTTGTTTTCCGGAAGAAGGATGGTAGCCTGAGGTTGTGTATTGATTATAGGAAGCTAAATCAAGTGACCATCAAGAATAGGTATCCTTTGCCTAGGATTGATGATCTCTTTGATCAGCTTCAGTCTGCTCGTGTCTTCTCGAAGATTGACTTGAGGTCGGGCTACTATCAGTTGCGGATTAGAGACTCGGACATTGAGAGGACTGCTTTTCGGACCAGATATGGACATTTTGAGTTTTTGGTGATGCCGTTTGGGGTCACCAATGCTCCAGCAGCCTTCATGGATCTGATGCACCGGGTGTTCCACCAGTTCTTGGACCGGTTTGTCATAGTGTTTGTTGACGACATTTGGTGTACTCCGCTTCGGAGGAGGAGCACGCCGAGCACCTGAGGATCGTGTTGCAGACCTTGCGAGAGCACCAGTTGTATGCCAAATTTAGTAAGTGTGAGTTTTGGCTACAACAGGTTCACTTTTGGGGCACGTATCTCAGGTGAGGGAGTTTCAGTAGATCCAGCGAAGGTTGAGGCAGTTTTGCAGTGGGAGAGTCCCAGATCTGTGTCTGAGATTCGTAGCTTTCTGGGTTTGGCAGGTTACTACCGCAGGTTTGTTCGAGATTTCTCTCAGTTGCTGCACCCTTGACTCGGTTGACGAGAAAGGGAGTTCCGTTTGAGTGGTCGGATCAGTGTGAGCAGAGTTTCATAGAGTTGAAACGTCTGCTTACGTCGGCGCCAGTTCTTGCATACCTTCAGGTGTTGGTTTGGGTGCGGTTCTTGATGCAGCAAGGCCGAGTGGTGGCTTATGCGTCTCGCCAGCTTAAGCCCCACGAGGAGAGTTACCCGACCCACGACCTAGAGCTTGCAGCTGTGGTGTTTGCTTTGCGGATTTGGCGTCTTTACCTGTACGGAGTGAGCTTTGTAGTCCGTACCGACCACCAGAGTTTGAGATATGTGTTTTCTCAGAGGGATCTGAATATGAGGCAGCGTCGATGGATGGAATATCTGAAGGACTATGATTTCAGCATTGAGTATAAGCCTGGAAAGGCGAATGTAGTTGCAGATGCCTTGAGTAGGAAAGCACAGATGAGTCATCTGATGCTTAGAGAGTGGCAAGTGTGGCAGTTGTGGCAGTCTGCGGCAGAGGGGTCTTCAGTGTTTCGTCCAGTCGTTTTTGTGTGTGTTGGGCAGTTTGTTAGCAGCTCCCGCCGTTGTGAGACAGGTTGCTGAGGCTCAGCAGGCAGATCCCGAGTTGTGCAGTGTGTTGCTTCTCCCAGAGGTTGAGCTTTGTGAGGACGGGACCGTTAGGTTCCGAGGTAGACTCTATGTTCCTGTTGAGGAGTCTATCAGGAGAGTCGTTTGCAGGAGGCACATGGTTCCAGGTACTCTATTCATCCAGGGGCGACCAAAATGTACCACAGGTTGAGACATCAGTTTTGGTGGCCTGGGATGAAGAGAGACATAGCGGCTTTTGTTGCGAGGTGTTTGGTCTGTCAGCAGGTGAAGGCCGAACATCAGCGTCCGGGAGGACTTGTGCAGCCGTAGAGATTCCGATGTGGAAGTGGGACCATGTTACGACTGACTTTGTTTGTGGTTTGCCGAGGACAGCTGGAGGTTTTGATAGCATTTGGGTTCTTGTGGACCGATTGACGAAGACTGCCAGATTCTTGCCTGTCAGGACTAGTTGGGGTGTGAGTAGGTTGGCCGCGTTGTACGTAGAGCGGATTGTTCCTTTGCATGGAGTGCCGATCTCTATCATGTCAGACAGGGATCCTCGCTTCACTTTGGGTTCTGGCGCAGTTTCCAGAGAGCTTTGGGGACAGAGTTGGCTTTTAGTTCCGCCTACCACCCTCAGTCAGACGGTCAGTCAGAGCGGACTATCCAGACTTTGGAGGACATGCTTAGAGCTTGTTGCCTGGAGTGGCAGGGGTCGTGGACAGTTCACTTGCCGTTGGTCGAGTTTGCATATAATAATAGTTATCACTCCAGTATCGGTTTGGCACCATATGAGGCTTTGTACGGACGACCGTGTCGCACTCCTCTTGACTGGTTCGAGGTTGGCGAACGAGTTGTCACGGGGCCGGAGTTGGTTCAGCAGTCAGTTGAGGTAGTTCAGCTTGTGAGACAGAGGCTTCAGTCAGCTCAGAGTCGGCAGAAGAGTTATGCAGATCAGCGCAGACGACCGCTCGAGTTTCAGGTAGGAGACCAGGTGTTTGTTCGTGTGTCTCCTATGAAGGGAGTGGTGAGGTTCGGTAAGCGTGGGAAGTTGAGTCCTCGCTTTATTGGGCCTTTTACCATTTCTGAGCGTGTCGGGAGTTTGGCGTACAGACTTGAGCTTCCGTCAGAGTTGGCAGCAGTGCACGACGTGTTTCACGTGTCGATGCTTCGGAGGTAGCTTTCTGACGAGTCTCACGTTCTGCAGAGTGCAGAGTGGTCTGAGGTGACTCCAGTGTTGACTGTACCCGAGTTCCGTTGCACATTGAGGATCGCCGAGTTCAGAGGTTGAGGAACAAGGCTATCCCTTTAGTTCGTGTTGCGTGGCAGCGGCACTCCGGTGTGAGTCGACATGGGAGCGGGAGGACGAGATGCGCGAGCATTTTCCGTACCTCTTTGGTGAGTTTTCTTTCCTTGTGTTGTTTGAATTTTGAGGGCAAAATTCCTTAAGGGGGGAGAGCTGTAAGGTCTCGGGTCTTTAATGTATCCTTATTGGGTCTGTAGAGGTCCTGTGTAGTCGACGGCCAGGGCTTGCCGTTGAGTCTGAGTCAGCGTCCAGCGATGTGGACGTCTGAGCTTGAACTCAGCGACAAGCTATGTGGACGTTAATCTGTAGGCGGTTCAGTTGGCGGCCATTGATGTTGACGTCGACTAACCAGTCCTGTTGAAATAGGGCAGCCCGAGAGAAGGGTTTCTTCTTCTCCTTTTCTCTCCTTCCTTCCTCCTTAGCCTTTCTTGACTCCTGTAGCTTCTGTTGGGTGATTTGAGTTCGTGGGAAGCCCCTGGATCGTGTGGCGTCGCTAGTTCGGGCGGGAATCGCAAGGTTTTAGCGTGATTCGCGCGGAGTCTTCGGGGAGATCCGGCGCGATTGGTGGCTGTTTGGGGATTCTTAAGGCGTTCTGAGGTAGGGACTTAACCCCTATAACCTTCCCCAGCAAACCAGCATGTCCAATTAACTTAATTGATGTGCAAATCATGGTTTAGGGTTTGGGTTATATCATGCCGGAATTGAGGGTGGTTTGGATAATCTAGGTGTTAGATTGTCTAATTATGTTATTCTGGTAGTGTAGATTGATGAGAGGAAGTGTTTCCCTCCATCAGTCAGAGTTTGGATTTGTGTTTCTGCCCTTTTGGGACTGATTCGGGTCAGTTCTGGGTATGGGGAGCTGAAGATATCAACGTCCACATCTGTTGACGTTGAGATCTTCAGGGGTGAATTAAACGACAATTTCGACTGCCGTTTAGTCATTTTTGGCGGCATAGGGGTTGCCGTTTACCTTTTATTGGCGGCAATCGATCAGGCCGTTTATATCCTGTCTCCCAGCAGACTTAAGTTGTGTGATTAGAGGCGATTGACATGTGATGTCCGCCCTAATAACACATATGGGCCAGGCTTAGAGTGTGACTCCGCCTGTGCATAGTAGTAGTTGTTCGTGGCACGAGGTGTTTACTACTGTACGGGGTTTCAGACGTTGAGTGTGTTCCGTCTGTCGTACGCGCGTTGCGTTACCGTGTACCCGTTTCTGTTGTGTTACCTAGGCGTGGGTGCGACTCCGTCTAGACGACTAGTGTGTGGTTGTCCTCCGCTAGTGAGCCGGGACATCGAGTGCGACTCTGTCCTGTGCGTACTCCTTTTGGTGGTTTTGAGCCGGTCTCCGTGGAGCCCCTTCTCTACCGCTAGGGTCAAGCGTAGGGGAAAAACCGGTCGTGGACCAGACGCGAGAGAGAGCGTCTGTAGTGTGCACATGTGGCTGGGGTTGAGAGCCTCTGTGGTGACGGGACGCCGAGCCACAGACCCTAGCTGAGTCCTACTTGCTGTGTGTGTGAGTGTGTGTTACTGAGCCGTGTGGTTTACAGTTTTGTGTGGTGTGACGTGTACTTACTTTCTGTTTTTACTTTCCGCACTTTAGACTGTTACCGGTGGGGTTACTTTTCCCTACTGGGTCTCTTTCTTGAGACTCACTCCCTTCCCTTTCAGGTGGGTCTTCGTCGACTCCCGTTCCAGGCGAGTCTAGCCACTCCGGTGTTGGTGCTCCCTAGCTGCAGTGAGTTGTACCTTTTTGTTGTACTTCTGTACTCTGTACCTTGTCTCAGACTCTGAGGTTGTATATGATATGTTCATATAGTGGAATTTTACTGCTTTGCATGGTGTGTATCTTCTTACATATAGTCTCCTCGGACTCTAAATTCCTACCCTTCCGAGCTTGTCTCATGGGTTAGCGGGTCAGAATTCGGGTTACTGGTTGTACTGGTAATGCGGATTCTGGGTCGTTACAGTTTGGTATCAGAGCCTGGTCTGATGAGATATATATAAAAATGCCTACCATGTTAACTCAGAGTCTAAAGAGTACAACTGCACTGTAGTTAGTTATGTAGCCCGGAGTTAGTTAGTGTATTTATGTGTGTATTTTTGTTCTGTGTATAGTTCTATGGCGCCTAGGCGACGTCCTAGAGAGGGAGTAGCCGAGCAGGCGACTCGTCCGGAGGTTGGAGATGCTCCGCCACCTCAGCAGACGCAGCCTTTGCCACAGGACGCACATAGTGGTATTGTTCCGCCGCCGCTTAATTTTAATTTGTTCTGCAGGAGACCTATGACAGGACGATGGCGGAGCGCTATGCAGAGGGCACTCCCCAGCCAGACTTGGATCCGGAGGCTTGGGTCGACGCAGCAGGAGGGCCGAGGAAGGGTTGAGTGTACGGCTTTGGGGACAGCCTGGATACTCATCCAGTGTTGTCCTCATATGCGAGTTCGATCGCTTCTCCGGCATACGCGAGTTCATCTACTGCGCCCCCCGTCAGTGGTGTAGAGGAGATTAGAGACCTCATTCGGGAAGAGCTACGGGCACATCTACAGACACAGTAGGCAGAGCTATAGACGCAGTTCGGCGATATGGTTCAGTAGTTGATCTCAGCCATGCAGGGAGTACGCCCCACACAGCCAGCACCTCAGGTCAGTATTAGTATTAATTTCATATACTTTGGATGAGATGAAACCACTAAAGAATGTCAACAGGGAAAAAAAAGAAATCTAAATTAATTAACCTAACATAAGTGTAAGTTCAATTGATGGATCATAAAAAAACTTAAGTCTAAAGGGTCAAAACACACAACCGGGGCTCCAAAATCCCAAATAGGGATCGGATCGGTGTGCCGTTTTCTCCAACACGACCGGGGGGGTTAAAGTGACGTGTGGGAACTGACGGAATCTAATTTGGATCTCCGGATTGGGTTGGGCATTGAAATGACGGATCCAAAAAACAGTCAAGTATATATAAAGGGTCAAAACATACAATCCGGGTGTCCAAAATCCCAAATAGAAATCGGATCGGCGTGTCATTTTCTCCGACACGACCGGGTGGGTTAAAGTGACGTGTAGGAACTGACGGAATCCAATTTGGATCTCCGGATTGGGTTGGATATTGAAATGACAGATCTAAAAAATAGTCAAGTATATATAAAGGGCTAAAACCTACAACCCGGGGATCCAAAGTCCCAAATAGGGATCGGATCGGCGTGCCGTTTCCTCCGACACGACCGGGTGGGTTAAAGTGACATGTGGGAACTGACGGAATCCAATTTGGATCTCCAGATTGGGTTGGGTATTGAAATGACGGATCTAAAAAACAGCCAAGTATATATAAAGGGTCAAAACACACAACCCGATGGTCCAAAATCCCAAATAGGGATCGGATCGGCGTGCCGTTTTCTCCGACACGACCGGGTGGGTTAAAGTGACGTGTGGGAACTGACGGAATCCAATTTGGATCTCCGGATTGGGTTGGGCATTGAAATGACGAATCTAAAAAACAGCCAAGTATATATAAAGGGTCAAAACACACAACCTGGGGGTCCAAAATCCCAAATAGGGATCGGATCGGCGTGCCGTTTTGTCCGACACGACCGGGTGGGTTAAAGTGACGTGTGGGAACTGACAGAATCCAATTTGGATCTCCGGATTGGGTTGGGCATTGAAATGACGGATCTAAAAAACAACCAAGTATATATAAAGGGTCAAAACACACAACCCTTGGGTCCAAAATCCCAAATAGGGATCGGATCGGTGTGTCGTTTTCTCCGACACGACCGGGTGGGTTAAAGTGACGTGTGAGAATTGACGGAATCCAATTTGGATCTCCGGATTGGGTTGGGCATTGAAATAACAGATCTAAAAAATAGCCAAGTATATATAAAGGGTCAAAACACACAACCCGGGGGTCCAAAATCCCAAATAGGGATCGGATCGGCGTGCCATTTTCTTCGACACGACCGGGTGGGTTAAAGTGACGTGTGGGAAATAACGGAATCCAATTTGGATCTCCGGATTGGGTTGGGCATTGAAATGACGGATCTAAAAAACAGTCAAGTATATATAAAGGGTTAAAACCTACAACCCGGGGGTCCAAAATCCCAAATAGGGATCGGATCGGCGTGTCGTTTTCTCCGACACGACCGGGTGGGTTAAAGTGACGTGTGGGAACTGACGGAATCCAATTTGGATCTCCGGATTGGGTTGGGCATTGAAATGACGGATCTAAAAAATAGCCAAGTATATATAAAGGGTCAAAACACACAACCCAGGGGTCCAAAATCCCAAATAGGGATCGGATCGGCGTGCCGTTTTCTCCGACACGATCGGGTGGGTTAAAGTGACGTGTGGGAACTGACGGAATCCAATTTGGATCTCCGGATTGGGTTGGGCATTGAAATGACGGATCTAAAAAACAGTCAAGTATATATAAAGGGCTAAAACCTACAATCCGGGGGTCCAAAATCCCAAATAGGGATCGGATCGGCGTGCCGTTTTCTCCGACACGACCGGGTGGGTTAAAGTGACGTGTGGGAACTAACGGAATCCAATTTGGATTTTCAGATTGGGTTGGGCATTGAAATGACGGATCTAAAAAACACCCAAGAAACGATGGATCTAAAAATAGTATCTAATTAAACTTGAGAAATAATCACATATTTTAAATTTAATTTTTGAAAATAATATATGTCTTTTAATTATTATTAATGTTTCTCATATTAATTTTTTTTAATATAGGATCCACCTCCGGCACATGACGATGACGAGATAGGGACAGTAGACGATCCAGCAGATCTGTCTTGATTTTTTATATTTATTATTTTGTATGGTTTTATATTTATTATATTTTATGATTTTATGTTGATCGTGAGTATTTGTGAAATTTATGAATATTGTAGCAGGTTTGAAAAATCTTTTTTATTTGTCAATTTTTTAAAAAAATATACTGCACATTCCGACGGATAAATGTTCGTCGGAAATTCTAACTTACCGACGGAAAACATCGGTCGGTAATTCCGTCTATAGTTCTGACGGCCTTTTCCGATGGGTTTACTGATTTACCGACGGACTGTCTGTCGGTAAATACTGACTGTATGTCTGACGGTATTTCCGACGGATTTGTCCGTCGGAGTTTTTCGACCGGTTTCCGACGGAATTCTCTTCCGTCGGTAATTTCTGACCAACAATTTTCGACGGACCATTTCCGACGAGCTTCGGATGGAAATCTGTCGGAAGGATCATGTTCTGACGGATTTCCGACGGATTCTTTCCGTCGGAAAATCCGCATTTTCTTGTAGTGGTAGAGGGCATTTTCCGTGTTGATTACCCTGACAAAGAAAAAAGACAAAAAAATGAAAAGGGGGTTAGCCACGGGCGTGTAGTATACAATCCTAAAAAAATGGAATAACATAAATAAAGAATGGGAGAACTCACCGTGTGGTGGCTTTTAAACCCCTAAAATATAGGGGTGTGTGTGTATGGATGCATGTGTGTGCGTATAAAAAAAAGGAATAAAGAAGGGCCACGTGGGGCCCGGACGAGATAGGAAAGAGTAGAGGGGGTGCTTCCCCAAAAGTTGATGGCGTGGTGGTGCTGCTGACTGGTACGGAGGAGGAAGAGGAAGAAACTTCCGTGTTCTGCCCCGATTGACAAGAGGAAGACGACGGTTCCAGACGCCTTGGTTCGGAGTTGGGTCGCCGGTCCGGCAGGGCTCCGCCGTAGGGAAGTCGTGGGAAGAATCCGACAGGGCTCCGCCGGGGTAGAGGTGGATTCATTTAAATGGTGACCCTCGGGGGTCTATTTATAGGCAACATTGGTTTAAATCGCGTCCGACATAGCGGATGCGACCTTCAGAGTGAAACGCATCTGGGTGGCAGACCGCGATTTGAAAAGTGTCGGGCAAGCGCGCCGCGACTTGAATTGAATTGCGTCCGGGAGGTAGGCCGCGATTCATTAGGTCGAATTGATGTGATAGACGCATGATGACCGTAGCCCCAGTTACGCTTTGGAATCGCGTCGGGTCAGGCCGCTGTGACTTGAAACGAGGCAGCTTGGCCCGACGTGATTACAACTTGCGTGATTCCGAGGCAATCGGCTCAGAAATGCGCTATCTGCTAAGGTGGGATTTCGGATTTGACCTTCTAAATTGCGTCTTCTGATAAGGACGCGATTACAGGATTTTCTCATGACTGCGGGCCTACGTGTGACGACTTTCTGGGCTGATAGCCGGCTCTGAATCGCGTCCAGTCGACAGGATGCAACTATAAAGTGAATTGCGTCTGCAGGACATGACGCGATAAGCTTTCCTAATTTATTTATGAAAATACTGCCGAAATGAAATTAGAATCACGTCGCCCATGGCGGACGCGTTCATGTAAGGGGCAGTTTCCGTAAATAAAATAAGAATTCATTGTCACGTCGTGCAGGGCCGACGCGTTAAGATATAGTCACGGCCGACTTTCCTGTCGCGTTAAGGTTGCGCCCATGAAGGCCGTCGCGTTAAGCCAAGGTATCCTGAATCGCGTCCGAGGTACTGGACGCGTTTAGAGTGGCAGTTGCCATACTTGTCGCGACATGGAATTGATGCTTATAATTCTCGAGGGGCCCTGGAAATGGAGGGGAAGCACCGGCGAAGAAGGGGGTGAGGTCCAGAAATATCGAGAAAACACTCTTGTAAGGCAAAATGAGGGCCATTTGTGGCGTTATGGCGCAATATGAAATTTGTCCGCAGTGGAGCCAAATTCGCGTGTCAACACCAGGGAGTTATACATATCCTCATAAGTATCTTCATGATAAGCCATATCTTCGTATTCGGCCATCGAAAGAGATCGGCCTGAACGAAGCTATATGAAATTTTCAACAAACAATGTGTTTTAACAGACACTTACTAGACAACTACTCAAACAATGTTTGAGAGAAGAGGTTAATGACTTTTAATCCACAGACTTGAATATGCTTACGTCCACTTAAAAATGTTCAATAAAATTTAGTGTCGATTTTAATTACAGTATGTCACACCACATAGGTATGGGCCTAAAAGTAGGTGAGATGATAACTTCGAGCCCACTAAGTAATTCCCTTTCACGCAATGGGTATTCTAGCATGGGTCTCCGGAAATGGGTACAACCGGCTCGATCCACCGTGAGGGAATCCACGGGGTATGGAGACTTATGGAGGTCCCAATGAGGATTCTCTAGCCCAATGAGACGGAATGCCCAATGGGGAGATAGCCCTCACCGAGAAAGGTGTGTGGACCCTAGGAAAAGGAGGGAAGGAGGTCTCTCGGCCGAGATATGCCCTGCAAATGCAAAAATGCAAAGAAATGACAAGAATCTGAGCTTTCTGTGATAGGATGAATCGCGTCCAGTACAGTGGACGCGCTTCAGTTTAATCGCGTCCGTTCTATCAGCCGCGGATCTAACAGCTCACAGAAGCTGTAAGAGCCGAGGCGACTCCCTCCGGACTCTGTCACAAATCGCGTCAGATATACCCGCCGCACAAAAACACAGAGAAAGCATCGTCTGTATGAGACACGGATCAAAGAGGCCACCGAAAGCAAGAAAAAAAGTTGTAAATCAGTGCAACATGATATCAAACATTGAAATAGCATGAAATATGGGGCAAACTCAAATGGTTGCTTCGGGTGAAAGCAAGTAAGTGGGGAGGCGAACAAGATGGATATTTTTTTTATTTTTCTTCTTTTCTTTTGAACCAAATTTCTATGCAGGAAAGTGTGGAGAAAAAATAAACAACACAACTACGAATTGGTAATGGTGATGGGCCACTTCAAATAGCACCGCACGGGGTGCGAAAAAGGGGGGGTGTGTACCACGTGGGGTACGAAGGAAATGACACACGTGGGTGTCGAAGGAGGGGCACACATGGGTGCCGAAGGAGGTAACCGAGCTAAAAGGAGAAGTGTCCCACTGTGATCGCCAATTTGTAGACGGCGTGTTTCCTTTTCGAAAAACAACGGTCCCACAACAGAGGATTTGGCTTAAAAAGAGAACAAGAAGAAAAAGAAGATTTTTAATGCGAATAGAAAGAAGATGGCAGAGATGGATGGAAAAGTAGAAAAATAGACAGAAGAAAGAAAAGACAGTGGTGCGTGTGTGCACGAGGGTGGATCGTGATCGCCAGGTGCTCGTGGGCACCGAATGAAACGGGCGAGAGGAAGAGGTGTTTACTTACCTTCACCCGAGATCGTGGGAGTGCGGATGTGGGTCATACTTCCTCCTTCCACCGGCCAGCCGATGAAGGAGATTTAGCTCTGGTTACCTTGCAAGAGGGAAAACAACAAAAAAAATGTGACAGATTGATTAGACTTTAAGAGGTGTAGCAAAAGCTCAAATGAAGTGAGAAGAAAAACATTAAATGGGCGTTAACTGTAAGACCCTTGAATTTTGTCCTTATTATTTTATTGTGTGCAATTTTGTGCTTGTGTATGTATATGCATTATCATGTAAGTATTATATATACATTATTGTGTAAACACTATGTATGTGTGCATATACTCAAATATATGCGTTGTTAATTGCATGATGTGAATAGTGTGTATTATACCTACGTATTGCATACATGAACTTAGGAGAAATTAGGGTTTTGCATGGTTTTGGGTTCTGGCCGAAGGGTTAGTCGACGTCAACATTAATGGACGTTCACTTATTGTTAACGTCCATATAGGTGGACGTCGATTATTAAGTCGACGGCCATATCGGTGGACATCTATGTCCTGACAGACCAGTCTGCAGCAGCATGGTGTGCCATGCCTTTGATTGGGGATGCCAACCACCCCAACGGCTACCCCGACCTTCCCACCGACCTCTGCGTGGGTGAGAGGTTCTCCTCTCTAAAATGGCCCTTGTGACAACCCCCAAAGAGCTCTCTTGGCTCTTTGCAAAGAGATAAGAGAAAACCCTAGTGAGCTGTGAGAAAACTTGGAGTTTGGAGGCTTTGATCCAGCGATCCAAGGCTTCATCTGGAGATCTACTTCGACAAGGAGGGAGACAACACATCCGGCTACACATCCCCGACCCTAGATTGCAGAGGGGAGCATCACAGAGGCCGGAGTGGAGACATCTTGGAGGCTTCTTGGGACTGCCCAAGGAGAGCTTCTCCAACCATTTTGATCCCTTTAGGAGTTTTTCCAAAGGCAAGTAACCCTTTCACCTTGTCCATGTATGTGTCTAGGAGGTTTCTATCATTTTTATGGATTTTCCTCATGTCCTGGATCCCCTACATTCACCATTCTTTAGAGCTCGGACTGTGTTTTTACACAGGTCCGAACTTGACGGCAAGATCTATTGCCGTTGAGATCTTGAGTCAGCGGCCAACGATGTTGCCGCCAACTCTTGTAAACGTCCATAGTATGCCGTTGAGTTCTTCTTGACAGAACAGTGAACTGTTCTGCCCTATATCTTTAATTTCCGGATTTCTACGCATGAGGATATAATGTAAATTTTATATGTTATGTAAAATAGATAATGTGATGTGTGTGAAATTTCCTGTATTTTTTTGTAGATGGCATAATTTATTAGAATTATTGAAAAGCATGTGTAGGAAAGAGGTTATGCATGTTAAATTTTGTTCCCATGATTTCTGAGGAATTAAATGCTGTAGAATTTTATGAACCATGTTTGTAGGTATCAGTCCATGCCCTGCAAATTTGGGAATTTTCCCATATCCATGTGAATTTTTATAATTCCTACAATGAGAAATAGAAAGCATGTGTAGACCTTGTGAAAATTTTAGTAAATCGTGTGTTGGGAAATAAAATTGGGAAAAATTTCTTGTGCCAATATGTATGTGTGGTTCATGACTGTGCATGATCAAATCTGAAATTCATGTCATGTTCTATGTTAACTTAGTTTATGAATGGCATGAAACTGAATGTTTTAATTTCTATAAATGCATGTGGATTCAGAAAAATGTGAAAATTTGTATGTGTGTTCCTATTCCCGAAAACAGTATGTGGTTAAATTTTCAGGAAAATTTGATGACAGTAGCCTACACTATGAGATTTCCATGTGAAAATGAGTTATAAATACATGTACCATGATTAAGGTTAAATGATGTGCATTCCACTTAATCCTTGAGGGCTACTAAATGCTTGATTTCTGTTATTAGTGGCATCATGCTAGGGAAGAACAGAACCATGTGCATAAACAAGAAAGTGTGAATATCATATGTAAAACGTGTGTTAATCGGAATGTGTAATGTGTAAAATGTGCCGTGTGTGACACTGCTTCCATAGAGGGCTGTGGAACTGTATCATGGAAAGGTCTCCATGAGAAGGTTCAATGTGTTAAGATATCCTAAGGGCATTAGGATGAAATCCTGGAGGTGGACAAGTACTACTGGTTAGGGTGGAGACGTGTTCTCCCGGTCTGCGCAGTGCCAAGAGTCATCACTGTATTGCCTAGGTGATGTGCTATGTGTTATGTGTTATGTGATGTGTCCTTCTAGTGGTGGTTGGACTATGTGTCACGGCAAATAAATTGTAAAATGTGTATATGTGAACATGTGAAATGTGAATGTGAACATGTGTAAAATACGTATATGTGAACATGTGAATGTGAAATGTGAACTATTTACGTTAGAATGTGAACATGTGTACATGTGAAATGTTTGAAAAATGAACCATGTGAAATATGGGAATGTGTAACCATGTGAAGTGAATGTGTTAGAGTATGAGACGATAATTCATGCTATGATATTTCTAATTCCATGTAAATTGCCATCATGTTATAGTCAAACTGGAAGTGTAGTTTTCATGTGATTAAATGAGTAGAAAGCATGTGATAGGAAGTGTTATTTGAAACATCTTAAACCAGGTACCATGTGTTTTGATTTTGTAGAAATACCATGATAGGTTGTCTCTTATAAATGTTCAAGCATGCTGTATGTTGTCTTGCAAATTGAAATAGCAGAACCTACTATGATGTATGCATGAATGATGTGTATGAAGTTACTTGCTGAGTCTTTTATACTCACTCCTTGCTTCGGCGTACAGGTTTAGTTGGTGACACACTTTTGGAGGAGACCGTGGAGAGCGACTCCGAGCGTGGAGAGTAGCTTGTGGAGTTGACGTTGTGTCCTTTTTGTTTCATAGTATGTAAATTGTAGCTTGTATTAGAGTTATCATTTTGTAATTATGGACAAATTATGTATTAAATGTAGAACTTTAATCTTGTGGACAATGTAGTTTGGTTTAATTTCAATTATGAAAGTTTAGTCCTTTAATTTACTATATGGATCATGTATGAGAAATGTGGATGATGAAATGTGATGACAGTTAGTCCTTTACTTCCGCGACTCTGTGTCTATATTTGTGTATATCTCAATCATGTGATAGTGTTCGGGTAAATGTCCCACTGTGATAACCTTTACTATACCGACGTGGGTTGGTATAACCGTACCGGTATAATGAGGGTCGTCACATTAACACACCTTGTGGAGGCGGTGTTAAACCCCTAAAAGAGTAGGTAGGGGAGAAAATGACGTGTGTGTGTGGAATAGTGTGATGCATGCACTAAGACGGCAAAAGAAAGATATGAAGTAAAAGAGAGAAAGGAAAGAGTGGCGATGTGGCCGGTGGTGGCGACGGATGGAAAGGATGAAGAGAGGCCCCGCCCACCTTGCTCCGACGCTTGTGGGAGGGACGGAAGCTCCGGATCCCGAGGAGGAAGACACAGGGATGGCGCACGTCGAACGTGCTCCTCCTTGGCCTTGGAGTGCGAGCTTCTGATCCGGCAGGGCTTCGCCTCAGGGTGTTAAAGAATTATGGCACGGAGGTCGAGGTGCCGATTCGACAGGGCTTTGTCGTCTCTGGGAATTGGATTTGGAATTTTTAAAATGGTTGCACTCGGTCTGTATTTATAGGCAAAACTTGCCAAAATCACGTCGGGTACAATGGACACCTATAAGACCATAAATTGTGTCCACACGGCACGCCGCGATTTACAAGCCCTTGATTTGACAGTAGCATGATGATTATAGCTTGTGGCCACCTTCAGAATCGCATCGGGATGGCGCTCCGCGATTTCTTAACAATCGATCTTTGATTAAATCGATGCTTGATTTGACAGAAGATCTTAAAAACGTGGCGAGCCTAGCAGACGTGATTCTAAAAGCGCTCTAATTTTGAGGCACAGGCTCTTAATGGCATCGACTGCAGGGTTCTGACTTTAAATCACAGCGGGAACAGTAGATGCGAATCAGAACTGCCTATGCCAACTAGGCAAGTGTGATTCGCGTCTGCCCTGGCGACTGCAGCTCGATACCCAAAAGGCGTCCACTGTACCGGATGCAAATATGTTAAATTTAGCAGAGTTTCTTTAGCCTCCTAAAAAATCCTAAAAAAATCCAAAAAAATAGGAAGATCACTCAAGAGGTTAATTGAAGTGAGCTATTTTGAGGCATTGCGGTGTAACATGAAATTTGCTCGATATGCTGTCGAAATGGCCTATCTACACACGTGTCCCTGCATTTTAGATCTGAAAAAATATCCGAGGTGTGTCGACACCACACAAGCATGCGTCGACACACAATGTACTAACTTCAAACTGGGCTTCTGGGACAGTTGGGAAGTGTCGACACACAGGCATCTTATGTCGACACTACTGGATATTGTCTTCAAACCAAGCTACTGGGAGGGACAGGGTGTCGACACACAAGCCTTCTGTGTCGACACCACTGGATGCTTCTTCCTTTACTGATTTCTGGATTCATGGACTGTGTCGACACAACTGGCTTGCCTTCTTGATTAATTGCACTGAAAATTGCACTATGTGTCGACACATTGTCTGGATTGTGTCGACACCACTGTCATTACTTGAACATTTATTTGAGCTACACATGGAAAAATATTGTTAAATATAAATGAAGCATGATATCCACATTTGTATGAATCATATTTAAACATCATCAAGACAAGAGATCCAACAATCTCCCCGTTTTTGATGATGGCAACTATGATTCATTAAACAATTTTTGTTTTCTCATACATGAGACTTTAAAGCATTCCTTCACATTATTCCATGACATACCAAAGAAATGACAATGACATCGAGATTTTCATCACATAAAAAACAACTATGTCATTCAATTTCCACTTTCCAAAAAGATCAAGCATACAAGCATAAAGTGTAATGTGTAATTCAACAATCAAAAGAAACAAGAAACTGTAGAGTAGCATCCAGTAGCATCCATTGGCATCCCTTGCATTCAAAATAACCCTTCTCCCCCTTTGACATCATCAAAAGAGAAAGACATCATGAAGATGGAGGAGGAGGAGGAGGAAGAAGAGGGAGTAATATGCTTTCAATTGCCTTCATCCTTGTGTCCAGAGCACCTAGATTGGATCTCAGTTGAGATTGCATAGTAGTCAGTCTTATATGTAAAAGTTCTTCCATCCTTTAAAGGTTTTCATAAATATTTTCTTGGAAGATATTGAATCATTGAGTCATGGGTGGACGAGCAGATGATGAGCTAGGAGTTGTGCCATTCTGCCAAATGTTGCTAAAATTAGTCCGGAGAGCTTCTATCTCCTGATCAATATGTGCAGTGTGAGCCTTCATTCTATCCATGTCTTCAACAAAGTGAGCAAATGATAGGCAGCACTTGGACACTTGACTCACATCATCTTTGCCAGTTTGAATACTTTGTTGAGTGTTTTCCAAGATAGTGGTTAAAATAGCTTGCAAATCAAATTGGAGACCTTGTAACTGAGTGGAAGCATCACCCAAGGTTCCAACCAGTCTATTGAATCTTCTAGTGGCATGCTCATCCATCTCTTGCTGTCTCAAAAACTGTCCATTCACTGTATTTTCCAATCTTTGAATCCGAAGTTCAAAACTAGCTGACATTTCTCTCATGGATGAGTGGAGGTTATCAAATTGAACCTGAAGAAATTTATAAAGTTCTGGTGGGACAAAAGATCTACCAGATGAAGTGGAGGCTAAACTGTGATATTGTTGGAAAAAATTTGAAGGGACAAGCACATCAGAAGGAGGTGGAGATGCATGAGGAGTAGTTGGAACTGGCATATCATGTGGAACTTCAGGATCAACATGTGGCTGTTCCACCGGATCAACCTGAGGAGCTTCAACAACTGGAGCATGTTCTTCTTCTACATGTTCTGCTGGTGGTTCCGCAACAGGCCCTCTAAGCATCTGATCACCTTCAACTCTGAACTTCATAAATTTTTGCAGATGATGCAAACAATAGATATTGTTCTGAGGAATCTTTTGAACCTTTTCATTCATAAAAGAAACTCCAAAATGCTTGAAGACAGCTATCAGATGAGCAGCATATGGCAAAGCTCTATGAAGATCTTTCCTAATTGTCTCAGACATGATTTGAGACATGATCAAATTCAGGTTGACTTTGACATTTTTCTTCATGCAATACATCACAAATCTTTAAATATCTGTAAGCCTATTCCTACCACCACCTTGAGGAGTGATAATAGTGGTAAGGATGTGATGTACCAATCTGAGTGTAGGAGAGAAATGATTGGTGTTGAATCGAGTAACATGAGTTTGTCTGGAATCTTTCTTATCATGAGGTAGACCAGTGAGAAGAGTGTAGGCCTCATGACGGTTAAGCTCATACTTACAGTAATCCTCACCAGAATTGGGAAAATGAAATAGTTTAGAGGCTAATTCAGGAGTGAAAAGAATTGAAACACCTTTAACCTCTGACCTGAAACCTTCTGTAGCATCCACAATATTCAGGTAAAATTCTTGAACCAATCGAGGGTAGAAAGTTCTAAATTCAGAGATAAATTGAAGCCATCCTTGAAATTCAAAGAAAGAGACAACCTCAGGGAATGCATCAGCAAATGCTTGGTCAGATAAATCCACTGTCCTAGGTTTGAGAATGGATCTCCCTGCAGTGGCAGTCTGAGATGGGGTGACTACTGGAGTCCCAGATGTGTTAGAAGAAGACTCAGAGGATGAACCTTCTTCATCGGAGTCACTGGAATCAGGAATTAGCTTTCTTCTAGGGTATCTAGATGGCATGGGTGACTTGCCTTTGCTCTGTGGGGATGATCTACTCCGCTTGGATAGAGTGTCAGACGGACCAGAATCTACCTTCCTCTTGGACAGATCATGCTGAAACTTGCTTCTTCTCTCTCGTTGGGGTTCCTCGATGACCACTCCCCTTGTAGCTGCCCTAGACTTGGCCCCTCGCTTGGGAGTTTGCTTGGGAGGCATGATGGAAGGAGAGGAGAAGAGAAAAAGAGACTTGGAGGTTGGAAGAGGATTTCTGGAAAATGCAGAGGATCGTTTCCAGGGATATTGGAGGAGGGAGAAGTTCAAAAAGTTGGGAAACTGAAAGAGGTAGGGTCGACCTAGGAGTTTGAGCCCTTTATGAATGGATCAACACCAAAAGAGAGAAGATAAGATGAACCCCCAATCGATTTAACCTAAATTGGAACCAGCGGCTAGGTTCAGTGGTGTCGACACATAGAAGATGTGTGTCGACCTGATAGGGTATGGTGTCGACACATAATGAGAGTGTGTCGACCTGATTTGGCAAAAGTTGTGGAATTTTTGGAAAAGATGAGAAGGAAAATCTTTATTATGATAAAAATAGTCTAAAACCAATTATTCAAGGATTTTTAATATGTTAAAGATTTCATATCCAAATTTTCATCATCATTCCTTTACAAATTCACTGGTTTGAGGAATATCATTCAAGATTTTATCATTGAAAAATTATGAAGCATTTGGATGACAACATTATTGAAATAAGGTACTCTCTTCAGTCAAATTCATTCTTTTACACCTTACTAAACCAAGTAATGTGATTTCTTCAGGATAATTGCAATTGTATTGAAGTTAAACACTCTTAAAAGATTTGATTTAGGTATAAATTGTTGATTTGTTTGATTGATTTTCTTTAAATTGAAGCAATGAGCATTCAAATGTAGTAAATCTTTTTCACTCAAGTACACATGTTTTTTATACACCAGAGTCCCTGGTTACTAAAGATTTACTAATTATCCCACTTCAGGGATTAATGATAACCTTTTTACATGGAAATATACATTTATCAGATGTCAATATTTCTAGTTACTCAGTTAACATTAACTTGAATATTTTGATTTTATCTCTTAGAACAGAGATAACATAACACCTCTTGACATGCATAGCTCTTCATTCTTTTTGTGAAGATGTGCAGTTTCTCAGTGTATATGCCATTGCTCTGCAAGAAAAACAAATTATTAATGAACATTGGGAGGTTGACACAACTTTAACCTTCATCAATCTCAAAAGAAATGTGTATAGTCAATACCAATTTAACATTCTTCAACTAAAGAAATTAAATTACTTTAGAAATTCAAAAAATAAAAGGATGTTGACTGGAAGAGTATGTTATGACAAATAAGAATTCATTCCTTGTTGTATTCAGAATAACAATGAGTATTTCATGAATTACATATTCATCATATCACTAAATTAAATTGGTTCGATGAGAAAGAAAAAATAATGAAACCTTTAGCTCCCCTGAATTATTGATCTTATCAATTTTTCATCAAAATTAAAGAAAATCCTTCTTCAACCAAAGAATTTACAAGATAGTCAAATGAAATGAATGTGAATCAGGTTGAAAGATTTGAGAGTGCCATAGAAATGGTGTGTTGAACTTAAGACTGTGAAAGAATCACACATAGTTGAAGAACAAAGATTTGGTGTCGACACTACACTTACTGTGTGTCGACCTGATAGCATTGCAGAACCTCTTATATTCTCAACAAATCTTGATAAAAAATAGTAGCTTGTTCTCAAATACTTCATGTGCACATCTGACTCCTTTGAAACCTTCTTTCAGAACACACTTTCACTTCTCAAGCAATAATGCTCCCCCCTCAACATGTGCATTAATGAAACATATGACTTTCAAAACATAGACACTGAATCTCAGCATTCAATTTCAGCAAGCAAACAAGTATGATCAAGCATGTTCCAAACACAGCCAAAAGATTTTTTTTTTTAATGATTCTTACACAAGGTAGATCATTGGTACTTGGCGGAGGTTATTCCTCACACATAATGACAGTTTCCAGACAAGCTTGACTTGTCTTTCCACAGTTCACCATTTGATATACCAATTTGATCTTTGCATAAGAATCCCAATTGAATCAGTTTTTATTGCATATTGCAAATTCCAAGTTCTCTTCTTAATGATGTGAATCTTTCTTCAGCCAATGGTTTCGTGAAAATGTCAGCAATTTGTTTTTCAGTGGGAATAAATTCCAATTCAATGTTCTTATTAGCAACTTCATCTCTAAGAAAATGATGTCTGATTTCAATGTGTTTTGTTCTGGAGTGTTGAATTAGATTTTTGGAGAGATTAATTGCACTAGTATTGTCACACATGATAGATGAACATCCAATATCAATATCACAGTCAAGTAATTGACCTTTAATCCATATCACTTGAGCTGCACAACTCCCTGCAGCAACATATTCTGCTTCTATAGTGGAGAGTGCAACTGAGTGTTGCTTCTTGGAAGCCCATGTTACCATGCAATTTCCCAAGAATTGACAATATCCACTAGTACTCTTTGTGACGGACCGGGGTATTCATGCCCATTAAGGCTCCATATCCAGATCCGCCTCCCGCGAACGCACCGAAGTGTCGCAAGGGATATCTCACACACGAGTCCAGTAAGAGTATAAAAAGACAAACCACAAGAATATAAGACACAAGAAAGTACATGTGCTCATATCTATTCACATTATTTGTACAACTGTCCCATTACATTAATACATGTCCAATTAAAAGAGTACAACTACCTGGGGCATACCCCGAGGGAGCACAAGCTCACACAACACTAACTACTAAACTACTGCTGGTGGTACAAGTCTGACACAACGCCGCTGCAAGCCAAACACTCGTCAAGCCCTGAAAAGAACTGTAGGGGAGTGAGCCTCAACAAGTCACTGGCTCAGTAGGGGCTACCCAAAACAACACTGTAACCACAGACACCTCGACCCCAATGGGTCTCACTGGCAACAACAATAGCCAAACCATTTCATGCTCACATCATTACAATAAATAACAATTAAACATGCTTATGATAATAAACATAACGTCCTCAGAAGAAAAGTAGGACTACAGGACTAACATAAAATCATTAGTTAGCCCAACTACTAAAGTGCCTAAACCACAGTCTCACTGGCACACTGCTACAACAACGGGTTGCCTAAACTATAAGCCACACAGGCAAGTCACTGCCCAGGCTACAAGCTTCACAAGCGAACCTCAAACATTTGAGTAATAGGACTGCTAACAAAGAGCTGGTCCTTTATACTCCAAACCACTTTACAACAGAACTACTCAAAGGTAATGGAACTGGCTAACACGAAGCCAATCCATAACACACTAAAGCTATAATTGGAATCATACCCAAGATGAGTAAAAACTCAAACTGTGGAAGGTCTCACACGGCCTCCACGGAGCATAGCTCAACTAAACCACAATATGCCTAGGCCATAAGCCTCATCGGCAAAATACCCATAAAGGTAACATAATTAATAATCACAAACTTATCCACAATAAATTATAAACAAAGATTTACCTAAAACAGTTAGGATACAACAAGTGGCAGGTCAAACCACAAGACCTCCTTAACACACAAGTACCCGGAAAGGTTGGTACACAATGTACCACCACAAAACTACAAAGTAACCCACGAAGGAAATAGGTACCTGCTACTCTGAGGTACCACAACACAAACGCCCGAACAAGGGTACAAGTAGGTGATAAACACCACACTGAACCATAATTATATTATACCTTTAATTAGGCACAATATTACAGGTGAAACCTTAATCGACGAGTCACACAAACCACAACTCAGTCACAGCTGTGCCAACACCAGAGCACACCTCGAACTGGTTAAACCTCGACCACGAGTCACAAACTCACAAACTACGACAAGTAGCAAAGCACGAGTCGGAAGGGAACGACGTCACCACAACTACTACTGGAGCTACTAAGCACGAGTCAGAAAGAACGACGCCACCACACGGGAACGGACTACTGGCTGATCAGGCCAATATCCAACCCCGACAACACAACACAAGAACTACCTCTCAGCCTCGCAGTCACGGACGAAAGGTCCAACTGCCGCTCCACTAGGAAGAAGTCAAACAACTGTGGAGACCAACCAACACCACACCTGCAGACACACAACTGCAGGCCCATGCCTGGCACCTCTAGAGTCTCTGGCCGGAGCACTCTAAAGTGAGGCACTGGAAAACAGGAATAGCTGGGGACCAGTGTCGACTACTGGTGTCCGTACCCCCAACTACGAGCGCGCTACAAGCGACAAAAGAACAAACTCTGGGAAGTCGCTGTCCTACTGCCGTCTTTCCCTCAGCCGGACGTACAACTCAAACTCAGGAGTGAGGGTGTCCAAGAAGACGACACAGACCTCAACGGTACAACACAAGTACCGGGACAAAACCCCGAGCACAACAAACACACGTGCCTGGCTCACAAAGAACCTGGGGTACCCGACTAGAGATGCATTCCAGAATAGGCGCCGGACCACCACACTCGGCTAGCACAAACCACGATACTTACACATATAACCTTTACTTATAATTCACAATATACAAGTGTTAGGATTAGCTTAACATCGGTCACCGTGTGACCCCAAAGCTATCCCACACCAACACATACCTGAACCACTAACTTGCCTATCATTGGTCATCTTGTAACCTCCAAGCTAACTCATACTAACACATATATAAATCACGATAGCCAATCATATTTGGCCTATCATCGGTCATGAGATGACCTTCGTAACAACACACCACTTACTTCATAAATCCATATAATATTATTCGAAAGACAACAACAGACCAGGGCTAGGTCGGTATGGACCTTCACTGCCCAAACACCACAAAGTCATGGCTAGGTTCACACAGGAACCTCACTGCCCAATTATTACGACAAATCACCAGAATTACATTACAACAAAGTGTGTAGTAAACACACACTCAAACCACGTAAACAACACGTGTATATTACACCCTGGTTGGTGTACCACACGTCTTCCACGTAAACCACATGTCCAACACATGGACAACGCACTCCAAGAGTGTCACGGGTGCCAACGCACCACACATACCACGTAAAGCGATTACGTACATCACACATCATTCATGTAAAACTTGCCCATTACATGAGCAGTATGCTCCAAGAGCATAACAAGTGCACTGGCTCACACCGGTCATTGCCATGCGCACACAATCACACAATATTCATAACCAGGAAAACTACGTAAACAACACTGCATGGATACATGCACAGGTTGGCGGCATCATCGACTGCCGCTTATAAGAAGTAAACGGCAAGCGATCTAGCCGTCAATATCCCGGCTGGTGAGCTTGGCGACAAGAGATCTTGACGCCAAGTTCTCCGACCTAAAACCCTGCAGAAACCCTAATCCAGCTCTACAGGTTTTCCAACCGTTAAAATTACAAGAAAATGTACTGAAACGGTTCTTTAAACATACTTGAACCCAAAACAACCCAACACAGCATGCTTCGTTCACTAAATTACTCAAACCACCCATTAACCCCACATGGTGCAACTTAATCCGAAAATACAATAAAAATGCTGGTTCAAGTGATTAAGTCGTGTTTTAATGTTTCTAACAAGCTAACAAGGCTCGACCCCTACCTCAGAAATGCAATTAAACTCCCGAAGAACCTCGAATCACGCCGAAACCCGAGAAACGTCCCACGAACACCGCGCTCCAATCCATCATTCCCCGCCCGATCTGCAGCTACCACGCGCACCACGGCCTTCCCACGAGCTCCCGCCGACCGTCAGAACTCGCGAAGAAGCTCAAGGGTGAAGGTGGGGGAAGAGGAAGGGAGAAAGAGGAGAAAGAACAGAGCTCGGGTCTGCCATAAAAACACAGGCATGTCAGGTTAACGTCAACCCTTTGGCCGTTTAACCAGACCGCCACAACTAGACGTCTACAAAGCTTGACGCCAAGTTCAACAGTCGACGTCCTCATCGATGGACGCCAACACACTGCTGGTGTCCAGCAAGCTGAACACCAACACGGACCCAAACCAAACCCGGTAAGGATCTAGCAAGAAACACACAACACTAATGGGCCTCACATTGGCCACCAAACCCGCCAAACCTGGATCCACGAGGATCCGGAAAACGCGCGACGTTACACTCTTCCTATCAAGTTTACACCCAGCATAATCAGCATCAGAATATGAAATTAAATCAGCATGGCACCCTACTGGATACCATAAACCCAATTCACAAGTACCACAGAGATATCTAAAAATTCTCTTAACAGTAAGCAAGTGACTTTCCTTTGGACTAGACTGAAATCTAGCACAAAGACACACACTAAATTGAATATGTGGCCTACTTGCAGTAAGATATAAGAGAGATCTAATCATACCTCTGTACTGCTTTGCATCAACCAATTTACTTTTTCATCATTGTCCAACTTTTTTTTGAATGGATATGACAGAGGAGGAACCTCCACTATCAATATCAGGTTTCAGATTTTATATATTGCTGAAAGCATAAAGTACAGAAGTAAGAGGGGGAAAGGGGGGAGTACATAGATAACAGGGACATAAGCTACGACTCCCTACGCAGAGGGGTCAAAAGCATACGGAGGGGGAACCAAATACATGGTGCATCAGTCCGAGAACTCCTTATATTCCCCGTCCGAGTCCATGTTGAGGACTGTCGTGCTACGCGTGCGGCCTACCCAGCTGTTGTGCACTTTTAGCAGGTCCATTTCCCCCGCCTCGAGGCCAGGGGCGCTTCTGATGTGGTGTGTCATGGAGAGGTTGATTATGTAGCCACCGTGTTCACCTTTTTACGGTTGGGAGGACAGAACCGGGGCTGCCGTTGAGGATGTGGCAGCAGTGAAACATGGAGGAGGGGGTATGTTTGCCATCATGTTGGTGCCTCCTTTCTTGGTCTTCTTGCGGAGTGCCTCGGCGAAAGACATTCGGGGCATTATCGGGGACGGCGATACTGCCACTTCGGGGAGGTTAACAGGTGGGGCAGATCTCTTTACCTCAACTGTAGATGGGGTGTCTTCAGGTGATTCAGCTTGCGGAAATCTGGTGAACTTTTTCGGGTCAACTAAAAGGCAAGAGGTAGCCGGACTCCAAGCAGGGGCATCAACATTTAAGACTGGGGGTGTGTGCAGCTTTGGCGTGTTTCCATCCCCCTCAAATTTTGTGGAGACAACGAGTGATGCTTGTTGTTGGATGTTAGCAGTGAGGACAGCATGCTCAGGGTTGGAGAGTAGTTGCATCTCTTGATCAGCTGGATGTGGAGGTGGGTTGAGAGCAAACGTGAGCATTGGTTCATCAGTCTCAGTTGAGCTACTTGGTACGACAGGAGGGGTTGTTGCTAGCACTAGATCTTCTTGGTCTAATGGAAGAGCGGCGGTGGTAGTGGGGTCATCATACCTCACGGAAGTGTCCCCCGGAGTGGTCCTTTCTGAGGCCCCACGTAACATCGCGTGCTTTTCGGATCCATCCGGATCATGTGTGTAATGGTTGTGATGGCCGTTGTGAGGCCAGTGTGAGTTGGTTGTGTGGAATGTGTGGTTTGGATGTGTGGTTTGCTCAGGTGAGGTGCATGTTTGGTCCTGAAATGAAATAGGACCTGCTGCAGTTGAGTTGGAGTTGGCGGCCAGGGGTGGCCGTTGACTTGTTGGCGTCCAGGTAAGTTGCCGTTGACTACATGAACTTGGCGGCATAAGATGTGGACGTTTATGGTGGTGGTTGCCCTAAATGGCAGAGGGGTTGACGCCAACCTGTGAAATCTACAGGTTATAGGGTCACCCGAGGGCAGGTTTTCCACCCTGTTCTCTCTTCCCCTTGCCCCAGCTTCACGCCCCCATATCCCTAAAGCTTCCAACAGGTACAGGAGAGTGGTTGGAGGATCGTGAGACGTGTGGCGTTGCCGAATCGGATGAGGAAATGTCGTGGCGTGGTGCAATTGCTGTGGGAGCTCGCGGAGGGTTCGGTGTGAACCGGGAGAATTCGGAAGGTTTAAGCATGTTCTGAGGTAGGGAACGAATCCTGTTAGCTCCGTAGGATCATTAAAACACGACTTAACTACATGAATCAGCATGTTTAATGTATTATCGGGTTAAGTTGCACCATGTGGGAACAATGGGTGGTTTGATAAATTTAAGTAGTAAAGCATGTTGTTATGGTTTAATTATAATGTGTGGATGTTAGAGAAACTATTTCCTTATGTTTTCCTGTTGTTTTAACGATTGTAAAATCTGTAGAATCAGTTTAGGATTTCTGCAGGAATAGAGGCTGAAGATCTTGGCGTCAACATCGATTGACGCCAGGTTCATCAGCCGGGATACAGACGGCCAGATCCATTGCCGTCTACTTCCTGTAACCGGCAGTCGATGTGGCCGCTAACTGGTGTATAAGCAGAAATGGATGTTTATGGTGTTTATCGATAATGAATGGTGTGTTGGCACCTGTGGTGCACTGAGTGCACATGGTTTCTGTATTTAGCATACGGGGTATGCAGTTAGTTACTCACTTTCGAGGTTGCGTGTTGTTCACGCGAGTCCAGTTGGGTTCACGTGTGGTGGACAGTTGTTACTTGAGGTTTACATAAGGTTTCACGTGGTTTGTGTGTGACGTGCACGTGGTTTTGTGTACGTGGTGAGTAGTACGACGCCTACCGTGGTTACCTCTCCAGTTGGGTGCCCCAGGTTCTTTGTGAGCCAGGCTGTTAGCTCGGGGCTTTGTCCCGGTACTTGTGTTGTACCGTCGAGGTCTGTGTCGTCTGACCTGGACACCCTCACTCTTGTGTTTGAGTTGTACGTCCGGCTGAGGGAAAGATGACAGTGGGACAATGACACTTGTGTTTGTCTTTAGTCACTTGTAGCGCGCTCGTAGTTGGGGGTACGGACACTAGTAGACGTACTGGACCCCAACTAGACCTTTTCCAGTGCCTCACTTTAGAGAGTTCCAGACCAGGATCTCTAGAGGTGCCAGGCATGGGCCTGTGACCGTGTGGTCCGCAGGTGGTGGTGTTTAGTTGGTCTCCACAGTTACTTGACCTTTTCACGTGGAGCGGCAGCTGGACCTTTCGTTCTTGGATACGAGACTGAGAGGTAGACCTGTGTTAGCTTGTCCGAGTCCGTTTCTGGTGTCACGAACCAGTTCACGTGACTCGTGTTTGGCTGTCTCTACTTTAGCTTGTACACCTGTACTAGTTTACCGTTTAATTATTACAGTTGTTTTTTCGTAGTCGGCGGACGGTGAGTACTTTTACAGCTTTCATATCCTGCTTAGCTGTTCTATAAATTGTTGGTACTGTTTATTGCTTTTGTACCTGTGGTTTTGGTTTGCTCGGTTTTTGGGGAGTTCCCTACTGAGCCAGTGACTAGTGAGGCTCACCCCTACCCCCACAGGTGAGAGCGAGGAGAACGTTTCACGACTGTCGTCCAGTTCAGAGCCGCGCCGTAGCGGTGCAGGGTCGATACCTCCAGCTGTGTAGTAGCAGCTCCAGCAGTGTGGTGTAGTTAGTTGTTTATTTTCTTTAGTTGTACCTCGGGGTATGCCCCAGGCTCTTGTACCTTCTTTTCAGTTTTGTGGAAATATGGCTATGTAACTTGTGATATATATATAAAATGTGGTGTGTTCCTTTGTGTTTACATGGACTGTGGTTTGGTATCCCTTGCGAGGCTTCGGCCCGTTCGCGGGAGGCGGACTCGGATCAAGTACGTTATCGGTTTAACAGGCTTGCCCGAGGTGTTCCGCCACACCCCATGCTTGTTCTCAACGAGTGAAACATCAAGTTCAGAAATCTGCTCTGAAGTTTGAGGGGACAAAACATCAAACACTTGGTGGACAGCAGTTGGTACTACACCCTTCATAGACTGATTGTCCTGCTGGTTATGTGGAACTGAATCTTTCTCCTCATTGATAATGGGACGCCATACTTTCCTCTCAACCTGCCCGGATGCTGGGGCATCAAAATTCTCAGCCCATTTAAGTGGTGCAGCTTCAGATTGTCTTGGCTTCGGTCCATCATGCCTTTGTTTTGGCAGAGCATAAGTCTTCTAGCATTGTGATGGAGAATGACCAAGATGTCTGCATGAAGAGCAGTACAAAGGAGGAGCTGGATATGTTATAGGCTGCCAAAACCCATTAGCTCCACAGCCTACCCAGACACGGTCAGGCATTTGCTTGGATACATCAAGTTGGACATTAACTCGAGCACATTGTGTGCGTAGCATAGATTTGGTGCTCCTGTCAATTTGGAGAACAGTCCCGATGCTCCCAGCTATGGAGCGTATCATTACATCATTAAAAAAAGTTTGTTGGTAAATAGGGAAGTTCCAGCCATACAGAGACAAGTGGGGAATCTTCATCTGGGTTGAAATCCATTGACCATTGATAAAACCTGAATGGTCGGCCTTGCACCAGCATTGACTCCTTCAGAAGCAGCTGGAGGAAGTCTTCTTTGCATTGAAATCTGATCAGTAGATGTCGGTTGTCCAGTGCACTGATAAAAAACTCTTGCTGGAAGTTGAATCTCTGCATTAGGTGTGCACGAATGACCTGGAAAGGGGGCCGGCCCTGGGGTGTTCTGGCTATCACTGCAGTCTGCAGTGGCTTGCAAGAGATGTTGATTTCCTCCAAGGTGAAGAAGACTGCTGGCTCTCCAGCATCCGTGGAAGTAGGTGGATAGATATTAAAGGGGATAGCTGGAGGCTTGAGGGTGGATAGCAAAACCTGAACAAAGGATCGACCATTGGCAGGGGGAAGAGCTTGTCCAGCAGCTGCAGGAAGAGAAGACGCATCAGGGGCAAGAGATTTTCCCAGGACTGGCGACCACACACCAACAGCAATAGGAACCCCTACGCACTGATCTGTACTCGCATGTCCATGGGGACCACCGGTTGAGAAGGGACCCATTCTTACAGGAGCTACAGGATCTTTCAGTACGCCATGGCCCAAGGCAGTAGCTGGAGGGGACCCAGAGTTGAACGCCTCAACATCAGGTTCACTGGGGGCATGTGCACAGGGTGCTCCGCTCAAGGCCCCTTTTGAACTGGACACCCTTGGCCCTAAGGCACCAACACTTGGCCACGACCCAGCAGCTGAAGGGGAGAGGTTAGGGCAGGTGAGAGGGTCACGGAGGGGAGGACCAGGCCAGTTCAACTTGATGCTTGTGCTCATGGGAGTTGATGTTGGCTTGGCTTGTTTAAATTGGAATCTTTTGAGCAACTCTGTGGCATATTTGGCTAGATTAATAAAGAATCCATCCTCAAGTTGTTTAACCTGCAAACCAAGAAAAAATTGTAATTCCCCCATGAGACTCATTTCAAATTCACTGTGCATGTGATGTGAGAATTCTTCACACAGTGAAGGATTGGTGGAACCAAAAATGATATTGTCCACATAAACCTGAACTACAATGATGTGATTGTGGACAGATTTTGTAAAGAGAGTTTGATCCACCTTACCTCTGGAATAATTCTTACTAACTAGAAAACTGCGCAGCCTGTCATACCATGCTCTTGGAGCCTGTTTCAATCCATACAAAGCTTTGTGCAGTTTATAAACATGGTTAGGTTTTTCATGATCTTCAAATCCAGGAGGTTGAGCAACAAACACTTCCTCTTTAATATAACCATTCAAAAAGGCAGTTTTCACATCCATTTGAAATAGTTTAAAATTTCTTGAACATGCATATGCCAATAGAATTCTCACAGCTTCTAACCTAGCTACTGGTGCAAAGGATTCTTCAAAATCAACTCCAAATTCCTGATTGTATTCTTTTGCAACCAGTCTAGCTTTATTTCTCACAAATTTTCCTTCCTCATTCAATTTATTCCTAAATACCCATCTAGTTTCAATTATTGAGTTTTCAGGATTTATGGGAACTAGACTCCAAACATTATTCCTCTTGAATTGATTCAATTCACCATACATTGCTTCTACCCAAGAATTGTCTTTTATGGTCTCTTCAATGTTTTTAGGTTCCACTTGAGATATAAAAGTCATTTGATTTTGTTCAATGATATTTCTGAAATGAGATCTAGTATGGACCCTATCATTGACATTAACTACAACATTCTCAAGTGGATGATCTTTGGAATATCTAAAATTACCTCTTGTTACTGTACTTACCTGCTCTGGTGTCGACCTGATATCATGTTGTATCGACACATCCTCCTGTTCAACAGCTTCTTCATCCTCAAGAGGTTGATCTGATTCTTTCAAGAGAATGTCAGCATCTTCTTCTTGATTCCTGCAAGAATCATGGTTAGTAGGTTTCTCACAATTTTCATCAAAAATGACATGTGGAGTTTCTTCCACAGTTCTTAACTCATTATTAAATACCCTATATGACCTTGAATTCTCAGAGTATCCTAGAAAAATGTCTACATCACTTTCTTTTCAAATTTATCTAGATCATGCTTATCATTGTTGTGAATGAAGACTCTACTTTCAAAGACTCTAAAATATGCAATGTGAGGCTTCTTACCTTTCAAGAGTTCATAAGAAGTTTTCTTAAGGACAGGTCTTACCATAACCCGGTTGAGAACATAGCAAGAGGTGTTGACAGCTTCTGCCCAAAATCTTCTTGGAAGCTGACTTTCAATCAACAGAGTTCTAGCCATCTCCACCAATGTCCTATTCTTCCTTTCAACAATTCCATTCTGTTCAGAGGTCTTTGGGGAAGCAAATTGTGATCAATTCCTTTATTCCTGCAAAAGTCAAAAAACAAGTTATTGTCAAATGCTCCTCTATGATCAGTAAGAATGGAGTAGATTTTATTTATTTTTACATTTTCAATTTTATTAACAAAATCTTTGAAATTTTCCAATGTGTCACTCTTCTGAGACAGAAAATATACTCAGGTAAACCTAGAGAAATCATCCACAATCACAAACTCAAATCTATGTCCACTAAGACTAAGTGTCCTAGTAGGACCAAATAAATCCATATGCAATAATTCAAAGGGTTTGGAAGTGATTAAGGGTGCAACAGATTTGAATGATTTCCTAGTTTGTTTACCTTGAGCACATGCAGCACATACAATTGTATTTTTCTTTTTCTTCATTTTTGGTAAACCATTCACAAGAGCATGTTTCATCAGTTTATTCAAAACATTTTTACTAGCATGACCTAACCTACGATGCCACAATTGAAACAGATCATGCTGACTAACAACTATACAAAGATTTTCATGTTGATGATCATTCAGGTCAACTAAATAAACATTGTTAATTCTTTGACCAAAAAAATTTATTTTGTCAGAATCCTTTTCAACAATTTCACATGAATCAGAATTAAAAATTACCTTAAGGCCTTTATCACAAAGTTGACTAATGCTCAGTAGGTTATGATCAAGGCCTTCAACAAGCAAAACATTCTCATTGGAGCTTGAAGGATTCTTACCAATTTTTCCAGTTTCAATGATTTGTCCTTTATTTTTACCTACAAAAATCACTTGTCCACCATCTTTCTCAGTTAATGTTGAAAATTTATCCCTATCTCCAGTCATATGTCTTGAAAAGCCACTGTCAAGATACCATTTATCTTTCTTGTGGGCTGTAAGACATTCCTGCAAAAAGATTTAGAAAGAGAATTTTGCAACCCAAATTGCTTTGGGTCCCATCAGTTGTCTCAACTCAACAAGAAGTTGTTTTGGAATCCAGATTTGTTTCATTTTTCTTGAATTTATTTTTGATCTGCATTTATCATCAGTATGACCAGTTTTCTTGCAGATTGTGCATGCCATGATTCTTTGTGGTGTGAAATTTTTATTCTTTTTGACATGAGAATTAGATCCAACTGAAAAGTTTTTATTGTTCTTTGGATATGAAGTTGGTCTAACACTGGATTTCAAATTTTGTTGATTTTTACCTTGAGCTCTTTCATGTTTGAATTGTGTTTTGGAGTTTTTGAATTGATTTTGATTTTTATGTTTTGAGTTTATTTGTGGTTTTTCTTTGATGCTCTTTTCAGACTGTCTGTAAGAGGTACTTCCTTGAACAAATGAGGTTATCAAGGTTTGCCCAATTTTCTTTTTGTTTTCAGGTTGAAAACATAAACCATGCTTTATAGTGTTCATCCGAACTCCTAATATGGCATCTAGGTTTTGTTTCCCTTTAACAAATTTTGACAAGGTTTCTTTCTTGTCATTCAGTTCTTTTTGGACAGTCTTCAATTCCTCTTGAATCACCTCTTTTTCTTTTTTGAGTTTTTCATTTTCATCTTCCAAAATTTGTTTTTCTTTTTCAGTGGACTAGCAACTTTCCTTAATAACATCAAGCTGTTCATTCAAACATTCTTGTTCCTTTTTCATGTTAACAATTTCATCATTCAAAAGATTTATTTACACAGATTCTTGAGAATTATGTAGTATGCTGTTAATTTTCTTTTTCAAGGTTTTATTCTAAAATTTCAGTTCACACAATTTTTCAAATAAAACAGCATATGCTTCTTCCCAATCATCAGTTGATAAATCTTCAAAAGAGGAACTTACCATATTGTTTTCTTCATGTCTAGCCATGAGACATGTCACTTCTTCCTCATCTGATTCACTTTCTTCTTGTTCATCATCATCCTCATCACTCCATGTGGCCAACATTGCTCTTGTCTTCTTGAACATTTGATTCTTCATTTTTTTTCTTCAAGTCAGGACACTCCCCTCTCATGTGTCCTGGTTTCCTGCACTCATAACAAATAATATCAGTCTTTTTATTTGTTTCCATCTTCTTATTGAAATCATTCTTCTTTGAAAAATCCTTTTTAATGAAAGGTTTGAACTTACCTTTTCCTTTCTTTCTCAAGAACTTTTTGAATTGCCTTGTCAATAAGGCCAATTGATCATCATCCTCTTCATCAGAAGACTCATCAGTTTCCTCAGATTGGTCAACAACATTTTGAGATAGATGAAGCTTTTAAAGAAATAGGTTTCTTAGATGTAATGACAGATGCATTTCTTTTCAAGTTAATTTCATATGTCATTAGTGAACCTATTAGCTCATCTAATTGCATGGTTGACAAATTCTTTGAATCTTCAATTACTGTGGCCTTCGTGTGCCAAGCTGATGGTAGTGACCTAAAAACCTTCCTAACAAGATCACTATTCGAATAATCCTTTCCTAGACCTCTAAGACCATTCACAATAAGCATAAATCTGGGAAACATCTCAGAGATGGTCTCATCACTTTTCATTCTAAACATTTCATACTCTGAGACTAATATACTTGCCTTGATTTCCCTTACCTCAGAGGTTCCCTCATAGATGAGCTGGAGCTTATCCCACATCTCCTTAGTAGACTTACATGAAGATACTCTGGAGTACTCTTTGAGGTGGATGGCACACTGCATCATGTTCATAGCACTCCAGTTGAGGGTGGACTTTTTGATCTGATCTTTGGTCCATAGATCTTCATCTTCTGGGAGTTCAGAAGGTCCCTTGTCAACAATCTTCCAGAGCTTATAGCCCTGAGCTCTTAAGAACACCTACATCCTGTTTTTCCAATAGAAATAATCAGATCCATCAAAAAAAGGAGGCCTAGAAACTGAATGACCCTCAGCCATAAATCCCTTGGTGATTTCCATAGCAAAAGACTCTTGACCGTTAGATCAAACACTTAAAGTGCAATGAGAACCCTCTCTGATACCAAATGAAATATTACGGAAAAACTGCTATGAACAACACACACACTCTGAGATGTAGAGATCTCAGATCTAACCACACACACGTGAAATTGGGCACAAGGATTGCTCCAATATCACAAACCACACACAATAGGATGAGTTTGAAGTAAAGAACCAGACTAAACAATTGAATTCCAATTTGGGGATGTCTGGTTCGAATCTCCCTGTTTTGCTTCAAGGTGGGAAATCAGCTCTTCTGCTTCACCTCCAGGATGAAGGCTCTGAAGTCTAGAAATCCCTCTTGAGATGGATCATCCAAGATGCTCGAAGCTTCAATTCCTTCAGATCTGGAAGCAATTCTCCAGGATGAAGCCTTCTTCTGGAATCGCCTGAAAATTTCTGGAGTTGGAAGAACTGATGTGTGTTTCCCCCAAGTGAAGTGGATAAGGGGCATTTATAGTCCCATGGGTCCAAAAAATCTCTTGGGATTTAGGGGCACAAAGACTCCCGCTCAAAAGCCCTCAATCAAGACCATCCATGTGTCCCTGCATTTCAGATCTGAAAAAATATCTGAGGTGTGTCGACACCACACAAGCATGTGTCGACACACAATGTACTGGCCTCAAACTGGGCTTCTGGGACAGTTGGGAAGTGTTGACACACAGGCATTCTGTGTCGACACCACTAGATATTGTCTTCAAACCAAGCTACTGGGAGGGACAGGGTGTCGACACACAAGCCTTCTGTGTCGACACCACTGGATGCTTCTTCCTTTACTGATTACTGGATTCATGGACTGTGTCGACACCACTTGAGTTGTGTCGACACAACTGGCTTGCCGTCTGGATTGTGTCGACACCACTGTCATTACTTGAACATTTATTTGAGCTACACATGGAAAAATATTGTTAAATATAAATGAAGCATGATATCCACATTTGTATGAATCATATTTAAACATCATCAAAACAAGAGATCCAACATATGGAATTAAGTTCTCCTTTGGAACATCTTCTTCTTCGATATGTTGAGTGGGCCGACTTGGGCCGGGACCAAAAAAGTGACTTTGGGCTGGTTCAGAGGCCCTATCATTTTCTGTTGACCATCTTCCAGCCTAATTAAAGGCCACATTTAAGGAGGTGAATGAGTGGTTTCCACAACCAACTCCCACCCACACACATCGCATATAGGATGTGCGGTTAATATTTAACCATTCTCCCTATAAAAAGGAGGAACCCATGCATGCAAAGGTAATCAGCAAAAGGAGGGAAGAGAAGAAGAGTTCTCTTGTACACACCGATAAGAGAGAGAAGAGAGAGGAGAAGAGGAGGAAGAAGAAGGGAGAAGGGCGGCAGCGTCTCCAGGCTTCCTCATGTATTTCTTTTTTCGGAGTTCTCATCTTGAGTAATCTCAAAGGTTGTCATTGGGATATCAGGTGTCTAGTCTTCATAATTTTGTGGAGGTTGTAATTCTCAGTTTTGTAGTCTAATAGTCAAGCTGATGTAATAAACTATTTTGTTATAGTGGATTGGATTTGTCAAGTTGTTTTTCATATTTTGAGATTTTTCACATAGATCCTATATTAGTATCTGTTGTATTTTATTTTTCTCATTCTATATTTTTTTGCTCGTGTGGTTGCCAAGTTCATCCTCAGTCACTCACGCAAACGGGAAAATGTTAGTTTTCCCAACACAGTGGTATCAGAGCGTGGTTATAATATTTTTGATCGCATGAGACGAGATGGAGGCAACTGTCGGCAGGATGATATAACTCAATGGTAGCAGTTGGGTGATATGGAAGGCCAAGATGGAGGACATCCTTTATTGCAAGGATCTCCATACACCCATCGAGGGTGTCGAGCATAAGCCAGAAGAAATGTCAGAGGCCGCATGGAAGTTGCTAGATCGGAAAGCTATTGGTATCATTCGACAGTGGCTGGATGATAGTGTATCCACCATGTGTCGGGGGAGATGACTACAAAATCTCTATGGCAAAAGTTACATGATCTCTATGAGAGAAAAACTACTGGCAACAAAGCATTCTTAATCCGACAATTAATCAACCTCAAGCTAAAAGAGGGGAGTTTAGTTGCTGAACACTTAAATGAAGTGCAAAGCATTGTAAACCAATTGTCTGCAATGAAGATGGTGCTAGAAGATGAGTTGCAAGCTCTATTGCTACTCAGCTCCTTGCCTAACAGTTAGGAGACCCTTGTAGTCTCTCTAAGTAATTCTACTCCAGATGGTGTGCTGACTCTAAAGCACATGACCAATAGTCTCCTAAATGAGGAGACAAGAAGAAAGTCATCATTAGGTGCCGCAACATCACAGATATTGGCAACAGAAGATTGTGGCAGAACAAGCTATAGAGACAAAGTCCATGGAAAAACAAAATCTAGATCTAGAATCATCGACAAGTGTTATCATTCTCATATTCCTGGCCATAAGAAGATTGATTGTAGAAAATTTAAAGAAGAAAAAGATCAGAAGAGAAAGGCTGAATACAATGGAAAGGACAAGGAGGTTACAACGACTGTGTCAGATGAAGAGGTGGTAGTTCTTCTCTCTAATGGTGGTAATTGTCTTACAGTGGAGAAGGGTGACACAATTTGGATTTTAGATTCTGGAGCATCCTATCATGCCACACTGTGTCGACATTTGTTCTCATCATATAGAACATGTGATTTTGGTGTTATCCATATGGGCAACAAGGACACTTCAAAGATTGTGGGGATAGAAGATGTCTATGTGGAGCCTTACCCAGGGTGTCGACTCATTCTCAAAGATGTGAGACATGTTCTAGATCTCAGGATGAATCTGATGTTTGCAGGAAAGTTAGGAAAATATATGGCTACTCCACTACTTTCAGTGAGAAAGGTTGGAAGCTGACAAAGGGTGCACTTGTGTTAGCAAGAGAGGCAGCAAGTATGGTACTCTTTATGGTATGAAGACACGAGGCAGCAAAGATGAAGTGAACACCCTGGTTGATGGTTCCTTGTCAAATTTGTGGCATAAACGACTAGGACACATGAGTCAGAAGGGGTTAGATTTACTTGTGAAGAAAGATCTCCTTCCAGATATAAAAGGTATGCATCTAAGCCCTTGTGATCATTGTTTAATTGGCAAGCAGCATAGAGTTTCTTTTCAGAAAAATCATCCGAAAAGAACTACTGACCTTTTAGAGTTAGTTTATTCTGATGTTTGTGGTCCAATAAATGTAACATAAAAAGATGGTGCTTCTTATTTTGTTACTTTCATTGACGATGCATTAACGAAAGTGTGGGCATTTGCAATGGAAAGTAAAAGTGAAGTTAGTAAGATTTTCAAAGTGTTTCATGCTGCTGTTGAGCGTGAAATAGGAAAATCTTTAAAAAGACTGCGAACAGATAATGGTGGTGAATACAGGGTTTGGTCATTGAAAAAGCACTATATGAAGCATGGAATTCGGCATGAGAAGATTGTTCCCTATACTCCACAGTAAAATGGGGTGGTAGAAAGGGTGACTATTATGGAGAGAATCAGGAGTATGCTCTCTAGCTCCAAACTGTCAAAATCCTTTTGGGGTGAGGCGATGCGTACTGCAGTTTATCTGATCAATCAGTCTTCTTCAGTGCCACTAGAAGGAGACATTCCAGAGAGAGTTTGGTTGGGAAAAATGTGTCTTATGATCATCTAAGGCTCTTGGTTGCAAGACATTTATGCATGTTCCTAAAAAACAAAGATCAAAATTAGATGATAAAGCAGTGTCACTTATATTTCTTAGTTATGCAAATGATGAGTTTGGTATAGACTCTGGGATCCAAAGGCAGATAAGATCAAGAGAGCTCGTGATGTTGTCTTCAAGGAGGATCAAACGATTGAGGACTTTGAGAAGTCTTCAGAGCTAGAGGGTACTACAGGTGATTTTCCCATGCTTGTAGTAGCAGAACCTCAAGATCAACCTCATGAACAAGATGAGACTAATGAAGATACTGAGGAAGTTGACTCAGAGGTAGAAGAGCAGCAACCAGGTAACTTTCCCATGGATGATCATGTCGATCAAGGACATGATCTGGAGGAGGAGCAAACCTCTCAAGCATAGCCAACTGATGAGCAATATGGGAGAGGAAAAAGGGTCCGCATTCCTTCTATCAGGTATCCTTCTAATGAATATTCTTATGCTTACTAACAGTGGTAAACCAGAATGTTTTGCAGAGGTGCAGGTTGATATGCACAAAGATAGGTGGATGCAGGCAATGCAAGAAGAGTTAGATTCATTGTATAAGAATCACACTTATGATTTGGTAGAACTACCAAAAGGCAAAAGGGCACTGCAAAACAAGTGGGTTTACAAGTTAAAGATTGAAGGACAAGGGAAAGTGAGATATAAAGCCAGATTGGTGGTGAAAGGCTACCGACAAAAGAAAGGTATTGACTTTGATGAAATAATTTCCCCAGTAGTAAAAATGTTATCCATGAGGGTGATATTGGACTTGGTAGCATGTCTAGACTTGGAACTAGAACAACAAGATGTCAAGACTGCATTCCTTCATGGTGACTTGGAGGAAGAGATCTACGTGGCACAACAGGAAGGATTCAAAGTTGCTGGGAAAGAACACATGTTTGTAGACTGAATAAGAGCTTGTCTGAATTAAATCAAGCTCCTAGATAATGGTATAGAAAATTTGATTCATTTATGGTTGGTCAAGGGTACCAAAGATCAACAACAGATCATTGTGTTTATATTAGAAAATTTTCTAGAGGTAACTTTATTATTCTTCTGCTATATGTAGGTGATATGTTGATTATTGGGCAAGACATTCACATGATTATAGGTTGAAAAAGGACATGGGCAAGTTCTTTGATATGAAGGAGTTGGGACCAGCACAATAGATACTAGGCATGAAGGTAGCTCGTGATAGGAAGGCCAAGAAATTATGGTTGTCACAAGAAAAATATGTTGAAAAAGTGCTTCATAAATTCAACATGAAAAATGTCAAGCCAGTTAGCACTCCACTTGCAGGTCACTTCAAGTTAAGCAGTGAGCAATATCCATCTTCTGAAGATGAGCAGAAGAACATGGAAAATGTACCATATGCTTTAGCAGTGGGAAGTCTTATGTATGCCATGGTATGTACAAGTCCAGACTTGGCTTATGCAGTTAGTGTTGTGTAGATACTTGTCTAATCCAGGTAAAGAACATTGGGAAGTAGTGAAGTGGATTATGAGGTATCTCAGGGGCACATCAAACCATTATTTATGTTTTGATGGTTCTAAGCCAGAAATAGAAGGATTTGTATGATGCAGATATGGCAGGAGATTTAGACTCTAGAAAGTTTATATTTGGTTATGTGTTTACTTTTGCAGGGGGAGCTGTCTCATGGCAGTCCAAGTTGCAGAAGTGTGTTGCTCTGTCAAGTACAGAAGTAGAGTACATTGTAGCAACAGAGGCATGCAAAGAAATGTTGTGGATGAAAAATTTTCTCCAAGATATAGGCCTTAGTTAGAAGGCTTATGTGTTGCATTATGTTAGCCAGAGTACTATACATTTAGCAAAGAATGTAGCTTATCACTCTAGAACAAAACATGTTGATGTTCAATATCACTGGATTCGAGATGTTATCAAGAAAAAGTTGTTGCAGTTGGAGAAGATTCACACAGATAAGAATTCGTCAGACATGATGACGAAGGTCCTACCAAGAGAAAAACACACCAAGTGTAATAGTTTGGTGGAATGGCTATTATTTGAGTATGTTACTATAGCAAGAAAGATTCCCTCTCATAAGGTTGGAGGGGGAGATTGTTTACCATTTCCAGCCTAATTAAAGGCCACATGTGAGGAGGAGAAGGAGTGGTTTCCACAACCAACTCTCACCCACACACATCGCATATAGGGTGTACAATTAATATTTAACCATTACCTTTATAAAAGGGAGGAACCCATGCATGCAAAGGTAATCAGCAAAAGGAGAGAAGAGAAGAAGAGTTCTCTTGTACACACCGATAAGAGAGAGGAGAAGAGGAGGAAGAAGAAGGGAGAAGGGCGGCAGCGTGTAACGCCCCGACGCGGAATATCGGAGCGGAATTACAATTGTTAAATAGTACAGAGCGAGAAATAAATGTAAACCATTACACGAATGGTATAATACCAAATAAACTCCAATTTCATTGATTTCAACAATCACTATTACATTCACTAATAAATCATCATCTTCATAAATTGACTAATACATCAACATATCAGAGCCAAAACTAGGGCCCAGAGTACTTTATTCTAAATCAACTATTACATCATGACTAACTGACTCATAACTATACTAACTGACTACTAGACAGTACTGGTTGCAGAAGGGTCACTCCTGAGCCTCCTCATCGGTCCCATCCTCGTGAGTGTGGTCATGATCTGACTCACCTAAAACACATTTAAATAAATATGCAGGATGAGCGAATAACGCCCAGTAGGACTTAATATCTCATGAACACAAGCATGCTTTAAATAATTAATGTCTTAAAGTTAGGTTGACTAGAGAGTAAAGTCATGTAGAGCATGTCACGATAACGAGAGAACAATTGCAACTGGCACAGGGAAAATAGTACAACGAGAACGATAATAGAATGGCCATGTAACGATATGACATGTAAATTGCACAACGGTGCACTAGTAACGATCACGCTTGCACTTGTAGAGATAGCACTTTGATTGTCATAGATTAATCTAGATAGTAAACTGGCGCTGGATGCATGCCGTAACACATCCTATGATCATTTTAACTCTCATGGGTACTGGCACTTTTCCGGCGCTCCTCCCAGGACCTGATCGGGTCCTATTGCGCTGGCATTAGTCATTTTTTTTATCTTAGACAATCACACGAATGGCCAATAGAGTACCAAGAAGAGATAAGAGAGTACTAGACGAGATAGATGAGAGTGTAGAGAGAATGTGAACAGATGAGAGTAAAGAGACTGTAGATGAGAGGGGTACAATCGTAAAACGACGATAAACACGATAGTAACGGTTGCACAGCACCAAGTCGGGTGCCGGCAGTCTGGTAGAAGTCACAACCGCTCCGTAGCCATGCTGTGTACACGGGTCAGGTGGTCCGGTGTGAACTCAAGACGAGAAGGAATATACTAAGGTATGGATCGTACTGATCCCTAAGGTGTAACGGGTTTTGAGGTGCAACCAGCTCGTTGACTAAGGACGTGCGCCAAAGCCAAGAAGACTTACGGAGGTCTTGACAAGGAGTCCCTGGTCCAGTCGAGAGTATTCCCGGTGGAGAGGTGGTCCAAGTCAAGAGAAAGTGTGTAAAAACGGGTCCGTCGTGCCTCAAGTGCTCGAAGGCTGAGGGAAAACGGTAACGGTAGATAAAATGCACGAGTAAAAACAGAAACAATTGTATTTAACAAAATAGGGTAATTTAGTCATTTATTTCGATAATTTACTGAATACATTATTGCATAATTTATCAAGGTCAAATGGCAATTTAAAATGTTATGTGTGTGCAAGTGTAAAGAAATCTTGAGCGTATGACAAGTCGTGCAAATGACATTTTAAATAATTAAATGTATATCATTAATGTCAATTATTAATTTACCAAGTCGAATAAATTATAACATGGGTTATTCATGGCTAATTAAGAAGTATATAGACTAATCAGTAGGGATATAAGCACAATTATCTGTTCTGGCCGAAATTTAAAGAAGGCGACGGGGTGCAAGGGCGCGTTACTGATCGGGTCGCGACGGGGTATCCCGTCGCGGTTCCGTCCGCAGCGGTGCGGCCTGGTGCGACAGGCGAACCGGCCTGGCCTGGCCCGGTTCAGGTTTTGGGAATGCGGCGGCGAGGCCAGTCGCGTTCATGACGTGGCCTGAAGGCCGACCGCGACACTCCTCTTATCGCGGCGTATCGCGCCGCCGCGATAACAGGGGCGGTCCTGATTTTCCTTTTTTTTTCTGGGTGGACCCTTCTTGACATATGGTCATTCTAAATTCAGTATAAAATTGTACGGTAATCCAAAAAGTACGAAACTAGTTTTAAACGAAAGTAGAAATGTATATCTATCAACGCACGATTAATTTGAAATTAGACAAGGTTTAGACATGCATTGATCAGGTTACTTTTTGGTGACCTAAACTGACGCAGTCAGGGTTCAACGAATTAATTAGAGAGGTATACATGACGAAAAAATTACGAAACCAGGGGCGTTTAAAATCTAACAAGAAGTAGTATTTATGATAATTTTATCATGATCTGAAGTCAAGCACGAACGGGGTTCACAAGCAATCATGAAGGGTAGGGTGCATGTATCTTACAGGGATTCAATGAATTAATTCTCCCTCATGGGAGATCAAAATAGCACGAAACTAGAGACGTTTGAAAGCTATTACATGGTAGTATCAATGAGAATTTTCTCATAGCAAGGGAACAAATACGTGCAAAGTATTAGAGAAAATATGAGATTTGGGTTCATGGTGACAGCAGAAATTCATGAATTAAATTTGCCCAAATGGATGAACGGAATACAACGAAACCATAGGGCTTTTGAAGAGGTAAATGAAGGCTACATAGGGTAATTATTTCACGATTTTAGCTTGAGAGATTGCCTACCTTTTGGTGTTGACAAGAAATGCTAGGGTTTGAAGACGAAAACGAGAAGAAGAAAGCTCCTTGCTCCAGCCTTCTCCTCCAAGATCCTTCGTCCACAACACCTCTCCTTCGTCTCCCAAGACTCCAGCCACGTTCTATGGGTGGTAGGGAAGAGATTTTGGGTGTTTTGATAGCCTATAGAGTTCTAAGTCACCTAAAACTCATTCTTTCTTATCCAACTCCGAAAATGGCATTTATCTCCCACTTTCTCTTATTTATCTACCTAATAGAGTTGGGAAGTGTTTCAATTTCGTGGGTAAGGGTTTAGGGTAAGTGTAGGACTCTTTTAGGATAGATTTTACTTATTTTAATAGTTAATTTGACCCTTTTCTATTTATTAATTAATTAGGTACGAATTTCACATAATTACTTCTTCTCTCAAGATGGGCTATCACTAATTGGGCCTAATCTATTTGGTTTGGGTTATTAGAGTAACCCATTAATAATTTAGCTTAATGGGTATTGCATTAATTCCCTTTTATTCCATGTATTCTCCATTTATTATAATTAAATTGATTTATCTCATTTATTAAATAATAAATTTTTATTTTTCTTGATTTTAAAAAATCAAGGGTGCTACATCCACCCCCTCTTAAAAAGAATTTGGTCCCCAAATTCATAGAATCGTAAGAGGAAGAATGACTTACTGAATAATTCCGGATAATTCTGTCGCAATAACTCTTTGGGCTCCCACGTGGCCTCTTCGACTTCATGGTTTCTCCATAATACCTTCACCACGGATATAGACCGATTCCGAAGCTGTTGCATCTTCTTGTCCAAAATTTTCACTGGCCTTTCTTCATAAGTCATATCCTTGTTCAGAGTAATGTCATCATAGTTGATTACGTGTGATGGATCGTACACGTACTTTCTCAGCATTGACACATGGAACACGTTATGTGCGGTAGAGAACTGGGGTGGTAGTGCCAGTCGATATGCTACCCCGCCCACTCTGTCTAACACCTCAAACGGACCTATGAATCTTGGTCTTAATTTACCTTTCATCCCAAATCTTTGGAATCCTCTGGTCGGGGATACTTTTAGCATTACATGATCTCCGGCTTGAAATTCCAAGTCTCTTTTTCTTTTGTCTACGTAGCTCTTTTGCCTGGACTGAGCTACCTTAATTATGTCTCTGATAATCTGTATGTCCCTGCTAGTATTCTGTACCATATCTGGTCCTAGCCATTGCTGCTCACCTACTTCATTCCAGCATACTGGCGATCTGCAACTTCTGCCATACAGTGCTTCAAATGGTGCCATCTTGATGCTGGCCTGATAACTATTGTTGTAGGCGAATTCAATTAGTGACAGTTGTTCGTTCCAATATCCCTCAAAGTCTATAGCACAGACTCGCAGCATGTCTTCCACTATCTGATTTGTCCTTTCAGTCTGCCCATCCGTCTGTGGGTGGAAAGTCGTGCTAAAGTTGAGTTTTGTGCCCAACGCTATCTGAAGTCCCTTCCAGAATCTAGATGTGAATCTGGGGTCACGATCTGAGACAATGGATACTGGAACTCCATGTAGTCTGACTACTTCTTTCACATACAAAGCTGCTAACACATCCACACTCCAAGTGCTCTTAATGGCAAGGAAGTGTGCAGACTTGGTTAAACGGTCCACAATAACCCATATAGCATCAAGTCCACCACGAGTTCGGGGTAAACCCATGATGAAATCCATTCCGATGCTTTCCCATTTCCATTCAGGTATGTCCAGGGGCCTAAGTACACCCGCAGGACGACGGTGTTCTGCTTTGACCTGTTGACAAGTGAGGCAGTGTGCAGCATGCTCAGCCACCTCACGCTTCATGTTTGGCCACCAAAATGACCTTTTCATGTCTTGGTACATCTTGGTTGCACCTGGATGTATTGTGTACTTGGTCTTGTGGGCTTCATCCATCAGTTTCCTTTTCAGCTCTTCATTGTCAGGCACACATGTCCTGGCTTGGAATAATATTCTTCCATCTTCAGCGATGGAGAAGTCTGGCTTGTCGGTTATGGTCTCCCTTACTCTGACTAGAAATGGATCATTTGCTTGTTGCTCTTTGATCTCGACAAATATATCGGGTTGAGCTTTAAGGTTAGCCACTAACATCTTATCACTTCTCTTTTCAATATTCAGATCTAGACTAGCGAATTGCTCTAACAATTGCATCTCGCCCATGACTAGACAAGATATCGAAGCTACTGGCTTTCTGCTAAGTGCATCAGCTACTGCATTACCTTGCCTGGGTGATATTGAATGTTGAAATCAAAATCCTTCAAGTACTCCAGCCATCTCCGTTGTCGCATATTGAGCTCCTTTTGAGAAAATAAGTACTTCAAACTCTTGTGGTCGAGTAAACAATGAATTGTTCCCCATATAGGTAATGCCTCCAGATCTTGAGTGCAAATACCACAGCAGCTAGCTCCAAGTCATGACAGATAGTTACCTCATGTTGCTTCAATTGCCTTGATGAATAGGCTATTACTTTCTCATTCTGCATTAAAACGCAGCCTAGACTGATTCCAGATGCATCAGTGTAGACTGAGAATCCTGCGCCTTCGACTGGTAATGCGAGGACAGGTGCAGATGTCAACAATTGCTTGAGTGTCTGAAAGCTCTTCTCGCATTCCTTGCTCCAGACATATGGGTTTTCCTTCCGCGTAAGACGCGTAAGAGGTACAGCTATCTTGGAGAAGTCTTTTATGAACCGTCTATAATCCAGCCAGTCCAAGAAAGCTTCTGATCTCGTGACATTGGTCGGCCTTTCCCAGTTCAGCACAGCTTCTACCTTGGAAGGGTCGACAGCGATACCATCCTTGGAAATGACATGGCCTAGGAACGACACCTCCTCGAGCCAGAATTCACACTTGCTCAATTTGGCATAGAGTTGGTTGTCCCGTAAGATTTGTAGAGCGATCCTCAGATGCTCCTCATGCTCTTCTTTGGTCTTGGAGTATATGAGAATATCATCAATGAATACCACAATGAACTTGTCGAGGTAGGGCCGGTAGATGCTGTTCATTAATTGCATAAAAGCTGCAGGAGCATTGGTTAGTCCAAAAGGCATGACTACAAATTCATAATGACCGTACCTGCTCCTGAAAGCTGTCTTGTAAATATCTGCATCTTGAATCCTCATCTGATGATATCCCGATCTAAGGTCAATCTTAGAAAAATATTTAGCTCCTAATATTTGATCGAATAATTCATCGACACGCGGCAGAGGGTACTTGTTCTTGATAGTGAGGTTGTTCAACTGCCTGTAATCGATGCATAACCTCATAGATCCGTCCTTCTTCTTGACGAACACACTGGTGCTCCCCAAGGAGAAGTACTTGGCCTAATAAAACCCTTTTCTAGAAGTTCCATCAGTTGCTCTTTCAATTCTTTCAATTCAGTAGGGACATCCTGTAGGTTGACGTGAGACTGGTGCAGCTCCAAGTACGAGATCAATTGAGAAATTTACATCTCTCTCGGGTGGAATGCCTGGCAGCTCATCGGGAAACACGTCTGGATATTCTTGCACTATGTGGATGTCTGATATCTTAGTTGCTTTCTTCTCAACTACAATTGCGGCGAGAAATGCCACACATCCTTTCTTATCATGTTCTGTGCTTTATAGCAGAGACGAGGGACAAGTATCGCTTGTGCCTACGTCCTGTGAAGGTCAACTTAGAGAATTCACTAAAAGAAATTTTCCCTCTTCTACAATCCACGATAGCCCCATACGTGGATAGCCAATCGGCTCCCAAAATGACATCATAGCCCTCCATGGGCATACAGATCAAGTCAGCTCTAAGGTTAAGTTCACCAACCTTAACATCAGCTAATGGAAAATATTTATTAATTGAGCCTTTTCTCCTAGTGGTGTTGTGACAGATAATTCAAACGTCATAGATGCAGGTTTCTCATTTAGGGTATCAGCAAATGCTTGTGATATGAACGAATGCGTTGCGCCAGTATCGAACAAAACAAATGCTGATTGAGAAAAGACTGGTAGTGTACCTTCTACAACTCCACCTTCCTCGGTGGTCTCCACCTCTTGCAGGGCTTGGAGTCTGTCTGGCTTCTTTGGTCCCGCAGGATGCTTCTCATTCTCCCTCAGTAATGGGCATTCAGGAATCCGATGCTCTCGACTCCCACAATGAAGGCATGCACCTGCCTTCCTCCAGCATTCTTCTGTCGTGTGACCCAGCTTGTCACAATGTTTGCATCTGGGCTTATTGTTCGGAGTAGTAGTGGTGGGGACTTCGGGCTTCTGCTCCTGGCTTGGCCCGTCAGTGATACTTAACGGCCTTTTCTTGCCATTAGTAGGCTTGCTCGATACTCCGGAAGTTTGCTCCTTCCTGAACATTCTACCCTTGATGCGCTCAGTGAGTTCAGTTGCATCTTCCAGACATTGGGCTCTCCTGACCATCTCTGGGTAGGTCTGAATATCAAATGGTGCCAGCTGTGTAATATATGCGGGTCTAAGCCCGTTGAGGAATCTCTTTGCCTTCATCCTCTGGGTACTACCAGATGATTGGCGTAGCGAGCCAATCGAGAGAACTATGCCTCATATTCAGCAACCGTTAGGTTTCTCTATTTCAGAGCGGCGAACTCGGCGGCTTTCCTTTCTTGAACTTTCTGAAAAATATTTGGAGTTGAATTGCTCCTTAAACTCATTCCACGTAAACTGAGCATCTGCCCGTGTGGCCTCAATGGACTCCCACCACGCACGGGCGTCCCTTTCAAGCTGGAATGTGGCAAGTAAAAGCTTATCTCCATCCGCGCATTGCATGACATGGAAGATACGCTCAATCTCCTTGAGCCAGTTCTCGGCCTCATCAGGGTCTGTGGTACCGCTGAATCGAGGTGGGTTCATGTTGCGGAAGTTTCTATGTAAATCACCAGCTGCTCGGTTGTTGTTATTATTGTTGTTGGCTCCAGCAGCCTGAAGTAAAGCTTGAGTGAGTTGCTGAATCGTGTGTTGCATGTTACGGAGTTGAGCACTCTCTGCTGCCATTGTTGATATTTAAGTTCCTTCAAAAGAGAATTTAAATGTAAGTCGTTGAGTTTGCACTAAGTTTGTGCGTGTGTGTATCCATTTTATCTTATTACCCAAGGTTCTACCCATCTCACATAGGTATGGAATTAGACTCTAAGTCAAGGCAGGTCAAACCTAGATCATCATATACTTAAGAATAACCTAGGCTCTGATACCACAAAACTGTAACGCCCCGACGCGGAATATCAGAGCGGGATTACAATTATTAAATAGTACAGAGCGAGAAATAAATGCAAACCATTACACGAATGGTATAATACCAAATAAACTCCAATTTCATTGATTTCAACAATCGCCATTACATTCACTAATAACTCATCATCTTCATAAATTGACTAATACATCAACGTATCAGAGCCAAAACTAGGGCCCAGAGTACTTTATTCTAAATCAACTATTACATCACGACTAACTGACTCATAACTATACTAACTGACTACTAGACAGTACTGGTTGCAGAAGGGTCACTCCTGAGCCTCCTCATCGGTCCCATCCTCGTGAGTGTGGTCATGATCCGACTCACCTGAAACACATTTAAATAAATACGTAGGATGAGCGAATAACGCCCAGTAGGACTTAATATCCCATGAACACAAGCATGCTTTAAATAATTAATGTCTTAAAGGCAGGTTGACTAGAGAGTAAAGTCATGTAGAGCATGTCACGACGATAACGAGAGAACAATTGCAACTGGCACAGGGAAAATAGTACAACGAGAATGATAATAGAATGGCCATGTAACGATATGACATGTAAATTGCACAACGGTGCACTAGTAACGATCACGCTTGCACTTGTAGAGATAGCACTTTGATTGTCATAGATTAATCTAGATAGTAAACTGGCGCTGGATGTATGCCGTAACACATCCTATGATCATTTTAACTCCCATGGGTACTGGCACTTTTCGGGCGCTCCTCCCAGGACCTGATCGGGCCCTATTGCGCTGGCATTAGTCATTTCTTTTATCTTAGACAGTCACACGAATGGCCAATAGAGTACCAAGAAGAGATAAGAGAGTACTAGACGAGATAGATGAGAGTGTAGAGAGAATGTGAACAGATGAGAGTAAAGAGAGTGTAGATGAGAGGGGTACAATCGTAAAACGACGATAAACACGATAGTAACGGTTGCACAGCACCAAGTCGGGTGCCGGCAGTCTGGTAGAAGTCACAACCGCCCCGTAGCCGTGCTGTGTACACGGGTCAGGTGGTCCGGTGTGAACTCAAGACGAGAAGGAATATACTAAGGTATGGATCGTACTGATCCCTAAGGTGTAACGGATTTTGAGGTACAACCAGCTCGTTGACTAAGGACGTGTGCCAAAGCCAAGAAGACTTACGGAGGTCTTGACAAGGAGTCCCTGGTCCAGTCGAGAGTATTCCCGGTGGAGAGGTGGTCCAAGTCAAGAGAAAGTGTGTAAAAACGAGTCCGTCGTGCCTCGAGTGCTCGAAGGCCGAGGGAAAATGGTAATGGTAGATAAAATGCACGAGTAAAAATAGAAACAATTGTATTTAACAAAATAGGTAATTTAGTCATTTATTTCGATAATTTACTGAATACATTATTGCATAATTTATCAAGGTCAAATGGCAATTTAAATGTTATGTGTGTGCAAGTGTAAAGAAATCTTGAGCGTATGACAAGTCGTGTAAATGTCATTTTAAATAATTAAATGTATATCATTAATGCCAATTATTAATTTACCAAGTCGAATCAATATAACATGGGTTATTCATGGCTAATTAAGAAGTAATAGACTAATCAGCAGGGATATAAGCACATTATCTGTTCTGGCCGAAATTTAAAGAAGGCGACGGGGTGCAAGGGCGCGTTACTGATCGGGTCGCGACGGGTTATCCCGTCGCGGTTCCGTCCGCGGCGGTGTGGCCTGGCGCGACAGGCGAACCGGCCTGGCCTGGCCCGGTTCGGGTTTGGGGAATGCGGCGGCGAGGCCCATCGCGTTCATGACGCGGCCTGAAGGCCGACCGCGACACTCCTCTTATCGCGGCGTATCGCGCCGCCGCGATAACAGGGGCGGTCCTGATTTTCCCTTTTTTTTCTGGGTGGACCCTTCTTGACACAGGGTCATTCTAAATTCAGTATAAAATCGTACGGTAATCCAAAAAGTACGAAACTAGTTTTAAACGAAAGTAGACATGTATATCTATCAACATGCATGATTGATTTGAAATTAGACAAGGTTTAGACATGCATTGATCAGGTTACTTTTTGGTGACCTAAACCGACGCAGTCAGGGTTCAACGAATTAATTAGAGAGGTATACATGACGAAAAATTACGAAACTAGGGGCGTTTAGAAGCTAATAAGAAGTAGTATTTATGATAATTTTATCATGATCTGAAGTCAAGCATGAACGGGGTTCACAAGCAATCATGAAGGGTAGGGTGCATGTATCTTACAGGGATTCAATGAATTAATTTTCCCTCATGGGAGATCGAAATAGCACGAAACTAGAGACGTTTGAAAGCTATTACATGGTAGTATCAATGAGAATTTTCTCATAGCAAGGGAACAAGTACGTGCAAAGTATTAGAGAAAACATGAGATTTGGGTTCATGGTGACAGCAGGATTTCACGAATTAAATTCGCCCAAATGGATGAACGGTATACAACGAAACTATAGGGCTTTTGAAGAGGTAAATGAAGGCTACATAGGGTAATTATTTCACGATTTTAGCTTGAGAGATTGCCTACCTTTTGGTGTTGACAAGAAATGCTAAGGTTTGAAGACGAAAATGGGAAGAAGAAAGCTCCTTGCTCCAGCCTTCTCCTCCAAGATCCTTCGTCCACAACACCTCTCCTTCGTCTCCCAAGACTCCAGCCACGTTCTATGGGTGGTAGGGAAGAGATTTTGGGTGTTTTGATAGCCTATAGAGTTCTAAGTCACCTAAAACTCATTCTTTCTCATCCAACTCCGAAAATTGGCATTTATCTCCCACTTTCTCTTATTTATCTACCTAATAGAGTTGGGAAGTGTTTCAATTTCGTGGGTAAGGGTTTAGGGTAAGTGTAGGACTCTTTTTAGGATAGATTTTACTTATTTTAATAGTTAATTTGACCCTTTTCTATTTATTAATTAATTAAGTACGAATTTCACCTAATTACTTCTCCTCTCAAGATGGGTTATCACTAATTGGGCCTAATCTATTTGGTTTGGGTTATTAGAGTAACCCATTAATAATTTAGCTTAATGGGTATTGCATTAATTCCCTTTTATTTCATGTATTCTCCCTTTATTATAATTAAATCAATTTATCTCATTTATTAAATAATAAATTTTTATTTTTCTTGATTTTAAAAAATCAAGGGTGCTACACAACGTCTCCAAGCTTCCTCAGGTATTTCTTTTCTCGGAGTTCTCGTCTCGGGTAATCTCAAAGGTAGTTATTGGGATATCAAGTGTGTGGTCTTCATAATTTTGTGGAAGTTGTAATTCTCAATTTTGTAGTTTGAGCTGATGTATTAAATTATTTTGTTATAGTGGATTGGATTTATCAAGTTATTTATCATATTTTGAGATTTTTCACATAAATATTATATAAGTCTCTATTGTATTTTAATTTTGTCATTCTATATTTTTGTGCTCGTGTGGTTGTCGAGTTCATCCTCAGTAGTTCAAGCAGACGAGAAAAAGTCATTTTTTCCCAACATTTTCATTTCTTCCTTCTTTTTATTAAATCATGTTTGGTATCAAAATAAGATTGAAATAGAGAGAAGATATCTTTAAAATTTTAAGATTATCTTCAATCTATTTTAATACCAAACAGCCTTGTTGCTCAGCGCCACTTTCCAACGCGTAACCTAAGCAAGACTTGAAGCTTGCACGCTGTGTGTGCGATGGGGTGCCCCTACCACCAGGCTACCCCTCGAGGCAAAAGGGAAACCGTGCTTGCTAGCTACGTGATGCAATCCCTCTTATCATCACGCCCCCTGCTGCAGTTACCTCCAACAAAGGTCCATCGTGCTGTCAATTACATGATCCAGCCTGCAGTACTGCTGCTCATGAGAGAATGATGGAGATCACTTCAGACTATATCCACCCACACAACACATCTAGCTAGCAAGCTAGCTCCCCCCACCACTCATTACCATCTAATTAATCCACCCTCGTGAAAAGAAGGTAGGGAATTAAAGGTTCTCAACACTCGACAGTACTGTTTTAAGTTCAGGTTTTCTTTAATTTTTCATCATTTTAACTTTTGCAGAATTATTCAATATATAGCATTGTACAATAAAGTTATGCTAATGAGACCACTACAAATGCGTCCAAGTGATCTTTTTGGGTAGAGTGGCTAGCGAATTACGATGCTGTAGTTTAACAATCCAATCAAAATTCCATGGTTGGGTGCGATTTTCTCTTCCAGATGTGATCCTTACAAGGATCCGGAAACTTGGGGGATCAGAAGTTCCAATGAGGACCATAGCTAGATAGTTGCACCATAAATTTCCTTTTCGGAAGTAATTATGTGAATATGTATACAAGAGGGAAGGAGAGGGGAGAGTCCTACCGGCCGGGGGGGGGGGGCGCAAAGAATTAGCTAGCTGAAACAACCAAATTAAGCGCTCCACATATATATATATATATATATATATATAATATATATATATATATATATATATATATATTAAAGAAAATAAGCCCAAGGAGACGCAGTTGCCACATAGGTCTACCGGTAGGGGATGTCGGAAATGATGCATGGATGATGTCACAGGATGGTGATGGAGAGCTAGCTAGTATATATATATATATATCCCCAGGAAGAATAGCCAAGAGTATACTAAAGGTTGGAGAAGGTGAGCTTAATTGATGCAGTTGAAGAGATCTGCACTAGTGATCGAGCAGTACTGGAGTCTCTAGACAAGGACTAGCTAGATCTCAGAGGCTCATGAACTGCAAGGCCGTGAAGGCGAAACGCTGAGCAAGAAATTAATTGAAGACACCGGCGTGGACGTTGTAAACCCCCCGAACACTCTCCCGTCGGAGTGGCTGTACTTAGCTGGATATATATAGACACTCTTATGAGTCTGCCAAAGTTGCTTACATTGATCCCGGTCGATCCCACACCAAATGGACAGGGAGGCTGAAGTGGGGACTGGCGAGAGGCTCCAGCTAGAATACGATCAAAACATATGCATGGGGCAACTGATCGAGAAGGGGAAAATAGGAGGAAAAGGCACGCACGGTGATGTACCAGTACTACAGGGATGGAGGGGGACACTTGGTAACAACGAAGAGAGAAGCCACTTGCCCACCTCTGGACTAGCCGGAGGGGTAGTTCTTAAAAAATTTCCCCTGAAAGGGGAGAAAGAAACTAGGACGTACGGGGCAGCCTCCCGGCCGGACAAAACCCCGGCATCCGCAAGTAGGGGTCGGCAACCGGCGACAGCGATTACACATGGTTTACAGGCTGTGGGAGGGAAATTAAGATGGAAGGGGCGCACATTAATTTGCTTGCATGTGCTTGCTTGTGGGTTCCTTTTTCCATTTTCGATAACAGAAAATAATAGTTTTGGAATCTATGTAAATACCAACATGCACCATGTTTTCAATATCACATGCCTTGTATCTTAAAGAGACATGACATGCTAGCAATATTTCTCCGTGTGCAATCGGGCAAGGGGCACAATGCCATGCTGATATGAAGGTGTTCAATTGGATGGTGTAGAGCGCGCCATATATAACATCAATCTAGTGGGGCTTGGGAAACGTCTTCTAATTAGCTCATATATGACATCTTAAGCATCGGGTGGAGGAAAGCTGTTTACAGCCATTGCTTGGTCCCAACCCTACCAGCATCCCTCTCTGACATGTGTGTTCTTCGTCTCCCTTTTAACCAAAGCCGCCTGAGCTCATGCATTGAGTGGATAACTATTAATGCTATCAGGCATTTCGTTGTGATCATTTGTGGCCAAATACATATAAGAAAAACTTTCCACCTTTTTTAAAATGGCATTAGATCTTTGATTCGTAGCTCACATTGTCAGATTTCCTTTGCTATCAATCTAGCTACTATACACGAAAAACAAAACAAAAAGCTGCACTTGCAACATTTGTTAATTTCATACTGTGTTTGATATGTGGAATAATCAGATTAAATAGTATTGTTCATAGTGCTACAGCTTTGTATAAGACTTCTTGTGTCAAATTCATTGAATCTTCTTCATGTACACGCTGACTAGGAACAAGTAGCTAGCACACAACAAGCTAGCTTGATCCCTAGCTGGGTCTGTTTGGTGTAAAACCTCCCACAGGAAAAGGTTTTCCAAATTTTTTTTTATAAAATTGAGTATTTGGTTTCATTGAAAAGTTGATTCAGAAATTAGTTTTTTCTAAAAATTTTGAATTTTGCATCCGAGTTAAAACCCCGGACACCGTTTTCCCCGTAACTCCATTTCCCCCGTTCGCCCTCGTCGCGAGCCACCCCCATCCCCTCTCGCTGCGGCAGGGGGCGAGGTCCGCCAGCTGGTATGCCGGGGTGCCGTCCGGCTTGAACAGCCCACAGTTCCTCTCCGACGCTGGCCCGGGCTTCTGGTTCTCATTAAAAAGGGCGAAGATGTAGACCTGGAGGGTGGCGTTGGGCCGCAACGGCATCCCCGCCTTCTGCGCCGCCATGCGCATGATGTTGTCGTTGTACCTCCTGGCATTCTCGGGCGTGGCCCCGGCCTCGTCAGGGTCGCCATTGGAGGGCCACCCCATCTCGGACACCCTGACCTCCAACTCCGACGCCTTTGCCTTCCTCAGTAGCCTCTCGATGGCCGTGTGGACGACATCCACCTGGGTGTGGAGCATGTTTTGGTAGCGGAGGCCGGAGAAATGGTCGACGATGCCGGGGTTGGGTTGAAGGAGGACGTAGTCGAGGGGGTCCTTCCTGGGGTCGACCTTGTAGGCAAAGTAGGGGTAGGCGTTGATGAGGAAGGGCACGCCGGTCTAGGAGAGGAAGGCGAGGAGCTGAGAGACGCAGGGGGCTAGGTCCCGGTGGAAGGACCCTGCCGAGGGCGGGTAGGAGGTCTCCAGCACGGCCAACGAGTGGGCGGTGGTCACTGCCACCTGCCGGTCGAGGCCCAGCGCCACCAGCGCGGTGTGGACGCTCTGCATGGCGGGGAGGAGGGTGCGGATCAGGGCAGTGTTGTTGCCGGTGAGGACCTCATTGCCGACGGTGACGACGGAGATCCTGGTGCGGGGGACGAAGGGGGAGATGTTGGACTTGACCCAGGCGAGGGCCTTTTCGGGGTCGGTGACCTTGGCGACGCACTCATCGGAGAGGCCTATGATGAAGTCGACGGCGGTGTCGGCGAAGGCGCGAAGGACGGCGGGATCGGCATCGTAGATCTAGATGCGGGAGATGCCAAGGGAGCGGAGGAGGGGGATGATGGCGGTGGGGGAGGGGAGGTTGTCGGCCACCTGGCCGTAGTTGATGCCAACTGCGGTGGGCAAAGAGGAGGACATTTTACTAGAAAACAAATATCATAAAACTTTTTCAAGGAAAACATTTATGTGGGAACCAAATGGACAATTCAGTTTTTGATTTTCATGTAAAAACTATTCTTTGGAAAAAAAATTTCCTATGAAAATATTTTACATGCAACCAAACGGACCCTAAGTGTCAGCACACAGCAGAAATTCTTGAGAAAATATGCATGGCAATATCATGGGTCGTCTGATCAAATGTATCACTCAGCCAACTTGATTGAATAATGCTGTAACGACTCGACCTCCCGGACCCCTGCCAGGGACACCGAAGGTCGCGCCGCCACCCACGGATCCGAAGACCCGAAAGGGTTACAATTTAGTCCAGTGAGATAAGCAATGATTCAAATAACTATAACAAGAAAGTTCGTACATTAATAAAGAAATTATGTACAACATGTTCCAAATAAAAGTATAGGTACAGAAAGAAATGTGCAATCCTTAGGGGGCATGTTGGGTTCTCATGTGGGAGAATGTAATAAGTGCTTAAATGTTTTTGATGGTGAGCAATACTAATTGATGTTATGTGATGGTTCAAAAAGATTGGCAATGACAAAGACATGATTGATGTTATGTGATGGTTCAAAAAGATTGGCAATGACAAAGACATGAAAGAAACATGATGTTAATGCTTTTATTAATTAACTATGTATTCATTATATCTCACTTAGAATGTCTTTTAATGTAGGTGTGGATGTACACAAGACAAGCAATAAAATCCAAGTGCAAAAGAACAAGACAAGCTGCTGGAATAACTACCAGTCAACAGATGAATAGTGCATCTGTCGCATCTGTCGACAGATGATTTTCGCCTGTCGACAGATCCACATAGAAATCTATTTCCAGAAAGCTCACTCTTCTGATTTTTGCAAACCTGTCAGCACCTGTCGACAGCAGCAAGTCGGCTGTCGACAGACGGAGTTTTGGGAAGATCTAATGGCCGGGATATGATCCATATTTTGGTGTTTTCTTTTAGCACGACTCTCTATGCTTGGACACCACTATATATGGATCATATGAGGCTATTTTCGTAGCAAGGCAGCCTCTACACCAAAACCCTAAGCAAAGACCAAGAAGAGAGGTTTTTCTCTGCTGCTCTGCTTCAACTCTCTGCCCAGAACAAAGAAGAACAACCTTCCAAGCGGAGTTGAAGCCGGTTCGTCTTCAAGTCAAGCTTCTCCATCATCACGTGGTCTTCAAGGATGTGAAGCTTGAAGTATTCTGGACGAACTCACAGAAGAGTTTACATATTGGATTTGATCCTCAACTCAGAACTCTTCTCTGTTTCTACTTTCATATATCTATGTGTGTGTGTACTGATTGGAGATCAGTACGTAGTGTTTGTGGATGTGTGTGTGATTTGTGATCTGTACAAGGGTTGTGTGCAGATCATAGTGTGTGTGGTGTGTTGGTCAGATCAAGGCTAAAGGGTCTGATCTTTTGTGGACTTGATCTAGCGTGTGTGTGTGTGGTTGAGCCGGTGTGCTCGTGTGTGTGTGTTGTACTCAGTTCTTGAGTAGTGTGTCCTCACTGTGTGGGGGGTGGACGTAGGAGTCACGTGGTGTGATCTCCGAACCACCTAAAAAATCCCTTGTGCACTGTGGTTTGACTTGTGGTTTGCATTGTGTTGCGCTAGATGCATGCCTAGGGATTTCGTTTACACACTACTTGTTAATTAGTTCACACACATTACATCAGATCAAAGGGGTCTTAATTGAATAGATCTTTTAATCCGAAGTAGTTTTTAAATTGCTTAAGTTTCCGCTGCAAATATATTCAACCCCCCCTTCTAGCTTTGCCATAACCGAATATCTGATCCTAACAATTGGTATCAGAGCGGGTTTTCTGTTCATCGGTTGTGTTGTGAGAGATCTGTCTTTGTGTGCTTAACCGCTCTGAGTCCTAAAATATCTTGCTTTGTTGATCGGGTTTAAATCTGATTCTGATTTGACTTGATTTGATTGAACTGATTGATTGCCTTTTGATCTCACTCAATATTTTGTTGATTGGTCTAATCATCTGAAACATATTCAGAAATATGGCTAAGTTCTCAAGCATCATAAATAGACCTATGATAATTGAGTTTGATGACAAGGTTGATGAAATGCAGGTCTCCTCTATGAAAACATGCAAGTCTAGAAAGGGAACGGAAGAAAAATGCTACATGGCTCATGGCAGCTCAAGAGGCTCTTCCCGTTCAGATGAATCTGAAGGATCACAACTATCAGAGAAGTCAAGAAACTATCAAAGGTCAGATAAACCAAATTCAGATCCATTCGATGCATCAATATCTAATTCTGATTCAGAGGATGATATATCCTATGATGAATTGATAGAATGCTATGAGCACTTGTCTAATCAATTTAAGAAGGTAAAAGCTCAAAACAAGAAGCTAAAAGAAAAAAATTGGATAAGAATGAAATGAGAATTGATAATGCTCAAGCATTCTATGAAGAAAATGAAAAATTGAAAATGGAGAATGAAAAATTGGAAAATGAAGTCAAAAACTATGGAATCATATTTTCTAAGCTAAAAGAAGATCATGATCAGGTGGAATCTGAAAATTCTGATTTGAAAATTGAAAATGAAAAATTGATTGATCATAATGAGAATCTCAAATTTGATAATCATCAACTGAACAAACAAATCTCCAACATGGCTCATGACCACCAAATAAAAGAAAATTGCAATCAACTGGTTGAGGAAAACAGACATCTGAAAAAGAAGATTGAAAGCTTCTATCATGATAGATCATTAAATGATGATTGGAACAATTTTAAGAAGAAAATTGCTGACTTGGAAAATCAAGTTGTTCAAAGTGAAATTGAAAAGAACAAAATACAAAATGCTCTGGATGTCATGAAAAACCAACTTCTAAATTCTGAAAAAGAAATTGTTGCATTGAAAGTTGAAGAAGAAAAATTGACAAATGAACTTGAAGTGGCTATCAAACAAAGTCAAAACTCTACTAAAGTTCATGTTCAGAAAAATATTCAAAAACAAAGTAATAAATTGAATAAAAAGGCTGCAAAAAGGAAGAATCCTGTTTCAATTGAAAATCAAAAAAAGAAAACAGGACTCTACAAGGTCTCCACACCTCCTCCAGCAGCCCAGAATGTTTCAAGGAAATTTCCAACTCCACATCACGCCAAGAGATACAAAGGGTACCATCTCCTTCTTCTCAACCCAAGGATAGTCAAAGGTACTCTAAAGGACCTCAGAAATTCCAGCAAAGGCATTCATACTATGGTAAGCTTTAGGTAAATGCTCAACCATTTGCTTTAATTGCAATAGACATGGTCATCTTGCTAAATTCTGTTGGAATAAAAATCAGCACTGTCATAATCATGCCAAACCAGTCCAATGCTTCACATGTCATAAAATTGGTCATATTTCTAAGAATTGTTGGCATAAAAACCTTGATTATGTGCATGCTTCAAAGCTCCATAATAATCCATGTGTTCATACACACAAGGATAAACATCATGTTCATAAAGATCAAAAATTTCATGTATCTATGAACAGGAAAACTGCACAAAACAATAGAAATCCAAAAACCAAATCACTTTGGATTCTGAAATCTTCATTGTTAGATCCTAACATTAATGTCATTGCAGGACCCAAGCAAGTGTGGGTCCCAAAACAAGTTTGATCAACAAGCTGAGATGTCTTGCAGCCAAAAATCAGAAATAGATTCATGACATTGGCTGTGCAAGGCAAGAAATGGTGGAGAACAAAGGTAAATTTTTTTTAGACTATGATTGAAGACTGTTCAGGTAAAATCTCTTTAACACTTCAGTTTTGAACTGCAAGATTTGAAATGGATTTTTAATTCTATCTGAGGAATGAAGAATGTATTTTGTTGATACCCCTACATGACAATGCCTCTTAGCAATTGGAATCATGGCATCTTGCTTGCATAATTGTGTTCATAGCCTCTTGGTATATCAAATGATGACATGTGGAAAAACAAGTTATGCTTGTTTGGAAACTATCATTATGCGTGAGTAAAATACTCCGCCAAGTACTAAAAGTCATGTTATGCATAAGGCTAATTATGTGCTACTTTTTATGCATGTGTTATGGGGGAGTAAATTTTGAACATGCTTATGGATGCTCTTTTGTGTGCAAATGCTTGAATGATGAGTTATCATATGCACACTCTATGGGGGAGTAAGTTAAGGCTAGGTGAGTGAAATTCATAAGGGATACCCTTCATACTCAATGTGTATTTATCCCTCAATCTTATGGTTCAAGTCACTCTTAATTCAAAGCCTTAAAGCTGAAGTTTCAAAGCTCCTGTCGACAGCCCTGAACCACACTGTCGACAGATATGACTTCACAAAAACCAGTTTTTGAACTCTAAGTGTTTCTGTCGACAGACGAATTCCATCTGTCGACAGCCAAGCACAGTTCTTGACCTCCCAGAACCAAGTCTTTCAGGTATGTGTGCATCTGTCGACAGGCACTCCCTTGCTGTCGACAGATACACATTTCAATGATAAATCATCATCTTCTCTAATCTTTACCTTATGAGTATGTTCATATTATTGATGCAAGGGGAGAATTTGGACTTAATATTCATTGCAACCTTTCATATTCACATAGTATCAAAGACATTGAATTAATCACAATGATTTTGATATGATATTTTGTGCTTAAGTCTAGGTTGTGTCATCTAGAAAACATTGAACAAATCTAATGATTTTAACCTAACTCACTTGAATAACTCCCTTGTGGATTATCATGTTTCTAAAATGGTTTGATAAGTAAGAAGGTTTTTGAACTTAATGTTTTACATTAACCATTGACATTAAATAACCATTGACCTTGATTGTTAAAAAAAAAAAAATAGAAAAGCTACCTATTTCAAACACTCAAAAGTTCATAAAAAGTATTTGAAATGGGACAAAGGCAGAGCAGTGATGAGTATCACTGAGTAACCGGGGACATGGGCATCACAAATGTCTGTCTTCGCGTAAAAAAAAAGTCTTTTCATTATCTCTGAACAATAGTATGATGGTCACTCACACTGAGTAACTGGGGGTACGGGCATCCCTCATGTCTACCTTCACGTCAAAAGGTGAAAGTGGTCCTAATTACTACTTTTCCCACATTAAATTGACAAAAGAAATTGTTCAAATGCTTGAAATAGAGTGGAGCCTCCAAGATTTAAATCAAGGGCAATGGGTTGTCAATTGTCAAATGTTTATGTGGACATTACCTTCCTTTACCAACTGAAAATCACCACTAAGGTATATGATTTTTTTTAATGGTTTTATTCAAGGGGTTATCTTACTTTCATATGTTTTTGAACGATGTATTCTAAATGCTATAACTAGAGATTCCCGGAGTATTATCTCTTAACCATTGTAGAATTTTTATGTGTCTTAATACTAGTGTTTATGACATTTTGTAGTGGGTATCAACCTATTCTCAACCTTGCAATCTCATTTGAACACTCATTCCCCACTCATATTTTTCACAATTCAGTTGAGAGTTCAAGTAGCTCTTTGCTTCATTCTTTTACTTGTGTGCACTCATTATCTTTTTGAATGTTGCCAAAAGGGGGAGAAACATCAATTGTAAGTTTTGTCATCATCAAAAAGGGGGAGAATGTTGGGTTCTCATGTGGGAGAATGTAATAAGTGCTTAAATGTTTTTGATGATGAGCAATACTAATTGATGTTATGTGATGGTTCAAAAAGATTGGCAATGACAAAGACATGATTGATGTTATGTGATGGTTCAAAAAGATTGGCAATGACAAAGACATGAAAGAAACATGATGTTAATGCTTTTATTAATTAACTATGCATTGATGTTAATGCTTTTATTAATTAACTATGCATTCATTATATCTCACTTAGAATGTCTTTTAATGTAGGTGTGGATGTACACAAGACAAGCAACAAAATCCAAGTGTAAAAGAACAAGACAAGCTGCTGGAATAACTACCTGTCAACAGATGAATAGTGCATCTGTCAACAGATGAATAGTGCATATGTCGCATCTGTCGACAGATGATTTTCGCCCGTCGATAGATCCACACAGAAATCTATTTCCAGAAAGCCCAGTCTTCTGGTTTTTGCAAACCTGTCAGCACCTGTCGACAGCAGCAAGTCGACTGTCGACAGACGGAGTTTTGGGAAGATCTAATGGCCGGGATATGATCTATCTTTTGGTGTTTCCTTTTAGCACGACTCTCTATGCTTGGACACCACTATATATGGATCATATTAGGCTATTTTCACAGCAAGGCAGCCTCCACACCAAAACCCTAAGCAAAGACCAAGAAGAGAGGTTTTTCTCTGCTGCTCTGCTTCAACTCTCTGCCCAGAACAAAGAAGAACAACCTTCCAAGCGGAGTTGAAGGCGGTTCGTCTTCAAGTCAAGCTTCTCCATCATCACGTGGTCTTCAAGGATGTGAAGCTTGAAGTATTCTGGACGAACTCACAGAAGAGTTTACATATTGGATTTGATCCTCAACTCAGAACTCTTCTCTGTTTCTACTTTCATATATATATGTGTGTGTGTACTGATTGGAGATCAGTACGTAGTGTTTGTGGATGTGTGTGTAATTTGTGATCTGTACAAGGGTTGTGTGCAGATCATAGTGTGTGTGGTGTGTTGGTCAGATCAAGGCTAGAGGGTCTGATCTTTTGTGGACTTGATCTAGCGTGTGTGTGTGTGGTTGAGCCGGTGTGCTCGTGTGTGTGTTGTACTCAGTTCTTGAGTAGTGTGTCCTCACTGTGTGGGGGGTGGACGTAGGAGTCACGTAGTGTGATCTCCGAACCACCAAAAAAATTCCTTGTGCACTGTGGTTTGACTTGTGGTTTGCATTGTGTTGCGCTAGATGCATGCCTAGGGATTTCGTTTACACACTACTTGTTAATTAGTTCACACACATTACATCAGATCAAAGGGGTCTTAATTGAGTAGATCTTTTAATCCGAAGTAGTTTTTCAATTGCTTAAGTTTCCGCTGCAAATCTATTCAACCCTCCTTCTAGCTTTGCCATAACCGAATATCTGATACTAACAATTGGTATCAGAGCGGGTTTTTTGTTCATCGGTTGTGTTGTGAGAGATCTGTCTTTGTGTGTTTAACCGCTCTGAGTCCTAACAATATCTTGCTTTGTTGAGCGGGTTTAAATCTGATTCTGATCTGACTTGATTTGATTGAACTGATTGATTGCCTTTTGATCTCACTCAATATTTTGTTGATTGGTCTAATCATATGAAACATATTCAGAAATATGGCTAAGTTCTCAAGCATCATAAATAAACCTATGATAATTAAGTTTGATGACAAGGTTGATGAAATGCAAGTCTCCTCTATGAAAACATGCAAGTCTAGAAAGGGAACGGAAGAAAAATGCTACATGGCTCATGGCAGCTCAAGAGGCTCTTCCCGTTCAGATGAATCTGAAGGATCACAACTATAAGAGAAGTCAAGAAACTATCAAAGGTCAGGTAAACCAAATTCAGATCCATTCGATGCATCAATATCTAATTCTGATTCAGAGGATGATATATCCTATGATGAATTGATAGAATGCTATGAGCACTTGTCCAATCAATTTAAGAAGGTAAAAGCTCAAAACAAGAAGCTAAAAGAAAAAAATTGGATAAGAATGAAATGAGAATTGATAATGCTCAAGCATTCTATGAAGAAAATGAAAAATTGAAAATAGAGAATGAAAAATTGGAAAATGAAGTCAAAAACTATGGAATCATGTTTTCTAAGCTAAAAGAAGATCATGATCAGGTGGAATCTGAAAATTCTGATTTGAAAATTGAAAATGAAAAATTGATTGATCATAATGAGAATCTCAAATTTGATAATGATCAACTAAACAAACAAATCTCCAACATGGCTCATGACCACCAAATAAAATAAAAATGCAATCAACTGGTTGAGGAAAACATACTTCTGAAAAAGAAGATTGAAAGCTTCTATCATGATAGATCATTAAATGATGATTGGAACAATTTTAAGAAGAAAATTACTGACTTGGAAAATCAAGTTGTTCAAAGTGAAATTGAAAAGAACAAAATACAAAATGCTCTGGATGTCATGAAAAATCAACTTCTAAATTCTGAAAAAGAAATTGTTGCATTGAAAGTTGAAGAAGAAAAATTGACAAATGAACTTGAAGTGGCTATCAAACAAAGTCAAAACTCTAATAAAGTTCATGTTCAGAAAAATATTCAAAAACAAAGTAATAAATTGAATAAAAAGGCTGCAAAAAGGAAGAATCCTGTTTCAATTGAAAATCAAAAAAAGAAAACAGGACTCTACAAGGTCTCCACACCTCCTCCAGCAGCCCAGAATGTTTCAAGGAAATTTCCAACTCCACATCACGCCAAGAGATACCAAAGGGTACCATCTCCTTCTTCTCAACCCAAGGATAGTCAAAGGTACTCTAAAGGACCTCAGAAATTCCAGCAAAGGCATTCATACTATGGTAAGCTTCAGGTAAATGCTCAAACAATTTGCTTTAATTGCAATAGACATGGTCATCTTGCTAAATTCTGTTGGAATAAAAATCAGCACTGTCATAATCATGCCAAACCAGTCCAATGCTTCACATGTTATAAAATTGGTCATATTTCTAAGAACTGTTGGCATAAAAAACTTGATTCTGTGCATGCTTCAAAGCTCCATAATAATCCATATGTTCATACACACAAGGATAAACATCATGTTCATAAAGATCAAAAATTTCATGTATCTATGAACAGGAAAACTACACAAAACAATAGAAATCCAAAAACCAAATCACTTTGGATTCTGAAATCTTCATTGTTAGATCCTAACATTAATGTCATTGCAGGACCCAAGCAAGTGTGGGTCCCAAAACAAGTTTGATCAACAAGCTGAGATGTCTTGCAGTCAAAAATCAGAAATGGATTCATGACATTGGCTGTGCAAGGCAAGAAATGGTGAAGAATAAAGGTAATTTTTTTTTAGACTATGATTGAAGACTGTTCAGGTAAAATCTCTTTAACACTTCAGTTTTGAACTGCCCATAACAAAGAAGAACAACCTTCCAAGCGGAGTTGAAGCCGGTTCGTCTTCAAGTCAAGCTTCTCCATCATCACGTGGTCTTCAAGGACGTGAAGCTTGAAGTATTCTGGACGAACTCACAGAAGAGTTTACATATTGGATTTGATCCTCAACTCAGAACTCTTCTCTGTTTCTACTTTCATATATCTATGTGTGTGTGTACTGATTGGAGATCAGTACGTGGAGTTTGTGGATGTGTGTGTGTTTTGTGATCTGTACAAGGGTTGTGTACAGATCATAGTGTGTGTGGTGTGTTGGTCAGATCAAGGCTAGAGGGTCTGATCTTTTGTGGACTTGATCTAGCGTGTGTGTGTGTGGTTGAGCCGGTGTGCTCGTGTGTGTGTTGTACTCAGTTCTTGAGTAGTGTGTCCTCACTGTGTGGGGGGTGGACGTAGGAGTCACGTGGTGTGATCTCCGAACCACCTAAAAAATCCCTTGTGCACTGTGGTTTGACTTGTGGTTTGCATTGTGTTGCGCTAGATGCATGCCTAGGGATTTCGTTTACATACTACTTGTTAATTAGTTCACACACATTACATCAGATCAAAGGGGTCTTAATTGAGTAGATCTTTTAATCCGAAGTAGTTTTTCAATTGCTTAAGTTTCCGCTGCAAATCTATTCAACCCCACCTTCTAGCTTTGCCATAATCGAATATCCGATCCTAACAGGGCATACCCCGAGGACTTGCAAAAAGGCAACTCTCAACTCACACAGAACAAGAGCGCGCACGCTCACAACTCACATTGTTGGCAACGCACGACGTAACAACCGCCACCGCAACCGTCCGGCAACGAACTCCTACGACAGCGAGTCTCTACATGGAGAAAGTAGGGGGGTGAACCTTGCGAACAAGGCTCGGTAGGGATAACCAGTCCCTTACCAGCCAAAGCAGCAGGAACTCTAAAGAAAAGCGGAAGTAAACTACTCTAGAAAGTAGTAAAGTGAGAAGCACCTACTGCAGAGTACTACAAGCAGCGGAACAGAGTAACGCCACGACCAACAACCAGGGTCGGGCCAGACGTGACTCCCGCAGAAACAACAGAGTCAGAAGACATGAGGAAGCAACCCTCGGCATGCACCCGCCGAGACAAAGAGCTCACGGAACATCGGAGCAACCACGTGAGACTCGAGTCTCACCACACTTGTACAGACATCCCAGACCTTCACGAGGTAAGGAAGGCACGCAGACAGGTGTCGCCACGAACAACATCGAGCAGCCACGTGAGAAGAACGTCTCACCACAAACACAGACACTTCAGACCTCCACAAGGTCGAGGGCCCACAAGCAGAAACACCTTGGACCCCGGACACACCACGAGGTCAAGGAAACACACTCGCTGGTGCCACCATGAACGGCACCAAGGAACAGATTACGAAAACAGCAGCTGGCTGCCTGCACAAGGCTCCCCGAGAGAACACACTGTGTGGAAACCTCCATAAGCATAGGCCAACAAGGCCATACCGACAACTCCCATGAAAGCTAGATACGGCAAGGCTACAACCACCGTGCAGGCTAGGGCAACGAGGCACACTCGGAAACAATGTGAGAAACATCGTCACCACAACAGCAAACACGCCACTGCCACTAGCAGCTAAGAGGATGACACACCGTCCGCACCTCCAACTCGCCAGCCGCCGACTCCTGCCTACAACCTCTCTGGTAGAGTGAGGCTAGTGAGCCACCACAAAGAACACACCACACACGCACCACCACAGCCTGGCCGAGCTGCGGCCCCACGCCTGACACCACGACGTGGCTCCGGAACCAACGTCGAGAGAGGCAGTGAGAACGGACTAGCTGATCTGTGCCGGAAAGAACGTCTCAACCACCTCGGCATCCCAGACTCAACTAAGAGAGCTCCACAAACGACACTAAGCCGTTGCCCACCACCGTTTTCCCTCTACTACCAGAGTCTAAGCTCGAGCTCGCCCGCCGCCCAAAGAACTCCCTCAATTAGGCATACGGGGACCGGGGGTCCAGGTAACGGTGAGACCTCTACAACGGACAAGCCCTCGAGTGCCAAGCACTGGGCGAACTGAGAACAAGCGGGGCAACCTCAACAAGTAAACGGCACTGCTAGCTCGTAACCGAGACAAGTCCAGCAGGCACAGGCACGCACGACTCCCCTCCCGGAACACCCAGGAGGACCGTCAGCCAACACCGGCACACACGGCACGGCCAGAAAACCTGGAACACCACCAGACAGTACAAAAACATCGCTCTACTAATAATCTATTGACCATCAGACCATCGATTATTAGACAGACGCGAGCCTCCTAGCGCCGCCGCTAGGATGAGGCCACGAAGGTGTCACCTTCGATCACTGAACACAGGGAAGTAACCTGCCGCGTTACTCACCCGAAGGTCCTAAGGGCAAGCCAGCCCTGGGGCACACGCCGACACCCCAACCGGAGCCACGGAACACTTGAGGCACACACAGGAACTGTCACGTCCCCCTAGGCCGTTGCGATACCATCGCGATGGGAAGGGGAACCGTGACAGCAACCCTGTCATAACAGGGCAAAGCGTCGCGACAGAAAACCTATCGCGACCGAAAAATAGGTCGCGACAGTGACCCTTATTGCGACAGCCAAAAGCGTCGCGATAAGGTCGCACCGACCGGGCCGACGCCTCTTCTGGTGTCGCGACCCGCACCGCGGTCGCTACATCGGCAGAGAGGTAGACCCACGGGATGCTCCATCCCGGGGTCACCCACACACAACAATCAAGCCACACGGGGCAAGGGAGCATGGAGAAGCTGTAAAAGCCAACTACAAACCACGAGAGCTCCCAATCCGACCGGATTGGGAAGGATACAAGAAATCCCTACTGATAAATGAAGAACCAAACCCAAAATGGGCCTTCACGATGGGTTAGCCACCTCCTCCTTGCTCCACGCTAACTCTACAATGCCGGAGACGCCAACACGACTCTCCTCCTTACCCAAAACACACCAAGGGAAGAGAGGGGGCGGAGCATCGCCGGAGAGGAGAAGAAAGGGGAAAGGAGAGAAAAGTATGTAGGGGGGTCGCCGGCCAAGGCTTTAAGCCTGCAGCCCCCAAGACACGACGGGGAGGAGCGTCGCGTTACATCACATAATGCGACGGCCCAACACGCCGCGACAAGAATGCGTCCCCCAGGGACGCCGCGACAACGCGACACGTCGCACTGACACACCTGCCACTCTAACAGGCGTCAAACGACCGAGCAACAGAACGCTGTCGTGACCCGTTGACCGGGCGCAACAAGAACGCAACGCACAATGTAATCGTGGCACGGATGACTGTCGCGTCGGGCACCCACGATGTGACACTAACGTGTCGCCCAGACCGGATGTGTTAGTGGTCAGTCATCTAACACACCGACGGAGGAAACCGGAAAACCCGAGATGTTACAATCTAACCAACTTAAAAACAATTTTGTCCTCGAAATTAAGGACGAAACCCGGTCGGAGAAAACAACCAGTGCAAAGGGATCACTAAGTCGTGCCACGACCTCCCGGTGGTCACCACCACGACCCCGCCATGAATGAAGTGCCTAACCAGACATCCGACAGCTCACAGAGCTCACACCAACCGGCATACAGCATAAAATCGGGTGTCGACAACTCCACAAACGCGGCGTGCACCAAACCGACCAGAAAACACTGGAACCGCCAGTCGAAAAACACGCGATTGAGCCCTCAACAGACCACGCTATTGAGACTAACCGGTCAGTAACTCACTTTGTCACTAGCGACCAGATAGAGGACACAGCTACTGACAGCAATCCGAGAAAAACGCCAAGAGGTCAGCCACCAGACTCCTCCGAACGGCCCCGCACGACTAGCAACAGCTAGCACCTGCCGCAAAGCCAAGTGAGAGTCTCAAGGGCGACCCGAAACCAAGCGATAGCATGAACGTGGAGAACACCACGACACGCAGGATAGTGTCCACCGGCACCACTCGATCTCACCCAGATCATCCTCGTGGTCCGACAATGACACACAACAACTGTGGAGCCACAGAAAACTAAACCAAATGCTCCACAGGCACACGCGTAGAGACAAAACTAGGGAAAGCATCTGAGGCTGTCAAAGCCAAGCAACCCAAGACGTCGGCAATCCGCACGAGAAACGAAACAATCACAGAGGTCGAGAACAACACGTCGACCTCAAAGGGACCCAAACCGAAGCAGAGTACCACAACCAAACACACTCGCTCCCCAAAGCGAGAGGGAAAACCCAAACATAGGCCACGACCAAAGCCTGGCGTACCACCGATAGGGCTGCCTAGGCAAGGCAAAGCAGCCACCCCACAGCGGCAATGGTACAACCACAAGGCACGGGCCAGCACAAAGTGTCCCAGAGGCAGAAAGCTCAACGCCTCCAACACTGATGCAAACTCGTGAAACGACGCATGAGGCTCGCAATCAGGGCATACGACACAACACATTGTGCTATCACAAGCACCAGGAGCCACCCAAGGTACAACACAATGCACCAAGGCTCCATACGGCACAAAAACAAACCACTCGAGCATGAGCACATGGTGCAACCACAAGCACCAAAACTAGGCAAGATGCAACACAGTTGCACTAGCAGCCGAAACAACACGGCTAATAGAGAGGACTCTCTACAAGAGACCTGGAAAAAGCCACACGCAAGGAACCGACAAAAGGGCAGGATAGGCCACACCGGCCCCAAACCCTTAAGGCACAAAGACATGGAGCATCGAAAAGAAACACGCTCAAGGTGCGTCACACAACCGCACCAACGACATGAAATGACACAGGGCCAACCGAAGGAGACTCTCCACCAGAGACCCACAAGAGGAACGAGCAGAAAAACCAACAGCTTCAAGAGCGCAACAACCACATCGGCTCTTAGAAGCACACAAACACAAGGCACCGCTCCTACCACCAAAGGCGGAGAGGGCCACACACCAAACGGCGGAAAGTGCCTCCAAAGCACAGCTGAGGCACAAGCAAAACACACACCGGAACGATGCCTCCACAAGCAAGCCAGACAAAAGAAAATTGGTGCTGCCTCACAAGAAACACAGGGCACGCTGCCCCGCATCGTCCAGTCAGGCAACAAGGAACCAACACAGCAAGGAAAAGCACAATAGGTACACCACGACCCATCATACCACAAGGAAACAACGCGCACGAGGGGAGCAACCAGCTCAACCTCAAGACAGCTCAAGGGGAGGGACCTTCACCACGAAGGTCGCCACGGTGCGCAACACGGCGCCAAACGGCATGGTAGAGCACCACCAACCCGAGCAACACACAGAAAGCAGAGGAAGAAGGCACGCAATAGGCCTCCTCCTCACACGAAAGAGAAAACAACAGCATAAGGCTAGCACCCCCACGGAAGGCACATCCAGCCGAACACCCTTGACGCTCGCCAAACAACCGTCGGTAAGAGCGTGTCGGCATGGAAACGCAAGCGGAAACAAACTAAGCCATAGGGACACACACATGGTCAAGGTCCCTCACCTTGACCAGAGGCAGACAAGCAGACTGCACGCAACAGTCCAGCCTAAAAGTTGCATAACACAGCAAAGTGCTAGTGCAACACAACCAACCAAGCATCATAGACCTTAAACCAGAGAGGTAACACAACGGAAGACATCGACGAGCACAGAGATAGCCTCGGAGAGAGAGACCCTGTAGTACCCTTGATTTTTAAAATCTAAATAAAATAAATATTTAATTAAATAAATGAGATAAATAGATTTAATTAGAATAAAGGAAGAATAAATAGAATTTAAGGGAATTAAATTAAAGCCCATTAAGCTAAAATTAGAGATGGGATTTAATAATGATCCTAACATGAATTGTTAGGCCCAAATGTGAAGAGCCCATCATGGGATGGGTGGTAATTATGTGAAATTCGCATTTAAAATAATCAAAATTATAAAAGGGGTAAGATAAGTGTTAAATAAATTATAATTATCCAAAACAAGAGTCCTTACCTCAACCTAAACCCTTGGCCGCGAAATTGGACCACTCCCCTATCCTATTGGGTAGATAAAGGCAAGAAAAATGGGATAAATAAGGAAAATTTGGAGTTTAAGGAAAGGGAGGACTCTCTCTATTACCCATCAAAACACCCTAATCCGGCCCTATCAACCCTCATTTGCGTGCTGAGACCCTTGGGAGACGAAGGAGAAGGCGATTTGGACGTGGGAGCTTGGAGGAGAAGGGCTTGAAGCTTGGATTTCTTCTTCATTTCGTCCAAAACCCTAGCTTTTCATTACTTCAACAAAAGGTAGGCAATCTCTCAAGCTTAAACCGTGTAAAAATTACCCTAGGTAGTCTTCAGGATCCCCTTTGAAAGCCCTCTTGTTTCGCTCTTTTTCGTTCATCCATGAGAGCGAATTAAATGTTCCAAGCCCTGTCATATCCATGCACCCGAACCCCCATATTTGCTTTGAAACCTTGCTTGTACTCGATTCCATGTCCTGAATTAAATCTCATAAATACTACTTGCTATTACCTTTCAAACGCCCCTATTTGCCGTAATTTACATCTTGTGTCCATGGCAAATTAAATCGTTGTTCTTGACTGTGCATGTTTAGGTTAACGAAAAGTAACCTAGTCAAAGCATGCTCTATATATGACTATTTTCTAATTACTCATGCCCTGTGATAGATCTCCATGTCTAATTTCGATTAAAATTAGTTTCATGATTTATGAATCACTGTGTGATTTTATTTGGATTTTAGAAGTGCTATGTATCATGAATTGGAGGGAAGGAACCCACCCAAAAAGGGAGAAAATCTCCTTTTCTGGGTTCGGGCCACCCCCTGAGATCGCGATAGCCCGATGCGTCACGACCTCAGGAGGGGGTCGCGACAAGGAGGACCGTCACAATCTGATGGCGACGGGTTGACATGTCGCGACATGCCCCGGTTCATCCCAGCTCCGATTCAACAGATCACACGTTGCATGGGCGTCGTGATAGCTTTAACGCGACACCCCTGTGGGTTGCGACCTGCATTCTCTGATCGCGCCAGCCTCTGATGTCGCGACCTGGTTGCGACACCCTTGTACGTCACGACTTTAGAGCCGTGACCAGAACCTGAATTTGCACTTATACCCTTGCTTATTATGTCAATTTAACCCTGTTTAGTTTTAAATAAACACTGTCATGCATAATTTCGACATGTTAATTCATAATGGGTAATATTACATGAAATCAATTAAAATTAAAAGCTATGTGCACAATCTTTCTTGTCCTCTTGATTTCTTACACTCATGTTTGCCATTAAACCCTATTAATTTGCTCAATAATATATCTGGTAAATTAAGTGAAATTAATTACTAAATTCCCTATTTTTGAATAATTACACTTGTCTCTGATTTTCTCGCGTATTTTGTACTTCGTTACCGTTTCCCTCAGCCTTCGAGCACTCGAGGCATGACGGACTAGTTTCTACACACTTTCTCTTGGCATGGACCACCTCTCCACCGAGAAGACTCCTGACTGGACCATGGAATCCTAGCTTGTCAAGGCCTCCGTAAGTCTTCTTGGCTTTGACGCACGTCCTTAGCCGACGAGCTGGTTGTACCTTAAATCCCATTACACCCTTAGGGATCAGTACGATACAAATGGCCTTAGTGAGTTCTCTCTTACCTCGTGATCATGCCGGACCATCTAGTCTGTGTTCATAGCACGGCTAGTGTGCGGTTGTGACTTCTACCAGATTGCTGGTACCCGACCTGGTGCTGTGCAACTGTTATCGTGGTTTAATGTTATTTTATGATTATACCACTATCTCATCTACTATCTCGTTACTCTCATCTGTTCACTTTCACTCTGTACTCTCATCTATTTCGTCTAGTACTCTCATCTCTTCTTGGTACTATATATGGCCATACAATTGATTGTCGAAAATAAAATAACAAGAGCTATATGTCAGTGCAATAGGGCCCGGTCTGGTCTTGGGGAGAGCTCCCAAAGAGTGATATTTCCTTGCAAGGGTTACATGATCATGATGTGTACAGCATGCATCCAGTGCCATTTAATACTATAACAATCAATCGTTGACAATCAAGTGCTATCTATTCAAGTGTTATACGAGTGCAATTATCGTTACATGGCCACTCTATTATCGTTATCGTTGTGCTATTTTCACTATACCAGTGCTATTTCTCTCTTGCTATCGTTACTTGATCTACATGACTATACTCTTTCGTTACCCTACCATTTAAGACATTAATTATTTAAAGTATGCTTGTTCTCATGAGATATTAAGTGCTACTGGACGTTATTCGCTCATCTTGTGTATTTTATTCATGTGTTCATGTGAGTCAGATGATGACCACACTCACATGGATGGGAACGAGGACGACGCCCAAGAGTGGCCCCTTCAGGAACCATTTGCTTTGTAGTTAGTTAGTTTAGTTATGAGTCAGTTAGTCATTATGTAATAGTTTGGATTTCAATAAAGTACTCTGGGCCCTAGTTATAGCTCTGATGGATTCATGTAATAGTTAGTTGATGGATTATTAATGAATTTGGAGGTTATTTGATATTATTCCAATTAAGCAATGGTTTGTCATTTATTTTCTCGCTCTGTACTATTTAATAACTGTAATTATGCTCCGATATTCTGCGTCGGGGCGTTATAGCTTTGTGGTGTGACAACACAACCAACAAACTGGCCCAATAATCATACTAGTTGGTAGGCCTCCTCCTCACTCCATGCTAGCTCTACAACGCCGGAGACGCCAACATGGCCCTCCTCCTCACCCAAAACACACCAAGGGAAGAGAGGGGGCAGAGCACCACCGAAGAGGAGAAGAAAGGGGTAAGGAGAGAAAAGGGTGAAGGGGGGTCGCCGGCCAAGGCTTTAAGCCTGCAGCCCCCAAGACGCGATGGGGAGGAGCGTCGCGTTACAACACATAATGCGACGGCCCAGCACACCGCGACAAGAATGCGTCCCCCAGGGACGCCACGACAACGCGACACGTCGCACTGACACACTGCCACTCTGACAGGCATCAGACGACCGAACAGTAGAACACTGTCGTGACCTGTTGACCGGGTGCGACAAGAACGCGATGCACAAAGTGGCCGCGACATGGATGACTGTTGCGTCGGGCACCCACAATGCGACACTAACGCGTCGCCCAGATCAGACGCGTTAGTGGTCAGTCATCCAACACACTGACGGAGGAAACCGAAAAATCCGAGATGTTACAAATGCGGACCACCTCCACTGTTCTTCTTGACCATCTCCCTTATTGTGATTTTTTTTAGGAAGAGAAATTCTTAATTAGTGTTGTTTAAATAGGGTAATAAAAGTAATGTGAATTGCTTGGCAAGTAATTAGTTGAAATTTTGACAAAGTTTTTTTTTATCTTTCTCTCTTTCAACCAACAGGCTTGGTTGCCAAGCAATACACCACATCTATTGCTCTCTTTGGAGGACACTAACCATTTCTCTCTTATGAATAATCGGCATCATTTTTTAGGATATTGTTACAAATATATAATGCTTGTTGATAGTTTATTTATAGGATTTTTCTAACATATTTTTGTACCATCTTTAATATCCTCATCATTGCTACAATAGCCCGTTAGCATATATTCCTCAAAAACATTTTTATTTAACTCTATCTAAATTTAAGCAAATTTGAGAAGATTTCAAAATATCTCATATATATCTCTCTCCAATATATACACTTCATCGCTTCCATCTCTTTCTACCAATGACTTTATAACCAGATAAATTGGTCAAAAAGACCGCTTTCTATTATTAATATTTTCGTATTTTATGGATAATAACGAAATTTTTATTATAAGATAGACTAAGATTAACTATGGGGATTTTCGACTTTATTTTGATTGGTAAATTAGAAAATAAGAGAGACGATTTGGAAATTTAAGAAATCTTAATAATATTATATTTATAAATACCAATTTGCAACTATTAATATTGCATATTTAGTGTAATAAAATGTTTAAGATGTAAGATTGATAAATGAGAATATTTATTACAATAATAAAGCTGATATAGATTAGAAGAAAATAATCCTATTAATTGAAATTGACTGAGAAGACCTAATTGACCTTTCAGGATGTAGGCATCTAAATGTATGATCATTTACATTAAAGAGTAGTTTAATGATTAAATAACCCTCTATATACACTAGGATAAGATTGTAGATTCAAATGATTAAGGGGAACATTAAAGAAATTTCTAAGAATATTGTAATAGGCTAATTTTCTAAACCAAAAAAAAATGTTATGGGATCATACCTTCTTACCACACTAATTTCATTTATATGTTGATGATTGAATTTAGATTTAGATAATGAAAATGAACAATTTAGATTTAGCGTTATCAAGAATAATTGACATTTGGGGGTCCATGATCTCAAATGAACTGTAAAGGAATATTTCTTATATGAAACGTGATAAAATAGTATAGTGCCCTAATACCCCTAATATTTTTGGATTTGAATGGAAATTAGATGTATAGAAAAGTTATGATTGGAAAATAGTGTTACAGTGACATTTCTTGTTTCACAATAAGAAAAAGAGAAATGTCATTTTTTCCTTTGGATGGACGGTGATGTCGCACTAACTCTTCAGATAAAAAGTCAAGGGACTCGCACTTTTTAAGGTTATAAACTCTTCCAGATCTTCTTCTATACAGCTCTTCGTTCAGATAAGAAATTAATATTTTTCTAAGAAAACAATGAAAAATATTCCCCCCCTTCACCCACCAAAAAAGAAAAGAAAAACGGGCAGCATCGTTCACTCTTCTTTTTAAGTTCCGGAGAAAGCGACAAAAGATGGTGGGGACAGCCTTTTGAGCCCCCCAACATTGGGCCAATCCACGAGTGGTGTGGTGCTACTCCAGCGCAGCCAGAATAAGCACCGGTCCCCTTCGGCGGGCCCAGTCCTCGTCAGCTGTGGACCGGACTCCGGATTCCAACCCAGGCCCCGCCCCCCTTTATTCGGAGTATCCAATAAACAGTCCATTAACAGTGTGGCCCACCCCGAGCGACGGCGGACCCCGCATCGGCTTCATCCCTCTCCATCTGTGTGTCTACCATGGCTCGGCGTGGAGGGCCAGGAATGGAGACCGGCGTTGTCGAGTTCCTATTGGGCGCAAATTCACGGTGGGGCCGCGAGACCCTCCGATTAAAAACAAAACCTGGCCCGGTTCGGCTGCTGTCCTGTGGTGTGAGATCCAGTCTGCGACAGCCGTCTGATGAGGGTAGAGGTGGGCCAAGTGGGCCCCACGATGTTGGCAAGTGGGCCTGGGCGAGGCCGGTCTCCACGTCTCAGACGGTGGCTAGCGACTCCTACCCCATCCCAAGAGGTTTCGATTCTTTTCTTTTGGAAAAAACAAAGAGGTCTCCGTTCTTATCTTGAAGACCTCCGCATGCGCCAAAGCACAGTGTGCCCACACGAGTTTCACTTTTCCGTTCTGTGGCCCTTTTTTGTCTTTTTATGTATTTTTTATACTTAAATAAATAAGTAAGTTCGGTTTGTACGAGATTTTCATGCCAAACTTAAATTCGAAAATGATCTCAGCTGCAAATTATATTCTTGTGGCTCTCTCTCTCTCCTCTCTCTGTCTCTCTCTCTCTCTCTCTCAAAGGGTGGTTTGATATCTCAGAAGTTATTTTGAAAGTTGTAAGCTAGCATCTTTGCCAAGTAGCTGCCATGGCTATTGGTTAAGGATGGTGGTGGTGTACTACGCCAGGGCAGTCGGCCGAGCTATCTCGTTCATGGGGCACGAGAATCTCGCGAGTTCTATCCAATCTACCGCGAAAGTGGCATGGCGCGTGTCACCGGCGGTAGCCGGTTAGGATCTTCTTTTTCTTCTGTTTTTTAACTTAGCGGTGAGTCCTACGTGTTGGGGGGAGAACAAAAGCTGACGTGGAGTTGCTAGATTCCGAGATTTGAGCGGACGGCCCGGATGCGCCGTCGCTCTATTTTATGGGACTCCTCCTCCACACCTCGTCTCCCCCCCCCCCCACCCCCTCTCTTCTTCTCTCTCTGTTACCTCTACCACCACCTTCTCTGCCAAAACAGCCACAGGCACCGGCACCACCACCGCCGCCGCTACAGTCACCGCTGACTCCTATCTTCTTCTTCCGCCCCCTCTTTCTCCTCTCCTTCTTCTTCTTGTTGCAGAGAAAGTTCTTCTAGAGCTCAGTCTAGAGTCTGTTGTTCCTCTTCTTTCCCTCTCTCTTTCTCTCTCTCTTCGTGGGTTCTAGAGAGAGAAGGAGAGAGAGAGCAAGAGAGAAGGGAAGATGTTGCTGGGGAAGAGGCCTCGCCCTGCCATGAGGAGGACCACCAGCATGACGGAAATCTCCTTCGACCTGGGTGGGGTGGAGGCACCCCAGGCAGCCGCCGGGAACCCGCAGCAGCAGAGGCACCATCAGCGGGCGGCACCCGGGGTGGACGCGAGGCGCCAGCAGCAACAGCAGCCGCCGCAGCGACCATACCCTGCCGATCACCACCGGGGCCAGCAGCAGCACTACCTGTACCAGTACCACCACATTCAGGGGGCGTCCGACGGGCTGGACACCCGGTACCTCTCGTCGATGGTGTCGCCGAGGAATTCCCGGAGAAACTCCGGTGACTTCGCCGTGGAGCCCGCCAACTTCCTGAGGGCTTGCGGCCTCTGCAAGCGGCGCCTAGGCCCCGGGAAAGACACCTTCATGTACAGGTACTACTGGTCCTCCTCATCTTGTCAGAATCGCACCAACCCCACACCGCTCTCTCTCTCTCTCTCTTCCATGATCATGGAAGCCCTCCCTCTTGCATGTGATTGGATCTAATTCTCCGATGCGTTTTTCCTCCCCTCCTTACAAATTTTCCTTTAAAGAGAATAGGTGTTGTGATTTCATGGATTTTCTGTGGAGATTGCACCAACCCTGTTGGGCATCGTACCTCACCTGTTTTGGTTTTAATACCTCCATCCATGTACAACTGCGACGAAAATTATTGCGCAGGGTTTTTGTTGGGGATATTCATGTGTCCTTTTGCCTACTCCTTTGATGCGCTCCTTTGAGATATCGTTCGCAGATAACAAAACTCGTTTTCGTAGTGTCCACAAGTACTCAGTTTCCTGTGTATTTGTTTGTCTCTCGGGCTCCTTTGTGCATTCAACATGGTCATCGTGGTTGCTTCTGGTGGTGCATGCACTTCTGTTTCCAATGCATGTGAGGGTCTCCCCCCTCTTTCTCCCCCCCCCCCCCCCCGACTTGTTAGTTGTTTAAAAGCTCTTCTTGTTTGTTGGTGACAGAAATTAATAAAAGTCATCAGCAAGCCCACAATTGGAACTTTAAAGAGTGATCCCTGTCGAATTCCCAAGAATCTAATCTCTGCGGAATTGGCCCTATATTTGTGGCATCCAAGAGGGCGCATGTGTTCTCACACTCACACAGTGGATCGCCCACTCCATGTCATCCAAAACATATTTACTGATCTCATGGTCTGGCTCATGTTCCTGTTAGTCTAACTTGATTGGCGTGGATCCGGAGTTGCTGATCAGGGCTTCTTATATATGTTCCTCACAAGATATATCAAGACCCAACTGTTGTGCCAGCTGACATGTTTTTCCTTCCACACAAGCCCTGACCCTCAGGGGCGGACTCAGGTTAATGGTGGGGGTGGCCATAACCCCCTGCACCATTTTGGCTCTTTTTATTTATTTTTTATTTTTATATTAAATTTTTAAATTAACTTTTTTATATTTTATTTTATTTTAATATTTTCTTATTTCGACCCTCATTTATCTTTCATCCTGCGTCCGCCCATGCTGACCCTAATTATAGATGGTGTACATGATTGTATCTTCAAAGTTACTAATTGAATATTTTTATAGTTGTTGATCAAGCGTCCTTCACAATATCGTTCTATATAGCTTCTGGCCATCCTTAATTTTTCTTCTCTTCCTCAGGGGTGAAGTCGCCTTCTGCAGCCTCGAGTGCCGGCAGCAGCAGATGAACCTGGACGAGAGGAAGGAGAAGTGCTCCCTCATGTCCATGAAGAAGGAACCTCCGCAGGTTGCGGCGGCCGCCGAAGCCGACGGCGAAACGGTGGCCGCTGCATGAGAGGGGAAAAAGGCCGGTGGGCGTGGGTTAAAGTCTCCATTAGGATTCCCTCCCCCCTGGTAGCAATCACTAGTTGCAATATGCTCTGATGTACCTGTAATGGATGTAAAGGCATAGATCCGGCCGGTGAGGTGGGTTTGTCTTCCTACATCATCAGGTGTACACCACAGCAGCCTGATGCTTTGTGCCCCCCCCCCCCCCTATATTAATTATCCTCTTTTCCTCCTTTTGCTGAAACCTAATTAGCAAATGAATGAGAAGAAATGGAAAAGATATATTCTATTGGCCAGAATTTAATTTCTCTTTCTAGCAATTAAGCTGCTGTTTTTTTTATTTTTTATTTTTTCAGGTTAACATAATTTCATGTGGTTTTAATGTGTTCTTAATTTTCACCCTTCTCTTTCCTCTGTGATTTAGGAGAAAAAGTGCTGCTTCTGTTTTGTGAATCCGAAGGGCTCCTTCACAGGAGGGTCCATCGTTTTCTACGGGATTCTTGCTGTTCCTTGTGCTTTGGAACTCCGCGAGTTAGCCACACACGCCGTGGAATGGGGCTCTACTTTGGTAAACATAATTTTCAAAAGAAAAGAGAAATAAAAGTTATGGAGGGTACGTCGCAATGAAAAGTAAAAGTAATCTTTCCCAACTTTTCTCTACTTTCAAATGACCAACATCTGGTTGCCACGTGATGTAATGCTGTAAACTATATATATAGTCCATGGGTGGCTAAAAACATCAGATAATTAATGTGGGGGGGTGTGTTGGTGCTGTCATTCAATCAACTGTCTCTGGGTTGGGGGTTTGTGGGCCTTGGTTCCAACTAAGCAGTGATTAGGACAGCTTCAAAGATGTAGGATGGCACCATATAAATTGACATGGCCGGTGGCCATTAGCATCCAAGTCCTGCACCCAAGAAATAAAATATTAGACGCCATTGAACTTGATGAGCTTTAAAAAAGTTGATGGGCACAATTATAGGTTTTTTTTCTCCAGTAGCCGGAGGTAATTGTGTGGATGATTAGCTGATTAAGAATAAGAAAAACTTCTGCATCAGGGGTGTTTTCATAAAGCACCCAAGGAGTGAGTGGACGTCTGCTTGCGCAAGGTGGAGCCTCCCCCGGCTGTTCTTTTGGTTCGATTTGTAAAGTCTTGCGATTCAGTTCGATTTTATATATAATTAGTTCTATGTCCGTGCATGGCATGGAATATTTTAGCTATGAATATATATATATATATATTTATTTATTTATTTAAATTTTTATAATTATTAAAAAGAATTTAGATTTAATAACATTACATTACCAATAATATAAAGTGAATAAAAAATTGATTTTAATAAATAATAAAATTAATGTGTAGGAAAGACGTAAGTTAGTGTGTGACTATAAAAAAGAAAGTTAACTTTTTGATCGAGTAAAAGAGAGAAACGTTTTTGAATTTTAAGAAAAAAATAGTTGGAGTTTTTTAGGTATCTTTCAAATAGAGAAAACGTAGGTAGCATCAAGAATCTTTTTAAAATCAATTATGTTGTGTGAAAGTTTTTCGGAGGATGCAGAAGAGAGAGAATTAAAAACGTTAGGGAAAGACATTTTTTTTATGTAAGTGCTGCTGGGGAGAGAGAGATTGTGCAGAGAGAGGTCGGGTGGGGATACATTAACAAAAAGTAAAATTGTTGTTTTGAGGAAGGTTAATATATGGGTTAGGGAAAAGATATATCTTTTTTTATGTATTTCCATTTAATCTTTTATAAATAAATAGAATCGACTATAGCATATGTTGTGTGAGAAAAAAGTTCTTCTGATGTTGTCATGTGGCAGCTCTTAAAACTGAATTTTATTATAATAATATAGATATAGATATAAAATAGATAGATAGTATATATGTCATCTAAACTTTTGTATATTCGTATACTAGCTCTATACCCGTGCATCGCACGGAATATTATTAGATTGGAATAAATAAATTTTGTAAGTCATATACATGAGGTTAATAATATTTATTATTAATATAATAATTTCAATAGAAAGAGTTATTTAAAAATATGTAATGCCCTTTTATTTTTTTTAGAAAGAGAGAGACGGTGTTTTGATGAAGAGAGTAAAATGGGAAAGGATTTTGAGTAAGGACGTGAGTTTTTAGAAAATGTGAGATGTTTAATAAAAGGTTTCCATGGGAAAGAAAGAGAGGAGAGAAGTTACATTAGAAAGTTTTTACATTAGCAAGTATATATGGGGGGAAAAAATTCATCTTGATGCAACCACGTGGTGGCACTCAGGACTGTGTTTTATTATAATAGTATAAATATATAAATATATATATAATTTCACAACAAGATCTGTTGCGCTATTGGTTAGTGTACCTCCTCCCTACGGAAGTTAAAAGCCACTTGTTTCGGTTCAAAGCGAACCGATTCGATTTTGTTTGCCTACAAAGTCTGTTTTATTTCGGTTTATGAAAAATTTGGAGTGAATTTTTTCGAACCGACTTATGTTCACCCCTACGCAAAGCACATATGAGTTCTTTTTTAGGTTTTTATTCTCCTTAAAAGCCATATTTTTTTCGTTTTTAGTTCAAATCGAACCGAATCGCTTCAGTTCGGTTCGGTTTGTCTACAAAGTCAGTTTGATTTTGGTTTATGGAGAATTTGGGGTGAACCGGGCCAAACCGACCCGTGTTCACCCCTACCGGAAAGCACATATGTATTTTTTTGGGGGGGTTTATTAAAATAATCATACTTTAACAAATGATAATTTTGAATGATCACAAAATAAAAATAATTTCTAAAATAATCAAATATTGGTGAATGGGCAACTAGCGAAGAAGGGTTACCACATCTAGATTGTCTATACTAACATGCTGTTGAGGTTGACAATGTTGACATCAGTCGACCATGACTCAAGGCTGATTTTAAGTAGGGGTGGAATCGGGGCCATGGCAGGGGCATAAGTAGGGGTGTTTGCATGCATGGCAATGTCTAACACTATGGGTGGGTGCTGAACGGGTTGGCGATGGCCGGGAGCAAGGTCGGCAATAGGTGTATAAGCAAGATGGATAAATGCATAGCAACACTGTATGCATGGATGGGTGTTGCATGGTCATGAATGCCAACATTTCTTCTCCCTCCTTTCATTTTAGCGAGTTCCCAACCCTTCTGTAGATTACATGCACATGTATGGCGACATTGAGGATCTCTTCTTTTTGTTAGCGACGTTATAGAGATCTAGAGAGGAGTGAATGGGTCTTAGTTGAAGTTAGTAGAAGATCATCAATTGTAAGCAAAATAAACAATCACACAAATAGGTATAACAATTTGATTCAGAACTGAACCACTTCAGCCTCCTACGTCTAGTCTCTGAGACAATAACTTTGGGATTTCACTATAGAGTCAAGCGACTATAACCACTTGGTGCACAACCAACACCCAAGTCTTCCCTTTCTAGGAGGGTAACCACACGTTGACACACAAGTCTTCCTTACACAAAGATGGATAACAAACACTTGGTGTCACGATACGTAGGGGCAATTAACACCACCTGAAACTAGGGGTGGACACAGGATGACATATAAGGGGGTGGGGCAAAAATAAAGAGATGTACAAAGTAAAGTAAAATATCTTGAATTCTATCACTTGTGATCTATCAGAATAAAACTCGTCGTTCTTTCAAGTTACAAAAATCGTCTATAATTGAATCTATGTTAAAAAGTTTTGGCAATTTCCTTTTGAATATAGATGACTAAACAATCAGATAAAATATCATCTTCCATCTTGTTGTGAAGTTTGTTCTTGATAATCTTCATAGCCGAAAATGATCATTCTATTATAGTTGTAGAAACAGAAAGAGTGAGAATAAGAGTCAATACCCTATACACAAGTGGATAGATATCTGATTTTCTTGTTTTCACCGGCCACTGACATAAATCAGAAATAGTAACCAAGCTTTTAAATTATGGATATTGTCGTACATGTTCAAAGTGTTCTAACTGCACCATCAATTGCTGCATCTCTTGTTCTGTGAAGTCTTGAACTGCCAACTTGCAAATATCATTAACTCTGAATGATGCATACATCTCTCGTGGATCTAAAGCTGAGCTAAGAATGAGTAACTCCACAACATGATCATTAATTATTCAATTCTTACATTTAAGTGTCTATCACAGCATTAACACTACAAGAAAAAGTGTCGATAACAACTGACCGAGTTGCAATCGATTACCAACCGACATAGTCGGTCGCTATAATCTGGTCGCTATTAAGCAACTAAAATTAATCGGTCGCAGTATCGGTCGCAAATAGAGACCGATCATAGGCGGTCGCAATATCAGTCGCTAACAGCGACCAATATTATCGATCGCTATATCGGTCTCTAATTCAGAGACCGATTAGCGACCAATATTATTGTGGTCGTTGTATGTGTCGCGACCATTAATAGTGACCGATATAGTCGGTTGCTAATCAATCGCTATTACTACAATATTTTTTTTATAAATTTAATATAAATGACAATAAATCACCTGATAAATAATAATAAAATAAAACCACAGTACATCTACTACACAAATCACAATATCTCATCACATAAACCACAACAAACATACAAACCCATCATACATCCATCATAAAATTACAATATCCACAAAACGAACATGAAATTGCAAACCACAATATACCCATCAAAAAATCACAAATCTCTACATATGTGTCATCCTGGTCCTCGTCTCTCCCAACACCTCGCGACGGATGATCATGTATATCATTTATAAAAAATTAAAATCAAATACTTAATAAATAAATTATTTTTTTCTTTAAAATTGAAAGCAAGATGTTTTTCATTTAACTTAATTTGACGAATGACAGTTTTAAATGTTTTGCTCAAATTGGAAGTCCAATTTGGAGTCCATCAGTTTCTACAAGTCACTCTCACCTTCTCGGTCATGTTGGAGTCATTGACAAATTAATCGAACATATATTTGCAATTTTGACCCTCTTAAACCCATATTTATTGACTTTAAACTAAGTTCTTTTAGAAAATGTAAATTTGAGCATCGAGCTCAAACCTAGAGTCTAATTTGAACTCCGTCAGTTTCTACGGGTTACTTTCAACCCCCAAGTCGTGTTGGAACAATCGATGGGCTAATTGGACCTCTCTTTTAAATTTTGGACCCTCAAACCCAAGTTCATAGATTTTAAATAAAACTAGTTAAGAAAATGAAAAATTGATTGCCCAGTCCAGATCGGAAGTTCAATTTGGATTCCGTCAGTTTCTACAAGTCACTCTCACCTTCCCGGTCGTGTTGGAATCATTAACAAATTAATCGGATCTATATTTTTAATTTTGACCCTCTTAAACCCATGTGTATTGACTTTAAACTAAGTTCTTTTAGAAAATATAAATTTGAGCATCGAGTTCAAATCTGGAGTCTAAGTTGAACTCCGTCAGTTTCTACGGGTTACTTTCACCCCCCAACTCGTGTTGGAACAATCGATAGGCTGATTGGACCTCTCTTTTAACACTAAAAGAAAAAGCGGAAATAGCAACCGAATTGGCGACCGAATAAATCGGTCACAAATCTATCCCAAATAGCGACCATATAGCGACCGATAAAATCGGTCGCACATCTGAGACCGATATTGCGACCGATTTTAGTTCGGTCTCAAAGCAGTCGCTGATGCCCTACTTTTACCCCGCGACCAACTCCCCCCTCCCCCCGCTGCGACCAACTCTTTCCCCTTCTCTGCTACTGTGTCGCCGCCGCTTGCTGTCGTCGTCGTCTCGTGTGCTGCCGTCAACGCCCTGCCTGCTCCCATCGACGCCCCGCCTGCTCACCGTCGACGCCCCGCCTGCTTGCCGTCGACGTGCCTCCTCGCCGCCGCCAGCTCCCGTCTCCGCGCGCCTCCCGCCGGCTTCACCAGTAAGTTTCTCTCTCTCTCTCTCTCCCTCCTCTCTCTCTCTCTCCTCTCTCTCTCTCTCTCTCTCTCTCTCTCTCCTCTCTCTCTCTCTCTCTCTCTCTCTCTCTCTCTCTCCCTCTCTCTCTAAGCGCCCCCTCCCCCATCCCTCTGTTGTGCGCCCCGCCGCCCCCTCCCTGCCGAGCTCCCCCCCCCCCCCCACATCCTTTGTTGTGCGCCCCGCCCCCCCTTTCCGCCCCCAACTCCAGCCCCCTCTCCCTCCCCCTGCCCAGCCACCACCGCCCCTCCCCCTACCTAGCTCCCCCGTCGCTCTCTCCCCTACCCAGCTCACCCGCCCGCCCACCCTCCGGCCCTCCCTCTGTATGTCCCTCTCAACCCCCACCCCCCGCCCTCCCCCCCTTCGGCCACCATTTTGAGACTGCAAGGCCCACCATTTTGAGCAAGATGCAAGAACTCTCCTACCTGCCAATCTCTTATATTGAAGTCAGAAAATCTTTGAAATCTATGTTTTGAGTAAATGCTTCTCCGAAGAATACTGTTTGTGAGTCCTAAACTCTGCTGAAAGTCTCCCTTCAGGAGGTCAGCCTTACACTCGTACCCTTATATGCTTATCACATTATTTGTATCTTATAAATGGTGTTTTAAAGAAGAGCAGTAAAATAGCTAGAGATTTTTACTTTCATGAGTGCCCCCTCCCCCAATCCAATCATGTAATATTTCTGATATTTTTAATTTTTTTGGACATCCGATATAAGGCCTTTGAAAATTAATGATTTTGGGAATGTGATCTACAAATAATTTTTGGGAAGCTAGCTAGGCAACGTTTTGATATCCATATACTTAGTGCAATGCAATACTACTGGATCATGAAAACTACTAATATTTAAACTGTAGCGATGTCCAACCAGATCAATATTTTTCGGGAAGCTTACGTGTGCATCACTTTCCTCATTCCATTAGAAAACTTTCACGTGAGATGCTGTCGTCCATGAATGCCATCAAGTATATATCTCTTGAAAACAACACACATATGAAGGCTTGCCATCATAATTCATAAGTTTGGTGCCAAGATCAAGTGGCAGCAGACAAGGCTCCTTTTTCTTTTTGAACGAAGACAAGGCTCGTCCTTTTCCCCCCTCATTCACTTGCAGCTTAATTTTTGAAGCTGGAACAGGCAAAATTAACAAGATGAGATCTCGTTTAGCTAGATGGAAGAATAAAGATCATATTGCACACCAGTTTGAGCGAGCATGTACTTGTGCTCGTCTAGCTAGATGGAGGAATAAAGATCATGCTGTTTGCAGTCTGGGGGAAGGGATGCCAATCTTCCTCAGTGTGGCAGCTCTACCTTGCCTTCCTGTTGTTCATTAGTTCTGTCATTCACTTATACATAATCTTTGAGTTAATTAATCAAGAGTACTAAACATAAGAAGAGCAGTTCAGTGACTTGATAAAGGTGTTCAGTGTAGAAGAAGTAAAGTGTGTTTTATTATTGCCTTATTCAGTGAGGATACCATCAATTTCTTTACTTGATTTCTGCATAGTTAGTGAGAGTGTTGTCTTTAAGCTAAATAGTATCCTGCTATATTTGATTTCTGCTCTTATGAATGTGTTGGATGTTAAAATAAAATTCATGTTTTCATTGTGTACATGTATTGCCAATTTCACATGTTACTGTTATGTTTTTAGAATGTGTTATTATCTTGTCAATATTTAATTAGTTGGGTGTTGTATGTGAGCTGAGATGCGTGGGTGCAACCTAACATTGCACGCATCTTAGGAGTGCGTGTTAAGCCCATGTCAATCAACCTACCCGTTCAAGACTTTGGGATAGATGTGCACGTTCTCATTTTGAATGATGAGAATGTGTATATCTAACTCAAAGTCTTGAATTGTCCCGTTTGGACAGTCTGTGAATGTTTGATCGCACTTAGGTGGTTAATTACTATATGTGTTTGTGTTCTTTGTTAAAAAATTTGGTTGCGTCTTCTCACTCCTCTCTGATATACCTTTATTGATTTTGATTATTTTCATAACCACTTATTAGTAAGTGTTTAAGAAAATTCTTAATCAATAAATATTTTGTGGTATACGGAGAGGTGTGGGGAGATGCTGCCAAATTTTTAGCAAATAACACAACACATATAGTAATTAATCGTGCGATCAAACCTTCACAGATGGGTTAAAAAGTGAAAATCTAAATGATATTTTCTTCGTATTTAAAATGACAGAGATGGACGATGTGAGGAAAGGGTTGAACTTTTTATTTTGTTAAACATGTTAAAGTTTTGTGTGTTTACATTTCATTCGCACAGGGAAAATGTCTGAAGATCGTTCATGGATGTACCGTAGAGTAGTTGATCAGGTGGTGTCTACAGAATTGAAAAATGGAGTTGAGAGATTCATTCAGTTTGCTTTGAGAAATCCTATTGAAGCTGTAGATTGTGAGGGTCGTATCCGATGTCCTTGTGTAGTCTGTAAGAATTTGAAGTGGCTGACAACATGGGATGTACAATGTCATTTATACAGAAAGGGGTTTGTTAAAGATTATGCAAACTGGATACGTCATGGTGAAACATTGTGGTCCTACGAGCCTGCCGAGCCTGCCAATGTTGGAAGTGGAAGTTCATATGTTGATATGGTCATAGATGCTGCTGGTCCAGGATTCAATGTTCATGAGGAGCATGTACACGATGAAGAACCGCCAAACAAGACAGCTGAAAGATTTTATTAGCTACTCAAAGATGCTGATGAGTCATTGTGGAATGGATGTCAAAATCACTCTCGACTGTCTACGGAGTCACAATTATTGAACTTGAAATCTAAATTTCACATCAGTGAGATTTGTTTTGATCGTTTGTTACTGATTGTCAAAAGTATGTTGCCACAAGATGAGAAGTTACCTGAAAATTTTTATCGTGCAAAGAAGATGGTGACTGACTTAGGGCTTGGATATGAGAAAATAGATGCATGTCCTAATCATTGCATGCTATATTATAATGAGGATAAAAGTAAGGTATCATGTTCCATATGTGGTCATGATAGATTCAAGCCTAAGAAAGGGGACAATTCAAAGCAAAAAGATATACCATATTTGTCATTGCGGTATTTTCCTATTGCACCAAGATTGCAGAGAATGTATATGTCACCAAAGATAGCTCAACATATGAGATGGCATGCGGAAAGAGTACGTCGACAACATAATCACTACAAGAAAATGCGGATTTTCTGACGAATTCCGACGGAAATCCATCGGAACATGATCCTTCCGACAGATTTCCGTCTGAAGCTCGTCGGAAATGGTCCGTCGGAAATTGTTGGTCAGAAATTACCGACGGAAGAGAATTCCGTCGGAAATCGGTCAGAAAACTCCAACGGACAAATCCGTCGGAAATACCATCAGTATTTACCGACAGACATTCCGTCGGTAAATCAGTAAACCCGTCGGAAAAGGCCGTCAGAACTATAGATGGAATTACCGACCAATTTTTTCCGTTGGTAATTTAGAATTTCCGACATACATTTATCCTTCAGAATGTGCAGTATATTTTTTAAAAAAAATTGACAAATAAAAAAGATTTTTCAAACCTGCTACAATATTCATAAATTTCACAAATACTCACGATCAACATAAAATCAAAAATACAATAAATATAAAACATACAAAATAATAAATATAAAAAATCAAGACAGATCTACTGGATAGTCTGCTGTCCCTGCCTCGTCATCGTCAGGTGCCGGAGGTGGATCCTATATTAAAAAAAATTAATATGAGAAACATTAATAATAATTAAAAGACATATATTATTTTCAAAAATTAAATTAAAAATATGTGATTATTTCTCAAGTTTAATTAGATACTATTTTTAGATCCATCGTTCGTTTCTTGGGTGTTTTTTAGATCCGTCATTTCAATGCCCAACCCAATCCGGAGATCCGAATTGGATTCTGTCAGTTCCCACACGTCACTTTAACCCACCCAGTCATGTCAGAGAAAACGGCACGCCGATCCGATCTCTATTTGGGATTTTGGACCCCCGGGTTGTGTGTTTTGACCCTTTATATATACTTTGTTGTTTTTCAGATGCCGAAGCTTGGAGTCACTTTAACCGTGCTCACCCTACTTTCTCAAAAGAGTCGTGTAATGTAAGGCTGGGTTTATGTACTGATGGATTCAATCTATTTGGAGGTTTAGAGATTTCCTACTCTTGCTGGACAGTTTTCGTGACACCATACAATCTTCCGCCAAATATGTGCATGAACGAGAGAGCATTTATTCTATCATTATTGATCCCTGGTCCAAAAAATCCTGGAAAAAAACTAGACATATATCTCAGGCCGTTGATTGATGAGTTGAAATTGTTATGGACTGATGGGGTTACTACCTATGATGCATCCAGAAAGCAAAATTTCACTATGAAGGCTGCATTGATGTGGCCAATAAGCGACTTTCCTGCATATGGAATGTTATATGGCTGGAGCACCCATGGAAAACTAGCATGTCCTTACTGTATGGACAGTTCCAAATCATTTGTACTTAAGCATGGTGGCAAGTCATGCTGGTTTGATTGTCATCGACGATTTCTACCAAGGGACCATCCGTTTAGAAGGCAAAAAGATGCATTCTTAAAGAACAAAATTGAATTGGAAGAAGTTGATTTTGAACGGTTGTCTGGTCCACATTTAGCATCAAGGGTACTGATAGCCCACGAATGCGTCGTTAAACACGTGACTAACAATCTCAATTTATCGGCTTACACTAAAGATGTTAACAATAGTTAAGTGGTGAGAGCCGAGTCGAATCCACAGGGAACGAGATTTTAAAGTTGAAAACGTTGGGTTTTTAGTTAGGAAAATAGCGTGATGACATTAATACTAAGTTGCACTAAATAGATCTAAATTAAAGAGAGAGATAGAGAAGATAGGATAAACTAATTATTTAATTAGACTAACTGAATCTAAGTTAAATAAACATTAAAAGAAAGTGATAGAGAGAATAAGAGAGTAGAAAGAGAGAGAACAAGTACCAAATAACAACTAAATATTACATAAATGTGATAGTCTCACACAGTACAAAACTCAACTAAAACAAATAACCTAGAGAGAAACAAAACGAGAGAGAGAGAGAGATGAAGTAGAGAGAAAATAAAGAGAGAAAAGAGAAAAGAGAGAGAGAGGCGGCGAGAGGAGAGAGAGGATAGAGAGAAGAGAGGAAAGAGAAAAGAGAGAGGAGAGAGAGCGCGGGAGATAGAGGAGAGAGGAGAGAGAGAGAGACGATAGAGGAGAGAGAAGATAGAAGAGAGAGAGGAACGAGAGAGGCGAGAGAGAGGAGAGAGAGAGGCGAGAGAGAGAGAGAGAGGAGAGAGAGAGAGAGAGAGAGAGAGAGAGGCGCAAGAGGAGAGAGGAGAGAGGGCGCCGAGAGGAGAGAGAGCGCCGAGAGGAGAGAGAGGCGCGGGAGACGCCCTACGTGCATGCAAACGCATGCACGTAGGCGTGCGTGGAGGGCGGCTGGGCGCGAGGCGGCCGGGCGCGGGGCTTCGGCAGGGCTGGCGGGCGCAGGCGGGCTGTGCGCGCGCGGGGCGCGCGGCCGGGCGGGCGTCCGAGCGGGCGGCGCGTGGGCGCGCGGGCGCTGGGGCGCGTGGGCGCGCGCGGGTGGGACGCGCGCGGGTTGGGGCGCTGGGGCGCTTCTGCTTTGCTGCAAGAGAGAGAAAACGAGGGAGAGAGAGAAGAGGAAGAGGAAGAGAGGAAGAAGAAAAGGAGAAAGAAGAAAGAAGAAGAGAGGAGGAGGGGGGTGCGTGCGGAGGAAAGAGGGAGAGAAAAGAGGGAGAGAAAATTGTGTGCGGGTGAGAGAGAGGGGTTTTTTAAATAGATGAGAGGAGAGAGATTTTAAAATAGGGAGAGAATATTTAAAAAATAGAAAGAAGAGAGAGAAAGAAGAAGGAAGGTGGCTAGGGTTTTGCAACTTTTTGTATAAGCCAGATTTGCCCTAGTTGGATTGCTTGATTCATTGCCCGTTAAGCACTTCATAAAATGGCCATTAACCTACAAATACAACACATGATTGAATTTAATCAATTAACGTTCATGATAATAGAAATCATATGAATTTATCAAGTATTAGTCATCAAAATGGCATGATTATTCATGATAATTGTGATATTATCACATCCCCCAACTTACTCATTGCTAGTCCCTTAGCAATGCACATAAGTAAATAATTGAGACAAACAAGAGTTCAAAACATCATACTTCATGACAAGAAAGTAAGAATGAGAATGCTTGGTCATAAGTATTTCAAGTTCCAATCGAGAGTGTTAAAGGCAAATATGTCAGTTCATGTCATTAGACAGTTCCTCAAAATACACACAAAATTTCATGACTTTTTGTACAATGTTGAGCATTAATAAGGGGATGCATGGGCTTTTTACTTATCACTGAGGGATGGTATCAACTCTACACTCCTTAAATCGATCTCGAATTACAGGTAGCTTTCACTCTGCCTAATTTTTTTTTTATGCTCTTTTTTTTTCATTTACATGGTGCTGCACTTCCCTTCACTGTTTGACGCGAGCCTCAACTTACCTTAGGAGCCACAGGCCCGGTTACTAAGATCAGGGGCATTTTCCATGTTTCTTTTTTTTTTTTTTTTCACTACTACACACATTTTCACATTTATTTGTAGGCAGGTAGCTTTTTCCCCACGATTGGTCATCAATAGGAATGTAGAATATCAATCAATCAACCTGAATGTTCGGTAAAACTCTCATCATCCATTTGAATAGCTCCTAACAATACTTTACTATGTTCATGAAATTTCAAATGTATTCTGAGGAAGATGCTAAAAACATAACTAGTTAACTTACCCCTTCAACTCACCACCTTCACAAGAACATACTATGAGTCAAGCTGGAAAATAAAAATTTCTTGCATGAAATATGAAGCATGAAGCACAATGTTAGGGACAAAAATTTGAAATACAATTTGTCTCTCCCCCCAACTTAAATGACATTGTCCTCAATGGCATAAAAATAATGAAAATAGAATAAAGCCAATGTAAGTTAAGAAAGGAGAGATGCAACCTGATGATCACATGCGAGTGGTTGCACACTAGTTTCATCAAGGGATAGTGGCCAACAAACACCTAAGACAAATAAAAACAAAATCAATAGAAATCAATTTTCCTAAAAATATTGGGTTGCCTCCCAACAAGCGCTAAGTTTAATGTCTTCAGCCAGACACATGGGGGTAACATGGTCACGTAACACCCCCAATCAATTGACGCCAAATTTTGCTTGGGTTACGGTCACCTCAAACTCAGGAAGGGAAAATAGTGGAATTTGATCATCATCTGACTTATCCACTTCCTTTTCTTCTCCCCCCAACTTAAGATTAACACTCTCAACACATCCCATCTGAAAAGTAGAATTGGGCTTGAGTTGCTCTGGTTGCTCCTGGCTGATGTTGGTTCTAACATCCCATTGATATGAATCCTCAATACCCCCCAAACTATTTGGGCGAACAATGATATGAGTGTCTTCGGGTTGGAGAATCTCAAGTTGACCACATGGGCTTGCATGGTGGTCAAATCCCAGTGAATGATTTTCAGAGATTGCATTAGAGTAACTAGACAATTGGCCCAATTTTATTTCCACTTGCAGGGTGGCTTTAGCAAGCTGGCTTAGTTGGGTTGTCATCTTGGAAATGGATTGATTTTGAGTCAGGATTATCTGTTCCATTTGATCAAGCATTTCCTTTTGGAGATTGGTTGGGGCAGGAGATGTGTAGGTGGACTGGGAATCAAGCTGGGATGAATAGAAATTTGGGGAATCCTCAGACTGATGGTAAGGTGACTGGGAGTGTAAAGGTTGTCCTCCACATTGGATTTGATGAGAAGAATTGTTGAAATGTGAAGTCCAATTCTGAGAATTTTGAATAGGAGGGCTTTGGACTTGGGCTAGAATAGGTTGATCTTGAAGTGTCAAATGTGGCATTACTTCCCCAAGTTGTTGGAAAGTTGTGCCATCTGGAGCATCTGATAAACGCACAGGCAAATTAGTACCATAAAACCTTGATCAAACCACGATATGATTTCACTACCTAGAAAGGGTCCTTGAACCTCTCCTTGTGGATCTTGGTAAAACAAACTCAAATTTCGGAGAGAGACACCCAGTTCAACTTTTGGATAGGGAGTAGGTGTGGAAAACTCTTGTGCAGTTGGGGCTTGATCATGGTTGACAGATGGCCATTGGCTAGGAATGCAATACTCATTATCATAATTAGCATGGTCAACCCACTTGGTACTATGGGCCTGAGAGGGTGGAGATGATGTGTGAAGTGGGTTAACATATTTCCTCAGTCCTGAATCAAGTATGTGATTTGTAATGGGTGACCATGAAGATGATGGACTTGAGTCCACTTGGAACCATTGGCCTGGTAAGTAGGGTTGGATGAATAAGGTAGGTTAGGTTGAGAGTGAATGTCATAATGGGCTGACCCAATTTGCCCAATTGATGTGCCAATTTATAACCATTATTCTCAACCCACATAAATCTTTTTTTTTTTTTTTTTTTAAATTATTTGATTTTTTTATTTTCAAATAAGTTAGCAAACAATAATCCTATGACATCTAAGGTTCCCTAGGACATAAACATTTGATTTCTCACTAATCAACTAAGGCCTAGCTCAAATCCACTCTCAAGCCCGTTAACTGGCCAGGTAAGAGGTGGGAAAGTGGGAGGTTCCCCCTGCTCTCGCAGGGACCTAATTAAATAACCACTTGTCCACTTAGGCGTTTGCCTATGAACCTCTAGCCTTAGACACCAGCCTCCAAACTTGATAGTGGGCCCAAGTGGGCCTAAGTCTCAAAGCAAACCCTAGGTCAAGTTTCTACTTTCTTTTATTGGGCTTGGGAATGCAAAAGATGCAGGAAGTTGTGGTTTGTGGGCTAAGGAAGGGTGATCAAATCCCCACCTTATCTTGTTAAGGAAATTGCCATTAAAGTATTTTAGAAATGATGTGCACACCACAAAATCAAGCAAGGGGTTCTATGCAAGCATGGCAATGCATGATCATGATTTTAAGAAAGTTGAAATTCTCACCTTGCCTCCCGCAATCTTCGACAAGAAAGGAAACTTTTCAAAAGGAAAATTAACTAAAGATGGAAATCTAAATGATGCATGTCCTAAAGATGGAAAGTTTCTAATCTTGACATGGCATTTATTGGATTCAAGTGATTGATTTTTTTTTGATTTTTTTTATTGTCTAAACATGGCAACTAAAAAAAAAGAAACTCAATCAAGAGGGTTTTAATGGTACTTACCTCAAACGTAATCCCTCGTTCTTTTGGAAATGCAAACAAATGGAAAGATTGAGGGAAGGAAACTCACCTCAACTCACCTTTTTTTTTCCGATTTTTCCTGCTGTTTTTTTTTGGAATTTTTTTTTTAAACCTGCAAAAGGAAAGAAAATGTAAGTATGAATATCTACAAAAAATACCAAGATTATCAAAACTAAAAATCTAATTCCCCGGCAACGGCGCCAAAAATTAATAGCCCACGAATGCGTCGTTAAACACGTGACTAACAATCTCAATTTATCGGCTTACACTAAAGATGTTAACAATAGTTAAGTGGTGAGAGCCGAGTCGAATCCACAGGGAACGAGATTTTAGAGTTGAAAACGTTGGGTTTTTAGTTAGGAAAATAGCGTGATGACATTAATACTAAGTTGCACTAAATAGATCTAAATTAAAGAGAGAGATAGAGAGAGATAGGATAAACTAATTATTTAATTAGACTAACTGAATCTAAGTTAAATAAACATTAAAAGAAAGTGATAGAGAGAATAAGAGAGTAGAAAGAGAGAGAACAAGTACAAATAACAATTAACATTATTACATAAATGTGATAGTCTCACACAGTACAAAACTCAACTAAAACAAATAACCTAGAGAGAAACAGAACGAGAGAGAGAGAGAGATGAAGTAGAGAGAAAATAGAGAGAGAGAAAAGAGAAAAGAGAGAGAGAGGCGGCGAGAGGAGAGAGAGGATAGAGAGAAGAGAGGAAAGAGAAAAGAGAGAGGAGAGAGAGCGGGAGATAGAGGAGAGAGGAGAGAGAGAGACGATAGAGGAGAGAGGAGATAGAAGAGAGAGAGGAACGAGAGAGGCGAGAGAGAGAGAGAGAGAGAGAGAGAGAGAGAGGCGCAAGAGGAGAGAGGAGAGAGGGCGCCGAGAGGAGAGAGAGCGCCGAGAGGAGAGAGAGGCGCGGGAGACGCCCTACGTGCATGCAAACGCATGCACGTAGGCGTGCGTGGAGGGCGGCCTGGGCGCGAGGGCGGCCTGGGCGCGGGGCTTCGACAGGGCTGGCGGGCGCAGGCGGGCTGTGCGCGCGGGGCGAGCGGCCGGGCGGCGGGCGGCGCGTGGGCGCGCGAGCGCTGGGGCGCGTGGGCGCGCGCGGGCTGGGGGGCGCGCGTGGGCTGGGGCGCTGGGGCTTGCTTTGCTGCAAGAGAGAGAAACCGAGGGAGAGAGGAAGAGGAAGAGGAGAAGAGAGGAAGAAGAAAAGGAGGAGAAAGAAGAAGAGAGGAGGAGGGGGGTTGCGTGCGGAGGAAAGAGGGAGAGAAAATTGTGTGCGGGTGAGAGAGAGGGGTTTTTTAAATAGATGAGAGGAGAGAGATTTTAAAATAGGGAGAGAATATTTAAAAAATAGAAAGAAGAGAGAAAGAAGAAGGAAGGTGGCTAGGGTTTTGCAACTTTTTGTATAAGCCAGATTTGTCCTAGTTGGATTGCTTGATTCATTGGCCCGTTAAGCACTTCATAAAATGGCCCATTAACCTGCAAATACAACATGATTGAATTTATCAATTAACGTTCATGATAATAGAAATCATATGAATTTATCAAGTATTAGTCATCAAAATGGCATGATTATTCATGATAATTGTGATATCAGGTACAGAAATACCAGATATAGCACAATTGTCGAGCAGCACAAGATAGCTCCCTGGATTTGGGAAGGATCACAAATGGGTTTAAAAAAGTATCTTCTGGGAATTGCCTTATTGGTCAACTCTGTTGGCCATTTTGGTACGGCAGCAAGCTAACCTAGAGGGGGGGGTGAATAGGTTTTTCTGAAATCTGAAATAGAAACTTAAACACAGAAATCAACACTTGAAGGTTTGGTTAGTTTAGTGTGATAAAGAGAGTAGTGCGGAAGCAAATAAACAATCACACAAAAGACACAAGGAGTTTATCCTGGTTCGGCCTTCCCACATGGAAGTCCTACGTCCAGTCCCCAAGCAACTTCTTGGGATTTCACTAACCAAGGGTACAGTCGCCCTTAAGGACACTACAACACCCAACACCCCATCTGGTCTTCTTCTCTTTCCCGGGCAAGAAGACAGCCCACTTCTCTTACAGGTAAAGAAGCCAACCTCCTGGTACAAACCCCAGTGTGGTTCTGCTAGACACAAACCCCTAGCTAGGTTCTACACTGTATACAGTCCTACAGCTGGACAGAAGTCTTTCTTAGAAAAGAAAGTACAAAGCTGAGAGTTAGAACAAATAAAAACCAACTAAAAGAACTCTCAGCAAAAGACTCTCTCCCCCAGATTACAAGATGCATACAGAGAGAGAGAGAGAAGAGAGGAGAAGGAGCTTGAATGCTTCAGTGCTTCAGATGCTTGAACACTTCTTCTTGGGCTCAGGCTCTTTCTCTCTTTTCTTTGAGTGTATTGGAGTTCAGGTTCCTCACTGGTGTACACTCATTCAAAAGATCTTCGGGAAAAGCTCTATCATATTCTTCAGCCATGCTTCATCTTTTATATGAGCAGCTTTGAATAAATCCGTTGGAGTTCTAGCCGTTGCTCATCTTCTCTTTCTTCTGATAATTTGTGGTCTACGAGGTCTGCAAGTATAGAAAAAAGTGTTTAGATAAAAGAGTGTTTCTGTCAAAAAGGTTCATACCTTTATGTTTCCTGATGCCACCCAGAAGTGGTAAGTAATCTCTCTTTTGTTGGCAGGAGAGAAGAGATCTAGAAAGATAAGCAAAAAGATCTCCTGTCAGAAAGATAGAGGATTACGCAAATCAAGAATATTGACTTTTTCACTAGATGCCAAAAGGCACTTTGAAATATAAAGGAAATCTATGTTTTTACAAAGAAATCTATGTTTTTACAAAGGAATCGATGTTTCACTATCAAATCCTTATGAGAGTTACAAATGAATCCTTATGAGAAGTCTGTGTGAGTTACAAAGGAATCCTTATGAGAAGTCTGTGTGAGTTACAAAGGAATCCTTATGAGAAGTCTGTGTGAGTTACAAAGGAATCCTTATGAGAAGTCTGTGTAAGTTACAAAGGAATCCTTATGAGAAGTCTGTGTAAGTTACAAAGGAATCGTTATACAAAGGAATCCTTATGAGTTACAAAGGAGTCTGTGTGAGTTACAAAGGAATCCTTATGAGTTACAAAGGAGTCTGTGTAAGTACAAAGGAATCCTTATGAGTTACAAAGGAGTCTGTGTGAGTACAAAGGAATCCTTATGAGTTACAAAGGAGTCTGTGTGAGTACAAAGAAATCCTTATGAGTTACAAAGGAGTCTGTGTGAGTTACAAAGGAATCCTTATGAGTTACAAAGGAGTCTGTGTGAGTACAAAGAAATCCTTATGAGTTACAAAGGAGTCTGTGTGAGTACAAAGGAATCCTTATGAGTTACAAAGGAGTCTGTGTGAGTTACAAAGGAATCCTTATGAGTTACAAAGGAGTCTGTGTGAGTAAATCCTTATGAGAGCGAATCCTTATGAGAGTCACTTATCGAATCTTTATGAGAGTAAATCCTTTTGAGAGCGAATCGACATGAGAGTCACTTATCGAATCCTTATGAGAGCGAATCGTTATGAGAGCGAATCCTTATGAGAGCGAATCGTTATGAGAGCGAATCATTATGAGAGCGAATCCTTATGAGAGCGAATCCTTATAGCAGTGAATCCTATGAGAGCAAATCCTTATGGCACTTTGAATGAAATCGATGTATATTGAATGTACATCGATTTATCATTTTAGTGCAAATCACATGGCAATAATGTCATAAATTATATTTATTAGAAAATCATGATATTTAATTTATTATTAGAAAAATCATGGTAATAAATATATCAATTAATCATGTAAATTTATATTTATTAAGAAAACATAATATTAAATATTTTTAATAGTAATTAATTAAACATAAATTTTGTTATCACCAAAATAAAAGGGTAAAATATAGGAGTGGTTCAACAATCTCTCCATTTTTGGTGATGACAAAATTTATGAGAATTTTCTGACAAAAATACATAAAGCATAGAAAATACAGAAAATTCACAGATAATGCATACCATGCATACTCTCCCCCTTTTTGTCACAAACCAAAAAGGAAGGTTCTTACCATTACATTCTCTCCCCTTTGTGAAAGAAATTCTTACCATTGAGGGGTTCAACAATGATTGACATAAATGAATAACTCCCCCTTAGTCTATGCTCCCCCTGAATGAGAGACTCCACCTGAATGAAACTTGCAAATAATTGTTAGTAATAAAGACTAATTCATTTTTGTGACTACTGTTTCTTCAGATGTGATTTGAATGAAGAATCTGCAGTCACTCCTGCCTTGAGCATTCTTGGTTTTGATGCTCCAAGGCTAACCTGCAAATACATTACTCAGAGGTAGGTACCCAAATCTTTGGGTCCTTGATGGTTAGATGCATGAAAATAACCTTTAGGAATCCAAACTAAGTGCCTTGTTGTGCAAGTGTTTACTGTGTGTCCTAATTTATTACAATGAGAACAACAATGAATATAATCTATTTTGCAGTTCTTATTTTTATGATGTATGTTTAGGACATAATTTTTTAAAACATTTTCTTTTACAGGGGCCATTTTCTGGGGCAACTTGGTTTCTTTTACAAATTTTGGTAATGGATATTTTCCTGGAATTATTGCTTGTTTTCCTTTTTCCAGAGGTATGTATCCAAGTCCTTGTTTATTATTTCCAGATTTTGATCCTTTTAAACATAGGGCTAAAGATGTTTTCCCTTTAGTTAATTTTCTAACTGATTCTTTTAAATAAAGATTTTCTTCAGTTAGATTTTTAAAATTTTCTTCTAACTCTAATTTTTCATTGTCCTTATTTTTTAAATCTTCATTCAAAAGATAAATATTATCTTTATTGTCCTTTAATTGTTTTTTCTAGTTGCTCCAGTTCGGATTTAAGATCAGAATTAGTGTTTTCTAAGGAAATAGTGTTGTTTTTTCAGACTCTTTAATTCTTTTACAACATTTTTTGTGTTTTTCATATAGTTCATTAAAGACTTCATCTAGGTCTTCAGATTCTGATCCTGAATCAGTGCAAGAGCTAAAAGATGGGTCATAATGTACCTCATCTAGTCTACCATGAGGGCTAGACTTACCTGCTCTTTCTCGATTCTGAGCTTGATAATTCTGAGCTTGTGGCCTCTTCATTTTCCCAAGCAGCCGCCATGGCTTTTCTTTTGAATTTCTTGTGCTTCTTTTTGGACTTTTCTGGTTGACCAGTCTTCTTTAGTTTAAGACAATCTGGTCTTAGATGTCCAGGTTTTCTGCATTCATAGCAGACTGGTTCTTTTTCATTTCTCTCTTTCTTTTGAATCCTTCTTGATCCATTTTTCTTCTTCTTGAGAATTTTCTGAAGCTTGGACAGTACTTCATCTACGTCACTGTCTTCAGAATCTGCATTTTTGGAACTAAAGAAGAAGAAGTGGAAGGAGCAGCTGCAACTTAAGAGCATTAGTACATTTTTTCTTTGATGAGCTTTCAGATAGTCGCTCCATATTAATTTCATGTGCCATGAGGGAACCTATTAAGTTATCAATAGAAAGTTTGGTTAAGTCATGGGCTTCTTCAATAGCAGTTACTTTAGGTGTCCATGAAAGAGTTAAGGACCTAAGTATCTTTCTAACAGTTTCCTCATCAGAAAGATTTTTACCAAGAGAACTCAAACCAACTACAATGCTCGAAAATCTATTATACATCTGAGTGATATTTTCATTTGGAAGCATTTTAAATTGCTCATATTGTGAGACAAGAATATCTATCCTAGTTTGTTTTACTTTATTTGTTCCTTCATAAGTTATCTGCAGTTTATCTCATATTTCTTTAGCAGATTTACATGCAGATACTCTACTAAATTCTTTTTTGGATAAATCACAACATAAATAGTTCTTAGCTTTAAAGTTTAAAGATAGTTTATTTTTATCAGCTATTGTAATAGCAGTAGAGTCTGGAACAGGAACAACAACAAAATCACCTACCTCTATTACCTACCACAGATCGAAGGTTGTGCCCCGAATGAAGCATTCCATTCGCATCTTCCAATATTGGTAGTCCTCTCCATCAAAGAATGGAGGTCTGGTGACTGATTGACCTTCAGCATATCCTTGAGCTGCCATGGATCTTTACTCCAAGATCGTTGGATCTTCGAATGATCAGAGACCACTTTGATACCACTTGTTGGCCCTTTTGGTATGGCAGCAAGCTAACCTAGAGGGGGGGGGGGGGGGTGAATAGGTTTTTCTGAAATCTGAAATAGAAACTTAAACACAGAAATCAACACTTGAAGGTTGGTTAGTTTAGTGTGATAAAGAGAGTAGTGCGGAAGCAAATAAACAATCACACAAAAGACACAAGGAGTTTATCCTGGTTCGACCCTTCCCACATGGAAGTCCTACGTCCAGTCCCCAAGCAACTTCTTGGGATTTCACTAACCAAGGGTACAGTCCCCCTTAAGGACACTACAACACCCAGCACCCCAGCTGGTCTTCTTCTCTTTCCCGAGTAAGAAGGCAGCCCACTTCTCTTACAGGTAAAGAAGCCAACCTCCTGGTACAAACCCCAGTGTGGTTCTGCTAGACACAAACCCCTAGCTAGGTTCTACACTGTATACAGTCTTACAGCTGGACAGAAGTCTTTCTTAGAAAAGAAAGAACAAAGCTGAGAGTTGGAACAAATAAAAACCAACTAAAAGAACTCTCAGCAAAAGACTCTCTCCCCCAGATTACAAGATGCACACAGAGAGAGAGAGAAGAGAGGAGAAGGAGCTTGAATGCTTCAGTGCTTCAGATGCTTGAACACTTCTTCTTGGGCTCAGACTCTTTCTCTCTTTTTCTTTGAGTGTATTTGGAGTTCAGGTTCCTCACTGGTTGTACACTCATTCAAAAGATCTTCAGGAAAAGCTCTATCATATTCTTCAGCCATGCTTCATCTTTTATATGAGCAGCTTTGAATAAATCCGTTGGAGTTCTAGCCGTTGCTCATCTTCTCTTTCTTCTGATAATTTGTGGTCTACGAGGTCTGCAAGCATAGAAAAAAGTGTTTAGATAAAAGAGTGTTTCTGTCAAAAAGGTTCATACCTTTATGTTTCCTGATGCCACCCAGAAGTGGTAAGTAATCTCTCTTTTGTTGGCAGGAGAGAAGAGATCTAGATAAGATAAGCAAAAAGATCTCCTGTCAGAAAGATAGAGGATTACGCAAATCAAGAATATTGACTTTTTCACTAGATGCCAAAAGGCACTTTGAAATATAAAGGAAATCTATGTTTTTACAAAGAAATCCATGTTTTACAAAGGAATCGATGTTTCACTTATCAAATCCTTATGAGAGTTACAAAGGAATCCTTATGAGAAGTTGTGTGAGTTACAAAGGAATCCTTATGAGAAGTCTGTGTGAGTTACAAAGGAATCCTTATGAGAAGTCTGTGTGAGTTACAAAGGAATCCTTATGAGAAGTCTGTGTAAGTTACAAAGGAATCGTTATGAGAAGTCTGTGTGAGTTACAAAGGAATCCTTATGAGAAGTCTGTGTGAGTTACAAAGGAATCCTTATGAGAAGTCTGTGTAAGTTACAAAGGAATCGTTATGAGAAGTCTGTGTGAGTTACAAAGGAATCCTTATGAGAAGTCTGTGTGAGTTACAAAGGAATCCTTATGAGTTACAAAGGAGTCTGTGTGAGTTACAAAGGAATCCTTATGAGTTACAAAGGAGTCTGTGTGAGTACAAAGAATCCTTATGAGTTACAAAGGAGTCTGTGTGAGTTACAAAGGATCCTTATAAGTTACAAAGGAGTCTGTGTGAGTACAAAGGAATCCTTATGAGTTACAAAGGAGTCTGTGTGAGTTACAAAGGAATCCTTATGAGTTACAAAGGAGTCTGTGTGAGTACAAAGGAATCCTTATGAGTTACAAAGGAGTCTGTGTGAGTACAAAGGAATCCTTATGAGTTACAAAGGAGTCTGTGTGAGTTACAAAGGAATCCTTATGAGTTACAAAGGAGTCTGTGTGAGAAATCCTTATGAGAGCGAATCGTTATGAGAGCGAATCCTTATGAGAGCAAATCCTTATAGCAGTGAATCCTTATGAGAGCAAATCCTTATGGCACTTTGAACTGAAATCGATGTATATTGAATGTACATCGATTTATCGTTTTAGTGCAAATCACATGGCAATAATGTCATAAATTTATATTTATTAGAAAATCATGATATTTAATTTATTATTAGAAAAATCATGATATTTAATTTATTATTAGAAAAATCATGGTAATAAATATATCAATTAATCATGTAAATTTATATTTATTAAGAAAACATAATATTAAATATTTTTAATAGTAATTAATTAAACATAAATTTTGTTATCACCAAAATAAAAGGGTAAAATATAGGAGTGGTTCAACAAACTCTTCTTATACGACATAACCTCGACGTCATGCATGTTGAGAAGAATGTCTTTGATAATGTGTTCAACACTATTATGGACATAAAAGGCAAAACAAAGGATAATGTGAATGCTCGTTTAGACTTGAAAATACATTGTAAACATCCAGAACTGGAACTTATTGATAGAAATGGTACAACAGTTAAACCAAAAACAATTTACGCCCTTGGAGCTACACAGATTAAAGAAGTATTCTTTTGGCTAAAACAATTGAGATTTCCAGATGGTTATGTGTCCAACATGCTCGTTGCGTGAATACAAATGAGGGGAAAATATATGGAATGAAAAGTCATGATTGTCATGTGTTCATGCAGAGGTTGTTACCTATTGTATTTCGTGATATGCTGCCGAAGCCGATATGGGGAGTAGTGACTGAGTTAAGTCAGTTTTTCAAAATTTTATGTGCATCAGAGCTCAGGTATGAAGATGTGGAAACTATTGAACAGAATGTGATCACGACAGTTTGTAGATTGGAAAAGATATTTCCACCCTCATTCTTTGATTCAATGGAGCACCTGCTTATACACTTACCATATGAGGCTAAAGTAGGAGGGCTAGTACAATTTAGATGGATGTATCCATTTGAGAGGTAATTTATATATATATTCCCCTCATAATTCAATTTCTTTTGATGTGTTTTTCATTATCCTATGAACATTCTGGTAGGTGCATGCATGAATTGAAAATGAAAGTTTGCAACAAGGCAAAAGTAGAGGGTTCCATTGTGGAGGCGTACATTATGGAAGAAATATCAAATTTCTGTTCAATGTACTTTGAACCTGAGATACAAACTCATCGTACTCGGCCACCACGTAATGATGATGGGGGAGACTCTGTTCACTCTGATCTACTATCTATATTTAAATTTCCTGGACGTGCTATGGACGTTCTTCGAGTCGGATGCTAAATGATAGAGAATTGCACTGTGCAAAAATTTACATCCTTTTAAATTGTATGGAGGTTGAATCTTATGTTGCGTAAGTTCTCTGCTCACGTTACGTTGTGTCTATAACTTATTATTTTTCATTCCATATATAATGCTCCAATGTTCGTAATACAGACAATTTGACTCAGAATTAATCCAAAGATGTCCATATCTCACTGACATGGAGGTTGAAAAAGAACGAGAAAAATCATTGGCTTCTTGGCTGAAATATCGTGTAAGTATTATTACTACTCTTTCTCCTTGTTAGGCCAACGACAAACTCTGACTAGTGTGCTCTCCATATGTAGGTTGAAAATGGTTTTATTACTGATCAAAGAATTCAAGAGATCAGTTATGGCCCATCGAAAGTTGCACGTACATTTCCAGCATTTATTATGAATGAGTATAGATTTCACACTAGGTAATATGGGCAGAATAAGTCAACAATGAACAGCGGGGTATGTGTGAAAGGAAGTACATATAATGAAAATGAATGTGATTATTATGGTATTATTGAGGAGATCTTAGAATTGCAATATCTCGGAGATGACAACCATATATTTCTGTTCAAGTGTCATTAGTTTGATCCTAATTCTATTCGAAATGACACAACATATGGGATTGTCGATATCAGACATAAGTCTAAATTGAATACTTATGATCCATTCATTTTGGCCGCACAAGCCCAGCAGGTCTATTATACAAAGTATCCATCGTCTAGAAATAAAGAAAGAAATGATTGGTGGGCTGTTTGCAAGGTTAAGACAAGGCTTTTCCCGGATTATGAGTTGGATTTGACTGAAACAGTAGAGTTGGATGTGAATGCCGAATTCTTTAAATCAGACTTGGGTGATGATGTAGAGTTGCCTGCTTCTAGTGATGAATCTGTGGAGGCACTATCTTTATCTAAAGAGAATGAAGTGGAAGAAGTTGATCCAGAACAACCTGAAATACAGTTGGGGGACTCCGATGAGGAGGAATATATTAGTGATCAAAATGAATCTGATAATGAAGATGTGAATGCTGAATTTGATATATCTCCAACATCTGAAGATGAAATGGAGAATGTTTAATTAATGGTATACAATTTTACCTAAAATTTTAATACTCTGTAACTTTCTTTCTTTCACTATTTGATGAATATGCATGTATTTTATTACCAGTTGAAGATATGGTTCGAGGACGGTGTGGGACTTCTTCAGGTGGGAGGGGAGAGGGTAGTGGGAGGAGATTTACTTCCATTTCTACACCTCTACCACCGACCTCTGCACCGCTACCACCGGCAGTAGGTATGTATACTTTGATTTGTATGCATTGCGGTATTTATTTAATATAATTCTTTATGTCATCGTGGTGACTTATTCTTATTTTCACATGACCTACGACCTCTGTACCGGTACCACCGACCTCTGCACTGCTACCACCGGTAGTAGGTATGTATACTTTCATGTATAATGCATTGTAGTATTTGTTTAAAATAATTCTTTATGTTTTTGTGGTATCTTATTCTTATCCTTACAGGACCCACGACCTCTGCACCGTTACCACCGGCAGCAGGTAGATTGACGACCTCTGCACCGCTACTACCTGTAGCAGGTAAATATGTCATGTATAATGCACTGTAGTATCTGTTTATATAATTCTTTATGTCATCGTGGTAACTTATTCTTATCCTTACAAGACCCACAACCTCTGAACCTTTACCACTGACAGCAGGTAGATTGACGGCCTCTGCATCTCCATTACACATGGCCAGTGGATCTACACCTCCTCTAGCTGAGTCAGGTATGTTCATTTACATTTCTTTTTTTTTTTTGATAGTTTGTTTTATTTATACTATTTAATTCGTATAGTACGTGCTGATGACGAGACGAGTCATCACGAGGGGGAGGGCAGTTATAATGAGACGATGCAGGCAGTGTGGATAAATGAAGGGTGTGTAATGCATTATTTTTGTTATCTATTCGTCATTGTGGTATTAATGTTTTCAATTTTAGGAATAAAATAGAGCCAGCCTAAGCATCACAATTTATTACAAAGACAATTCAAGCACATTTTCCAGGCCCCATCCATCGCTTTTCTGATTTTTCGATGGATGTTCAGGATTTATTGTTCTCTATGTTCTTGGTATTTATCTTATTTTATCATATTAAGTCATTTTCAATTCTTATTTTAACACACTTATTGTTATGTAACATATAATTATTTTTTGTTAATATGTAGAGGAATCATCTATTTACAGAGCATTCAGATGAGTTACGTGCTAGATCTGCATGGACAACTACTGCAAGAGCAAATTTCAAACATCTTATGTACAATGTTCGAAAAAATGCAGAAAGAGTATGTGCAAGTACAGATAAGAACCAATGGAAGGAGCATGAGCCTATGTGGATGAGAAAGGAGTATTGGATGGAGCTGTGCAACATTTGGGGAGCGGAGAAATGGAATGAAAATTCAAACAAAGCAAAGCAAAACAGAGCAGCGCATCCTGAAGCGAATGTACACACCAGTGGCTCTGTCTCCTTTGCAACGCATAAAGCGAGATTGGTAAGTACACTTCTACATTTGTGAATTTTTTTAATCTAATAATAAACTGTGATTTATTTGAATAATAGGAAGTACAGTTCAAGCGACCACCTCAATTTCAAGAACTTTTTGATGAAACTCATAAGAAGAAAGGGACAAATGATTACATTAGTGAGAAAGCTCGGGAGGTAGCGGTAAGTGTATAAACTAATAGTTTTCATTTAAGATTAAACTGTAGAATAATTTTGTTTTGTTTTTTTGTTTTTTGCAAGAGTCATATAGTAGAGGAATGGATGAGAGGTACGGGGATGACAGTCAGCGTCCAGAGTTGGATCTTGACATTTGGGTTGCAGCATCTGGGGCACCCAAGAAAGGCCATGTCTATGGTTTTGGACATAGCTTGGGCACGACCAGGGTGATATCATCATACTCGAGTTCGGTCTCACATGCGACCTCTGCATTTACCACACCAGTAGCCCCAGGTGGTTCTTCCAGTTCCGCCCCGACCATGACTCCGGATATGTTTAGGGCGATCGTCAACGAGACCGTCTCTCAGAATATCTCAACCATCGTCTCTCAGACCGTCTCCCATATGCTCATAGAATTGGGAACTCCTAGTAATAGAGCACCTCCTGCACCTCCTACACAGCAGCCTCTGGTAAGTATTTTATTTGATTGATTTTCTATTTGTTAACTCTAAATATCATCTTACAAAATATAAGAATTTAGATTGAGGAGGGAAAAATATCATTTTCTTAACTCTATGAACTTGGTTTTGAGGGTCCAAAATTGAAAAGAAAGGTCCAATCAATCCATCGATTGTTCCAACATGACATAGGGGGGTGAAAGTAACCCGTACAAACTGACAGAGTTCAAATTGAACTCTAAATTTGAGCTCAATGATCAAATTTACATTTCTTAAAAACAACTAACTTAATCGGATTTAAGAGGGTCAAAAATAAAAAAAATAGATCCGATTAATTTGTCAATGACTCCAACACGACCGGGAAGGTGAGAATGACTTGTAAAAACTGACGGAGTCCAAATTGGACTCCTGATATGGCTTGGGCAAACAATTTTGCATTTTCTTAACTAGTTTAGTTTCAAATCTATGAACTTGGGTTTGAGGGTCCGAAATTGAAAAGAGAGGTCCAATCAATCTATCGATTGTTCTAACATGACATGGAGGTGAAAGTAACCCGTAGAAACTGACGGAGTTCAAATTGGACTCCAAATTTGAGCTTGATGCTCAATTTATATTTCTTAAAAAGAACTAACTTAATCGGGTTTAAGGGGGTCAAAAATAAAAAAATAGGTCTGATTAATTTGTCAATGACTCTAACACGACCGGAAAGGTGAGAATGACTTGTAGAAACTGACGGAGTCCAAATTGGACTCCCGATATGGCTTGGACAAACAATTTTACATTTTCTTAACTACTTTAGTTTCAAATCTATGAACTTGGTTTTGACAGTCCGAAATTGAAAAGAAATGTCCAATCAATCTATCGATTGTTCCAACACGACATGGGGGGTGAAAGTAACACGTAGAAACTGACAGAGTTCAAATTGGACTCCAAGTTTGAGCTCGATGCTCAAATTTACATTTCTTAAAAAGAACCAAGTTAATCGAGTTTAAGAGGGTCAAAAATAAAGAAATATATGTCCGATTAATTTTTCAATGACTCCAACACGACCGGGAAGGTGAGAGTGACTTGTAGAAACTAACAGAGTCCAAATTGGACTACCGATTTGAGCAAAACATTTAAAACTGTCATTCGTCAATTTCAGTTAAATGAAAAACATCTTGCTTTTAATTTTCAAGAAAAATAGATTTCTTTATTAAGTATTTAATTTTAATTTTTTTAAATGATATACAGGATCATCCGTCGCGAGATGTTGGACGAGACGACGACCAGGATGACACATATGCGGAGGATTTGTGATTTCATTTTAGTTGTGTGCATGTTGTCATTTTATTATGGATGTATGATTAGTTCGTGTTTGTATGTGATGAATTTGAGGTTCGTGGAGATTGTGATTTGTGTAGTTGATTTATTGTGATTTTATGATATTGTTATTTATCAGGTGATTTATAGTCATTTATGTGAATTTATAAAAAAAATGTAAAATTAGCGACCGATCAGCGACGGAAAAAGATCCGTCGCTGACCGGTCTCTGAAGTTGGTCATTACACACATAGCGATGGATCATGTTTAGTCGCTATGTCGGTCCCTATATTAGCGACCGATCGAGCAACCAAAAGAATCGGTCTCTATCAGCGACCGAAACAGCGACCAATGTTCGGTCGCTGTGGGCGACCATCCTGCGACCACGCCTGGCGATCTCTACTTGGGACCAACCTTACGACCGATTTGTTCTGGTCGCTATCAGAGAAGGATCCTACGACCGACTATAATCGGTCGCTGTCTAGGGACCCATATATAGCGACCGATAGGTTCAGTCGCAATGTGGTGGCTGTTCGGTCGCAGGCGCTAACAGCGACCGAACAGAGACTGAATAGAGACCGAACTGGTCGATCGCTATTTCTACTTTTCTTGTAGTGTAAGTTTTTGACTCTCAAACCCAAGTTCATAGATTTTAAACAAAACTAGTTAAGAAAATGAAAAATTGATTGCCCAGTCCAGATCGGGAGTCTGATTTGGACTCCGTCAGTTTCTTCAAGTCACTCTCACCTTCCCGGTCATGTTGGAATCATTAACAAATTAATCGAACCTATATTTTTAATTTTGACCCTCTTAAACACATGTTTATTGACTTTAAACTAAGTTCTTTTAGAAAATGTAAATTTGAGCATCGAGCTTAAACCTGGAGTCTAATTTGAACTCTGTCAGTCTTTACGGATTACATTCACCCCCAATTCATGTTGGAACAATCGATAATCTGATTGGACCTCTCTTTTATATTTTGGACCCTCAAATCCAAGTTCATATATTTTAAATAAAACTAGTTAAGAAAATAAAAAATTGATTGCCCAGTCCAGATTGGGAGTCCAATTTAGACTCCGTCAGTTTCTACAAGTCACTCTCACCTTCCCGGTCGTGTTGGAATTATTGACAAATTAATCGGACCTATATTTTTATTTTGACCCTCTTAAACCCATGTTTATTGACTTTAAACTAAGTTCTTTTAGAAAATATAAATTTAGCAGACAGGTCAGCCTTCGCAGCAGGTACAACGTACTTTTGCTGGGCACTATTACCGGTGTGACCAGATGGGTCATATGGCGCGAGATTGTCCTTTGCTAACTCGTGTGCCGCAGCAGCAGACCCAGTCACAGCCCCGAGTGCAGCAGCAGCAGCAGCAGCAAGCACTTGTGCAGCAGCGTCAGCAGACCGGAGTCAGTTTCTACGGGTTACTTTCACCCCCCAAGTCGTGTTGGAACAATCAATAGGCTGATTGGACCTCTTTTTAAATTTTGGACCATCAAACCCAAGTTCATATATTTTAAACAAAACTAGTTAAGAAAATAAAAAATTGACTGCCCAGTCCAGATCGGGAGTCCAATTTGGACTTCGTCAGTTTCTACAAGTCACTCTCACCTTCTCGGTCTTGTTGGAATCATTGACAAATTAATTGGACCTATATTTTTAATTTTGACCCTCTTAAATCCATGTTTATTGACTTTAAATTAAGTTCTTTTAGAAAATATAAATTTGAGCATCGAGCTCAAATCTGGAGTCTAATTTGAATTTCGTCAATTTCTAAGGGTTACTTTCACCCCCCAAGTCGTGTTGGAACAATCGATAGGCTGATTGGACTTCTCTTTTAAATTTTGGACTCTCAAACTCAAGTTCATAAATTTTAAATAAAATTAGATAAGAAAATGAAAAATTGATTGCCCAATCCAGATCGAGAGTCCAATTATGATCCTCCTAGACCTGTGTTTATTGACTTTAAACTAAGTTCTTTTAGAAAGTGTTTATTGACCCTCCTCAACCAAAGTTCTTGCATTGTATAAGATGATATTTAGAGTTGAGATATAGGAAATCAATCAAATAAAATACTCACCGAAGGTTGTTGTGCAGGAGGTCCTCTATCACCAAGAAATTCCAACTGTGCGAACGTCTAGGAGACGGTCTGAGAGACAATGGCTGAGATATTCTGAGAGATAGTCTCGTTGACAATCTCCCTAAACTGAGCCGGAGTCATAGTCTGTGCAGCACTGGAAGAACCACCTAGGGCTGCAGGTGTGATAAATGGAGAGGTCGCATGTGAGATGGAGCTCGAGCATGATGATATCACTCTGGTTGTGCCCAAGCTATGTCCAAAACCATATACATGGCCTTTCTTGGGTGCCCCAGATGCTGCAACCAAAATGTCAGGATCTAACTCTGGACGTTGATTGTTGTCCCCGTACCTCTCATCCATTCCTCTACTATATGACTCCTACAAAAAAAAATAAAAAAACAAAATTATTCTTAATTCTACATTTTACTTTTAAATGAAAACTATTGGTGTATACACTTACCGCCACCTCCCGAGCTTTCTCACTAATGCAATCATCTGTCCCTTGCTTCCTATGAGTTTGATCAAAAGTTCTTGAAATTGATGTGGCCGCTTGAGCTGTGCTTCCTATTTTTCAAATAAATCACAGTTTATTATTAAATTTACAAAATTTCACGAATGTAGAAGTATACTTACCAATCGTGGTTTATGCGTTGCAAAAGAGACAAAGCCACTCGTGTGTATATTTGCCTCAGGATGCGCAGCTCTGTTTAACTTTGCTTTGGCAGAATTTTCATTCCATTTCTCCCCTCCCCATATCATGCATAGCTCCATCCAATACTCCTTTCTCATCCAAACAGGCCAATGCTCCTTCCACTGGTTCTTATCTGTGCTTGCACGAACTCTTTCTGCATTTCTTCGAACATTATACCAAAGATGTTTGAAATTTGCTGTTGCAGTGGTTGTCCATGCAGATCGAGCATGTAACTCATCTGAATGCTCTCGGAATCGATGATTCCTCTGCATATTAACAAAAAAATGTATTATATACAACATAAGAATTAGTGTGTTAAAATAAGAATTGAAAAAGACTTAGTTTGATAAAATAAGATACATACCATGAACATATCATACAAAAAATCCTGAACATCCATCAGAAAATCGATGGACAGGGCCAAAAAAATGTGCTTGAATTGTCTTTGTAATAAATTGTGATGCTTGTGCTAGCTCTATTTTATTCCTAAAATTGAAAACATTAATACCACAATGACGAATAGACAACAAAAACAGTGCATTACATACCCTTCATTTATCCACACTACCTGCATTGTCTCACTATAACTGCCCTTCCCCTCGTGATAACTCGTCTCATCATCAGCATGTACTACACGAATTAATTAGCATAAATAAAACATACTATAAAAAATATACTTATAAATGTGAATGAACATACCTGGCTCTGATGGAGGAGGTGTAGATCCACTTGCAATTTGTGATGGAGATGCAAAGGCTGTCAGTGGTAGAGGTGCAGAGGTCGTGGGTCCTGTAAGGATAGAAATAAGATACCACAATGACAAAGAATTATATTAAACAAATACAGTAATGCATACTAATCATGACATATATACCTGCTGCCAGTGGTAGAGGTGCAGAGGTCATGGGTCCTGTAAGGATAGAAATAAGACATAAAGAATGATATTAAATAAATACCGCAATGCATACAAATTAAAGTATACATACCTCGTGCCGGTCGTGGAGGTGTAGAAAGGAAATAAATCTCCTCCCACTACCCTTTCCCCTCCCACCTGAAGAAGTCGTACGTCGTCCTCGAACCATATCTTCAAGTGGTAATAAAATACATGCATATTCATCAATAGTGAAAGAAAGAAAGATGTAGAATATTAAAATTTCTAGTAAAATTGTCAACCATTAATCAAACATTCTCCATTTTATCTTCAGATGCTGGGGATATATCAAATTCTGCATTGACATCTTCATTATCAGATTCATTTTGATCACTAGTATATTCCTCCTTATCAGAGTCCTCCTCATCAGAGTCCCCAACTGTATTTTAGGTTGTTGTGGATCGACTTCTTCCACTTCATTCTCTTTAGATAAAGAAAGTGGCTCCATAGATTCATCACTAGAAACAGGCAACTCTACATCATCAGCTAAGTCCGATTGAAAGAATTCAGGATTGATATCCAACTCAAACTCCAGAAAAAGCCTTGTCTTAACCTTGCAAACTGCCCACCAATCATTTCTTTCTTTATTTCTAGACGATAGATACTTTGTATAATAGACCTACTGAGCTTGTGCGGCCAAAATAAATGGATCATAAGTATTCAATTTGGACTTATGTCTGATATCGACAATCTCATATGTTGTGTCATTTCGAATAGAATTAGGATCAAACCAATGACACTTAAACAAAAATATATGGTTGTCATCTCTGAGATATTGCAATTCTAAGATCTCCTCAATAATACCATAATAATCACATTCATTTTCATTATATGTACTTCCTTTCACACGTACCCCGTTGTTCATTGTTGACTTATTTTACCCATATTCTGTAGTGTGAAATCTATATCTATTCACAATAAATGCTAGATATGTACGTGCAACTTTCGATGGGCCATAACTTATCTCTCGAATTCTTTGATCAATAATAAAACCATTTTCAACCTACATATGGACATCACACTAGTCAGAAATTGACATTGGCCTAATGAGAAGTAAGAGTAATCATGCTTATACGATATTTCAGGCAAGAAGCCAATGATTTCTCTCGTTCATTTTCAACCACCATGTCAGTGAGATATGGACATCTTTGGATTAATTCTGTAACGATACGGTCATTCGGATCCAGGTTTATCGGGTCTATGTGTGGAGCTCTTGACCAAGAGATGGTCAATGGGCTGTTTTCATGGTTTGTGTGCACAGGGTGAGCAGTGTGGGCTGATTATCCCAGCCCATTTGCACTGCTGGTTCACTGTCTGTAATCGTGGCGGAGGAAGGCGACGCGATTATGAACGCGGCGGCCTTGCTGGACGCGATTCCAGGAACTGCCTCTGTGACACATGCCTCGGGTTTCTGTTTGGCGTCGAACAAGGGGGACACGTTTAAAAAGGTTTAAACGTGGCATCGGCCCTGGACGTGATTTCACTCAGAGTGTTAAAAGCTTCGTTTCGGCCAGACAGAGCAGGGGAGGCTCTGTCCGGCACAGGGGAGGAGTTGTTGTGGCTTCTCCGGTGATTTCCGATGGGTTTTGGCTTCCGGTGGTCCATGCGGCGCGGGAACCACGTGAGGACGACGCTCGGAGCGTGGGTGTGTCGTCGGCGACGAGGTTTTGGTGTCTTCCAGTTGGTAGGGAGACTTCCTACCTTGTGTTACTATTTTAAAGCATGTTTGGTTTGGGTTAAGGGTTGGAGCATGTGAGGGTGGTTTGCCCTTATTGTGTTTTGCATGTTTACTACTTTACACGGAATGGATATTTAGTGTTGGTGATGGTTACTCCCATGTGGGAGTGGGGTGGGGGGTTCGGCCTGTGAGCTGACCTCCCTGTGAGCATTGAAACGCGGCCAGGACAGCGGACGCGTTCATGATGCGTTCTGCTTCCTGTTATGTTTGTTGAGTCGGTTGTCTGGTCGTGACCTTGTGGTCTGTCGCGTTAGCGTTAAACGCGGTGACTAGGTCAGACGCATCTTGCATGTTGACCGACAGTTTGACCAGCTTGGATCTGGTGGCGTCGTGTCGGGCCGACGCGACCTGGTTGCGTCACTAAGGTGTGCCGTGATAGCCTTTGGAATAGCGTCTGAAAGGGCCGACGCGACATGGTCGCGGCGCTTGGCCCTTTTACGTCAAGATTTGGAATGGCGTCCAAATTGGTCGACGCGATTTGTAAGGCGTCGACTATTTCCGACGCATTTTGGCTTCTGTGGTGGTTCTGTGTTGGGTGTTGGGCAATGAAGGTCTGGTGTAGACCTAGCCTGAGTCTGTGGTTGTTCTTTAAAGGTTATTATAATGTTTATTGTGCTAAGTGGTGTGTATTGCCATGGAGGTCACAGGGTGACCAATGACAGGTGAGTTTATGTTCCGGTGTCGGTATGCTTATGAGTTGTGTTAAGCATGCCTATGCATTAATGTAAGTGTTTAATAGTTAATGTGTACAGATCTAGAGTGTGATCTTGGCGGTCATGTGATGACCCTGTTAATGAGCGGTTGTGTGTAAAATGGCTTAAGAGTCACAGGGTGACCGATGATAAGCCATTCCTTACACTTGTGTACCGTGGGTTGTATCTAAAGGTTATATAAGTATGTATACCGTGGTTTATGTGTTAGCCAAGTTTGGTGGTTCGACGCCTATTCCAGAGTACCTCTCTAGTCGGTTACCCTAGCACCGGGTGCTTAGGGCTTGTCCCGGTACGGGAGTACCGTCAGGGTCTGTGTCGTCTTCCTGGACACCCTCCTCTTGTGCTTGAGTAGTACGTCCGGCTAAGGGGAAAGACGACAGGGGACAACGGCTTGTGTTTGTGGTTGTGCGGCCATTTGTAGCGCATTCGTGGTTGGGGGATGGACACCAGTAGTCGACACTGGTCTCCACCTTGTCCTGTTCAAGTGCCTCACTTTAGGGTTCTCGGCCGGAGCCCCTAAAGGTGTCAGGCTTGGGCCTGCGGGGTGCGTGACCTACAGGTTGTGGTGGTTAGTTAGTCTCCACTGTTCTTGGCCTGTTGTTGTGGAGCGGCAGTTGGACCTTCCATCCATGACTGCGAGACTGATGGGTGGTTCTTGTGCTTTGTTGTCCGGGTTGGATACTTCCGTCATGAACCAGTAGTCTGTTCCCGAGTGGTGGCGTCGTCTCCGTACCGACTCGTGTTTGACCACTGGTTGTGGTTCATTGTTGTACCTCATGGTAGTAGGTTCATGTACCCCTCGTGGGTAGATTTGTGTTGTGGTACGTGAATCCGACCTCGGCTGGTGTTGAGGTGAGACCGTGCGTACTGTGGAGGTCTTGTGGTGTGACGCTCCACGTGTTAAATAGATTGGTTTCCGATTACGATGTGATTTACGGGTGTTGGCTGGTTGTCGCCAATCCCAATGCTCCGAGTGTGTGGTTAGCCTGTGAGACTGTAGCCTAGGCAGTGATTTTCCAGTGAGGCTTGTGGTCGAGGTGTTTTAGTTGAAGGGTGGACTAGAAGAGTTAAGCTAGTCTTGTGTTTCCCTTTACTTTTCAAGGACCAAGGTTTAGCCAGTGTGTTTATGATTAGTTGTAGTTTATCATGCTTGTGTGTGCATGTTATGTTCTGGCTATCGGTGTTGCCAGTGAGACCCTTTGGAGTTGAGGTCTCTTCGAGTAGTTGTGTTTACTTTGTGGGAGGTCCCTACTAAGCTAGTGACGTGTTGAGGCTCACTCCCTTACAGTCTGTTTCAGGTGTTGGCCGACTTAGCAGGCGTTGGCTGACTTTGGCGTGGTTTACGCAGAGTAGTGCAGACTTGTACCACCAGCAGTAGAGTAGTTGAGTCGTCTGAGCTTGTGCTCCCTCGGGGTATGTTCCAGATAGTTGTACTCTTTAATTGGACATGTAATAATGTAATTGTGAACAATTGTACATTGTGGTTTACAGTTATATACACTTGTACTTTCCTGTGTTATATACTGTAATTGTGGTCTTTTATATTCGTACTGGACACGTGTTTGTGATATCCCTTGCGAGACTTCGGTTCGATCGCGGGAGGCAGATCCTGATATGGACCCATATTGGGTATGAATGTCCAAGGCCGTTACAGTTGGTATCAGAGCAATGGTCCAGTTAGAATATGAAAAGACATTGAGGGTACAATGTCCCAATACATGGATTAATGTCCACTGCTGGTAGTAAGTCTGTGGTTTTGTGTGGTGTCAAGTGGTTTTTGGTGTGAGTTTTTGACAGGTAGATCATGTGTTTCTGCTTGTTAAGCTGACAAGTGTTGGCAGTGGTTGAGAAACAGTGTAGGTTGTGGTGAGAATTGTGTGGTTTTTCCAGTAGTGTGCCAGTCTGCAATGAAAGAATAGTTGTTTAAAGGTTTTTAGTTATAGAAATTGAAGAGTTTCGAGAATTCAGATATGGAAACCAGTAAGGATGTTATAGTAAGAACCAGAGTTGGTAGAGACAGGTAAGAGGTAATAATGAGATAGTAAGGTAAAGAAACAGTGTTATTGACGTGGAATAGCTTGTGTTACGATTGTTGCATGTCTGGACTATGGTCAAGAACTTTGGTAGAGGTAGTTGAGTAATGAAAGGTGCAGTGAGAGCAGCATTGTAGTGTGGAACAGTACCTGTATAACTAAGGAATTGTGATTAAGGAATTCAGTAAGGATAACCACTGTATCTGAGATTTATGCTAGCTAGCAAGTGTTAAAGAGTGGTTTGAATGATCATGTGATAAGGTACTGGTAAGCAGAGGATCAGAGATAGTAGAGGGTTGAGAGTATATTGTAATTAGAAGCAAATAAGCCAAAGAGTTTGAGAATTGTGCTGTTATGAATTGAGATGGTGATAGAAAATTAGAGTTATAGATTTATGTAAATTCGTGCCGAGGTGATCACCTGAGTAAAGAGAGTAAATGAAGATTTATGTACAGTCAGTTTTTCTGAGAATTTCAAAAGGAAAGATGTTTTCTCGACAAATGGCGGTCTGTCAGGATTTTATAGAATGTTCTATTAAAGGTAGCTGAATTAAAATATATATATAGTGTCATCTAGCAGTTGGGTGCAACCTGAGAGGAAAGAGAGATAAAGGTTGAGTCCGATAAAGATTGAGAATGAGGTTAAGAGTGATGGGAATGACACTGAGTTGTGCGAGTCAGAATAAAAAGGAAATAAGTCAGTTGAGAAGCAGATACAAAATATTAAGTTAAGTGGAATAGCAGGGCAGATTGCGAAAGAAATTTAAGTAAAGATTTGAATGGAAAGAATATTAGCAGATATGTTGTAGCAGTGGTATTTCAGTATTTGAGAATAAAGCAGTAATGCGGAATAGAGAAAGTAGGCAGAGCAGGTCATTGTACTAAAGAAATCGATTTCAGGTTTTGGCTTTGACGGCATTTGAATGAAAGATGACTAGGTATCAGCGAGAATTACAATGTAGCTGACATAGTGAGCTTTGCCAGATAGCTGAGTGGTAAGGAAGAATTTGGGACAAATGTATAAAGTGGATCAACCCCAGATAAGAAAATGATAGCAGAGATACAAGAATTGTGGCAGTTAGACTTAAGATGTGTGTTTAGCATCGGTTGCATCCGTGAATTCGGTAATAGAGAATGTATTGAATAGTGATGGTGTAAAGAAATTGTGATAATACAGATTTGCATAAGAAGGTGCCGAGGTGAATAGCTGAGCAAGGAAAGAGAATAGCAAGCAATGAAAAGAATGGAAGCAGATGATTGAGAAAATGATCCGGAAAGGATTTGCAGATCAGTGTATAGAAAATTGGATTTTAAAGTAAGTAGAAGTATTTTTGGAAAACATTTCTGAAGAAATGTAAAAAGAAAAAAAAAAAGCAGATCAGTTAAGGAACAGTGAATATGGTTCAGTATAGCAGAATAGAACCGAGAAAGAGAGAATTGTGATGCAGATAATTGAAATGGGTAAGCACAGAAAGATAAGGATGATCGGTTAATTGAGAAAAAGATTTAAGAAAATATGGCACTTGTGTGCAAAAGAGTTAGTTAAGAGAGATATGGAATATGTGGAGAATGGCCAGCGCAGTATTATATGAGATTAGTAAGTGCAGAGTTAAGGCAATGAGAGCAGCATTTTGAAATAATGAAGGGGCAGTGTGAAAACTCAGCTAGAGAAGATGGTTTAAAGATAAGAAAGGTACGAGGTGAGCAAGATGTGCCAGCAGTTAAGAGGCAAAGTGCAGAATTCAAAGATGAAGCATCAGTATATGTGATATATTGAGGAAAGCAGATTAGGAAACTCCAATGTTTCAGGCCAGTGGCAGTTGATGGAGCAGAATTTATGAAAGATTGTGCCAAGTGGTCAGTATAATCAGAGTAGCGCAGCGGAAGCGTGGTGGGGCTATACCCCATCGGTTCATTTGTTCGAAAAGGGAATTGCAAGATTTTAGCACAATTGGGCGAGAAATCGTGAAATTCAAGAAAAATACGAGTTAAAGAAATGCGAACAGAAAGGCAGAATATAAATACAGATAAAGCAGAGAACAGCAGGCAATGATAAATAGAAATGATGTGGCACCAAAAAATCTGAGAATTAAAAGAGATTATGACATGGTAAAGCATCACAATGGAGCAGTGTTTGGTAAACAAATTGAGGAAGTAAAGCGGCCTAGAAAGGAATGCTGCAAGCACAGCCAAGAAAATGTGGAAACAGATTGAGCCCAAGGAGATAAAGCGCCAAACGCAAGGTAGAATTATCTACAGCTGAAAGATACAAAAAGACTAGATTTCAATAGTAGGACAGAGCAGCTATGAAAGAAAATAAAAAGAAAGGAAAAGCGGAACGGGCACGAAAAAAGAGCAGATGGTCATGGTTAGAAAGGCAAGAATGAAGAATATATCCTACTCGTTCTATTTACGGCTTTGTTTCTTTTTAGGTGTTAGTCTACTTTGCCATAGTTTCATCCTTAATGTCGAGGACTATATTTCTTTTTAGGTGTTAGTAATGTAACTATACGGTCGTTCGGATCTGGGTTTAATGGGTCTATGTGTGGAGCTCTTGACCAAGAGATGGTCAATGGGCTGTTTTCGTGGTTTGTGTGCACAGGGTGAGCAGTGTGGGCTGGTTATCCCAGCCCATTTGCACTGCTGGTTCACTGTCTGTAATCGCGATGGAGGAAGGCGACACGATTATGAACGCGGCGGCCTTGCTGGACGCGATTCCAGGAACCGCCTCTGTGATACGTGGCTCGAGTTTCCGTTTGGTGTCCGACAGGGGGGACGCGTTTAAAAGGGTTTAAACGCGGCTTCGGCCCTGGACGCGATTTCACTCAGAGTGTTAAAAGCTTCGTTTCTGCCAGACAGAGCCGGGGAGGCTCTGTCCGGCGCAGGGGAGGAGTTGTTGTGGCTTTTCTGGCGATTTTCGATGGGTTTCGACTTCCGGTGGTCCGTGCGGCGTGGGAACCACATGAGGACGACGCTCGGAGCGTGGGTGTGCCGTCGGCGAGGAGGTTTTGGTGTCTTCCAGTTGGTAGGGAGACTTCCTACCTTGTGGTACTGTTTTAAAGCATGTTTGGTTTGGGTTAAGGGTGGAGCATGTGAGGGTGGTTTGCCCTTATTGTGTTTTGCATGTTTACTGCTTTGCACGGAATGGATATTTGGTGTTGGTGATGGTTTCTCCCGTGTGGGAGTTGGGGGAGGGGGGGGGGTTCGGCCTGTGAGCTGACCTCCCTGTGAGCGTTGAAACGCGACCAGGATAGCGGACGCGTTCATGACGCGTTCTGCTTCCCGTTATGTTTGTTGGGTTAGTTGTCTGGTCACGACCTTGTGGTCTGTCGCGTTAGCATTAAACGCGACGACAAGGTCGGACGCGTCTTGGATGTTGACCCAAGGTTTGACCGGCTTGGGTCTGGTGACGTCGTGTCGGGCCGACGCGACCTGGTTGCGTCACTAAGGCCTGTCGCGATAGCCGTTGGAATAGCGTCTGAAAGGGCCGACGTGACATGGTCGCGGCGCTTGGCCCTATCGCGACAAGGTTTGGAATGGCGTCCAAACTGGTCGACGCAATTTGTAAGGCGTCGACTGTTTCCGACGCATTTTGGCTTCTGTGGTGGTTCTGTGTTGGGTGTGGGGAAATGAAGGTTTGGTGTAGACCTAGCCCGAGTCTGTGGTTGTTCTTTAAAGGTTATTATAATGTTTATTGTGCTAAGTGGTGTGTGTTGCCATGGAGGTCACGGGGTGACCAATGACAGGCGAGTTTATGTTCCGGTGTCAGTATGCTTATGAGTTGTGTTAAGCATGCCTATGTATTAACGTAAGTGTTTAATGGTTAATGTGTATAGATCTAACGTGTGATCTTGGCGGTCATGTGATGACCCTGTTAATGAGCGGTTGTGTGTAGAATGGCTTAAGGGTCACAGGGTGACCGATGATAAGCCATTCCTTACACTTGTGTACCGTGGGTTGTATCTAAAGGTTATATAAGTATGTATACCGTGGTTTGTGTGTTAGCCTAGTCTGGTGGTCCGACACCTATTCCAGAATACCTCTCTAGTCAGTTACCCTAGCACCGGGTGCTTAGGGCTTGTCCCAGTACGGGAGTACTGTCAAGGTCTGTGTCGTCTTCCTGGACACCCTCCTCTTGTGCTTGAGTAGTACGTCCGGCTGAGGGGAAAGACGACAGGGGACAACGGCTTGTGTTTGTGGGTGTGTGGCCATTTATAGTGCGCTTGTGGTTGGGGGACAGACACCTGTAGTCGACACTGGCCCTCAACTAGTCTTGTTCTAGTGCCTCACTTTAGTGTTCTCGGCCGGAGCCCCTAAAGGTGTCAGGCTTGGGCCTGCGGGGTGTGTGACCTGCAGGTTGTGGTGGTTAGTTAGTCTCCACTGTTCTTTGCCTGTTGTTGTGGAGCGACAGTTAGACCTTCCATCCATGACTGCGAGACTGAGGGGTGGTTCTTGTGCTTTGTTGTCTGGGTTGGATACTGGCGTCATGAACCAGTAGTCCATTCCCGAGTGGTGGCGTCGTCTCCGTATCGACTCGTGTTTGACCACTGGTTGTGGTTCAGTGTTGTACCTTGTGGTAGGTACATGTACCCCTCGTGGGTAGAGTTGTGTTGTGGTACATGAGTTCGACCTCAGCTGGTGTTGAGGTGAGACCGTGCGTACTGTGGAGGTCTTGTGGTGTGACGCTTCACGTGTTAAATAGATTGGTTTCTGATTACGATGTGATTTACGGGTGTTGGCTAGTTGTCGCCAATCCCGATGCTCCGAGTGTGTGGTTAGCTTATGCGACCGTAGCCTAGGCAGTGGTTTGCCTGTGAGGCTTGTGGTCAAGGTGTTTTAGTTGAAGGGTGGACTAGCGGAGTTAAGCTAGTCTTGTGTTTCCCTTTACTTTTCAAGGACCAAGGTTTAGCCGGTGTGTTTATGATTAGTTGTAGTTTATCATGCTTGTGTGTGCATGTTATGTTCCGGCTACCGGGTTGCTAGTGAGACCCTTTGGGGTTAAGGTCTCTTCGAGTAGTTGTGTTTTCTTTGTGGGAGGTCCCTACTGAGCCAGTGACGTGTTGAGGCTCACTCCCTTACAGTCCGTTTCAAGTGTTGGCCGACTTAGCAGGCGTTGGCTGACTTCGGCATGGTTTACGCAGAGTAGTGCAGACTTGTACCACCAGTAGTAGAGTAGTTGAGTCTTCTGAGCTTCTGCTCCCTCAGGGTATGCCCCAGGTAGTTGTACTCTTTAATTGGACATGTAATAATCTAATTGTGGACGATTGTACATTGTGGTTTACAGTTATATACACTTGTACTTTCTTGTGTTATATACTGTAATTGTTGTCTTTTATATTCGTACTAGACACGTGCTTGTGATATTCCTTGCGAGACTTCGGTCCGATCGCGGGAGGCGGATCTGGATATGGACCCATATTGGGTATGAATGTCCAGGTTCGTTACAAATTTTGAGTCAAATTGTCTGTATTACGAACATTAGAGCATTATCTGATGCACATAAAATCTTGAAAAAGTGACTTAACTCAGTCACTGCTCCCCATATCGACTTCTGCAATATATCACGAAATATAATAGGTAGCAACCTCTGCATAAACACATGACAGTTAGGACTTTTCATTCCATATATTTTTCCCTCATTTGTATTTACACAACGAGCAACGTTGGACACATAGCCATATGGAAATCTCAATTGTTTTAGCCAAAAGTATACTTCTTTAATCTGTGCAGCTCCAAGGGCGTAAATTACTTTCAGTTTAATTGTTGTACCATTTCTATCAAGAAGTTTCAGTTCTGGACGTTTACAATGTATTTTCAAGTCTAAACAAGCATTCACATTGTCCTTTGTTTTGCATTTTATGTCTATAATGGTGTTGAACACATTATCAAAGACATTCTTCTCAACATGCATGACGTCGAGGTTATGTCATATAAGAAGAGTTGACCAATAAGGCAATTCCCAGAAGATACTTTTTTTGACCCAGTTGTGATCCTTCCCAAATCCAGGGAGTTGTCTTATGCTGCTCGACAATTGTGTTATATCTGGTAAGTTATGTACCCTTCCCGCTAAATGTGGACCAGACAACTATTCAAAATCAGCTTCTTCTAATTCAATTTTGTTCTTTAAGAATGCATCTTTTTGCCTTCTAAAAGGATGGTCCCTTGGTAGAAATCTTCGATGTCAATCAAACCAGCATGACTTGCCACTATGCTTTAGTACAAATGATTTGGTACTGTCCATACAGTAAGGACATGTCAGTTTTTCATGAGTGCTCCAACTAGATAACATTCCATATGTAGGAAAGTCACTTATCGTCCACATCAATGCAACCTTCATAGTGAAATTTTGCTTTATGGATGCATCATAGGTACTAACCCCATCGGTCCATAACAATTTCAACTCATCAATCAACGGCCTGAGATATATGTCTAGATTTTTTCCAAGACTTTTTGGACTAGGGATCAATAAGGATAGAAATAAATGCTCTCGTTTTATGCACATATTTGGCGGAAGGTTGTATGGTGTCACGAAAACTGGCCAGCGGGAGTAAGAAGTCATTGAACCTCCAAATGGATTGAAACCATCAGTACATAAACCCAGCCTCACATTACGCGACTCTTTTGAGAAACTAGGGTGAGCACGGTTGAAGTGACTCCAAGCTTCGGCATCTGCAGGATGACTGATTACATTATGTTCACGACGAACTCTTTCCGCATGCCATCTCATATGTTGAGCTATCTTTGATGACATATACATTCTCTGCAGTCTCAGTGTGAGGGGAAAATACCGCAATGACATGTTTGGTATATCTTTTTCCTTTGAATTGTCCCCTTTCTTAGGCTTGAATCTATCATGACCACACATAGAACATGATGCCTTATTTTTATCCTCATTATAATATAGCATGCAATGATTAGGACATGCATCTATTTTCTCATATCCAAGCCCTAAGTCAATGACCATCTTCTTTGCACGGTAAAAATTTTCAGGAAACTGCTCATCTTGTGGAAACATACTTTTCATAATGAGCAACAAACGATCAAAACAAATGTCACTGATGTGAAATTCAGATTTCAAGTTCAATAACTATGAGACCGTAGATAGTCGAGAGTGATTTTGACATCCATTCCACATGGCTCATCACCATCCTTAAGTAGCTGATAAAATCTTTCAGCTATCTTGTTTAGCGGTTCTTCATTATGTACATGCTCCTCATGAACATTGAATTTTGGATCAACAGCATCTATAACCATATCAACGTACGTATGAAGTTCCACTTCCAATATTGACAGGCTCGTAGCACCACAATGTTTCACCATGACATGTCCAGTTTGTATAATCTTTAACAAACCCCTTTTTGTATAAATGACGATGTACATCCTATGTTGTAAGCCACTTCAAGTTCTTACAGACTACACAAGGACATCAGATACGACCCTCACAATCTACAGCTTCAATAGGATTTCTCAATGCAAACTGATCAACTATTCTACGGTACATCCATGAACGATCTTCAAACATTTTCCCTGTGCGAATTAAATGTTATCACACAAAACTTTAACATGTTTAACAAAATAAAAAGTTCAACCCTTTCCTCACATCGTCCATATCTACAATTTTAAATAGGAAGGAAATATTAGTTAGATTTTCACTTTTTAACCCATCTGTGAAGGTTTGATCGCACAATTAATTACTATCTGTGTTGTGTTATTTGCTAAAAATTTTGGCAACATCTGCCCACACCTCTCCGATATACCACAAAATATTTATTAATTAAGAAATTTTCTTAAACACTTATTAGTAAGTGGTTAAGAAAATAATCATAATCAATAAAGGTATATCAGAGAGGGGTGAGAAGACGCGACCAAAATGTTTAACAAATAACACAAACACATATAGTAATTAACCACCTAAGTGTAATCAAACATTCACAGACTGTCCAAATGGGACAATTCAAGACTTTGAGTTAGATATACACGTTCTCATCATTCAAAATGAGAACGTGTACATCAATCCCAAAGTCTTGAACGGGTAGGTTGATTGATACGCTTAACACGCTCTTCTAAGATGCGTGCAATGTTAGGTTGCATCCACGCATCTCAGCTCACATACAACACCCAACTAATTAAATATTGGCAAGATAATAGCACATTCTAAAAACACAAAAACATGTATTCTAAAAACTCTATACATATCAACAAACACATAAAACAAGTAAGAGCACAAATCAAATACAGTAGGATGCTATTAGTTCAGTGCTTACAAGAGGAAGCGTTCAGAGTTTTGATTTCTCTCCTGATATCAAATACAACAGAAGATTACAGGGGAGTGCTAGGATGGGATGACAATGAAACAACATTTGAAATGGTCATTGTTTTGAATAATTTGCATGGTAATTACTAGCTTTCTAATGGACTTGGACATGACAAAGCTAAAAAAATCCTGAGGACACATAGGAATAATTTCATCACAATAGAAGATTTTGGTTTCCTGTTCCATCATGGTATCAAAGTAAACAACGTTGAAGAGAATTTGTTTAATGAGCTCTCTTTTGGATGTATTGACTTCACAACATTAGTGGAGAGCACTCACATGCTCATAGCAAGTGGTTGAACTCATGGTAGACTGATCTTTTTCCTTTTTTGCTTCTTTTTCGGGGGGGGGGGGGGGGGGGGGGGGGGGGGGGGGGGTGTGAACTTGTAATTTGAAAGGATTGATACTTTTTAACGTGAACTAACACTAAAAAGTGTTTTATAAAGTTATTAGTTTACATATCATAAAAGTCTCAACGTCATATATCATCTGTTATGTCTTGAAATAATTAGTTAGTTCACATAGGAGGAGCATACATGCAACTATCTTTAGAGAAATAGAAAAGTTTAGTGTATTTAAGAATTACATTTTCTCACGCACTTTAATCTTCTCATTCACTAATACACTAGGGATATAGTGTGTTCATCTAATAAAAAATAAAAAAATATTATTAAAATGTATAATTTTCAAATGTACTAAAGTTTTCTCATAGAGAAATGTTTAGTGGAGGCAGGGTCGTGCAACTATTTCAGCTCTTCTATTGATTAATGTGTTGTCCATGGACTAGTCAATGAGAGAGTCAAAGTGCCATCCATCGTGAAAAAGTTACTTAATCTATCATTTAGTACCCAAAATAAAAAGTGAACAAAAATGGTCTCACAGGAAGGGAAAAAAATGAAGGGTTTCTCGAGGTCAAGCTTGCTCTTCCAATCCCATCGTGGAGACAAAAGGAAGCTATTGAGGCCTAGAACTATATATGGTCTAAAAAAAACGAATGTTAACTTCAATATTATTTGGAACCGTTACCTATGTATAACATCAGCCGAATAAACAGGAAATTATAATGCCAAATGGAAGCAAATAAGAGGAACAAGAAGGAATCCAACGACAACCAGCTAATGATAAGAGTTTATCTTTCTTACTCTCCTGTTAACCTTCTCTGTACACATGAAAGAATCACAGCAAAAAGAAATGCTCGACTCTATAATCTAAACAGCGATCGAGGTGTGTTCTAGGCGACGTTAATTTGAAGGATGAGGGGTCATCTAGCATCGACGTCTTTCTACACCTTGACGTCGTTGATCTGCGGGCTCGGACCCGATGGCGGGAACCTTCCACTGGGCAGAAGGGCGGGGGTAGGGGGCCGCGGGCCAGGGGGGGGGGGGGGGGGAAGGGAGGGAGGAGGAAGGGGGCAGGGGGTGGGGGCAGGGGGCAGCGGTGACGGTCTGGGGAGGCGGCAGTAGCGATGATGGGAGGGGAGGGGGGGAGTGAGAGCTAGACTTACCGGCGATGGGGAGGCATCAGCGGCGACGGGTACCGGCGGCGGCGGTGACGACGTCGACAGCAGCTGCAGGCGACGACGACCTCCTCGGCGGCGACGACGTCGACGATGGCGGTAGGAGGCGATGATGTCGACGGTGCCTGCAGGCAGCGGCGACCTCCTCAGCAACTCAGGCAGTGACGGGAGGGAGGGAACGACGGAGACGGGAGGGAAAGATGGGAGGGAAAGGTTGGTCGAGGGGAAAATAGGGCTACAACAACCGATTTTGCGACCGACATTAAGTCAGTCACAAAATCGATCTCCTATATGCGATCGATTATATCGGTCGCTATTCGGTCGCTGATAGAGACCGCCTAGCGATCGATATAATCGGTCGCAAAAGCGGTCACTATATCCGCTTTCTCTTGTAGTGTAAAGATGTCCACTTTATAATGATGATCAAGTGTAATTTCATCTTGTTGATGTTGAGCTCTACCTCTTCTTGAAATAAATAAAATACTAAAATCTAGCACATCAATATTGCACATTTTATAAAAAGAGTTCACAGTAGAAAATAATGCATCCCATCTTTCGTCTCTTAACATTTGAATTAGTGATTTTGTATATGAAACAAGATGCATAGCATTCAAAATGTCTTGAGATTGCATTTGCAAAGCTTGACAAAGTTGATCAGAAATATCTAAATTTCTTTCATGAGATATAAAATGAAGACAAATTCATAAGAGGTCAATGCTTCATAAGTTGCATCTGCATCTCTACGTTGGGCCGGTGTAGCTCCATCATCAATGATATTAAGTAAAATTGTACATGTGGCACTAAATATTTTTATCAAGTTAGAAATAGAATTTAAATGTGAACACCAATGAGTATCACATGCCCTCTGTAAAGTACCAATCTGATTAAGTCCTTTTCCAGTCTCAAGCTCATTCATAAAACCTAAATGAGCAATATCAATAGCTTGAGTAGCTTTTAGTTGATCATGCCACTTACATGATGCTCCAATAATATTGATGATGGAGGTCAATTTGTTATAAAAAATGATGAATAGGAATCACTCCCTTTGAAGCGGCAACTAATGTCAATTGTAGACGATGTGCTATAATGAATGTAATAAGCATATGGGTATACAATGGAAATTAAAGCTTGCAAACCATGCCACTCTCCTCACATATTGCTTGCACCGTCATAACTTTGTCCTTGAATATTCTAAACATCAAGATTATAACGAGAGAGAATAACAAATAACACTTCTTTTAATGTCAATGCAGTAGTGTCTTTAACATGAACAACTTTAAAGAAACGCTCTCGTACAATGCCATTTTTGTTAACAAATCTCAAAACAATAGACATTTGCTCTTTCTTAGATCATCTCGAGCTTCATCAACTATTATACTAAATTTTGGATTACCAATTTCTTCATGAATAGAAATTTTGACTTTAACTGATAGGACTTGTAGAATTCTTTTTACACTCTTGGTGATGTGCATGAGGCATTTATGTGGAGGCTAAACCTTCTATAATTTTATCATTGTATAATGATACAAAATTTAGTAATTCGAGAAAACTTCCATGATTCTTTGATGTTATGGTCTGATCATGACCTCTAAAAGCACATCCTCGAAACACAAGCATCTTATTACATCAATAGAAGCTTTCAATCTAAGTTGATTCTTTGTGATTTGCTGAGATGTGAACCTAGGAAAATTTTTGTCTATGTGCATAGCTTGATTCATAAGATCATCACATGCTTTTTCAACATTTTTACGAGGAGAAGAATCATTTTCTAATATGATATAAGAAGGCACAATTCTTGCCATCTCTTACTTTTTTCCAATTTCTGAACACATCAATAGTAAATGCATTTGATCTAGAAGGATCATCTGTGTATGAAATAAGTAACATGGTAAAAAAAATGCTACATCTTTCGTAGGAGAATATTCCAACCATGATGGAAATAACCTAAACCATGAAGCTTGAAAACTACAAAGATGACTTGCATGTCTAGACTTTGAATGCCTTTTAAGTTCATATTGATATTGACCAAATTTTATATAAGCTCTTCGAATTTTGCCATACTGGTTAATTGGATATTCCTAAATTTGTGGACACAAACTTAGATATCGCTCCAATGAGCATATATTGAAATCATGTTTTATTACAATTCTAGGAGCTTTTGAAATGCTTTCACTAACTTCTTCAATTTTCACAGTCTTCCTTTTGAAAAATGACTCGACTGTAGATGATTTTTCCATCTATAATAATAAGAACAAATATAAGAAACTAAATATTATACATAATAAATGAGCTTATCACTCATGCTCGTTAGATCATAATATAAGAATTAAATATCATATATTATAAATGAGCCACCACCCAAGCTCGTTGGATCATAATATAAGAAATTAAATATCATACATAATCAATGAGCCATCACCGATGGTAGCTAGATAACAATATAAGAAATTAAATATCGTACATAAGAAATGAGCCACTGCCAATGCTCACTAGATAACAGACATAAAAAAATTAATGATGGATATGTTACATTGGGGTCATAGGGTGTCAACTCGTAGGGGTCAACAGACTTAGAGACTTGCAGGGAGTGTCAAAGTACCACTAGCCAGTTGTTGACTCGTTCAATGATTAGTCGACCACTATAAAAAAAAATCTCAGAGTTAGCAAATAAGAGCAATCCATGTCAAACAAAAGAAGATGATCATCAAGTTTAAAAGGTAAAAATTGTGTATCAACAACAACAACAAAAAAAAGGTAACAAGAACTGCTTCACCTTTAAATATCTCTTTTTATCGTCTAAAGAGGCCACTGGAGGCTACCATCCCTAAGAAAAACATCTACTACAAGCTAGTAGGGGTCTGCTCTTATTTCCATCCTCAACGTAGGTCCACACCTCAATGCAAACATTGGAGTTCACTATCGTTTTATTCAAACTTTTGCTTAAAGAAATGATCTTTTCAGAACCCACAACCCTCACAATGCCCAAAAAAATACTAAAAATACTACTATGATTAAGTTCTCCATAGAGAGAGAAGCTATGGTTTTTTGTGGCGGCGGCCATGGCCCCCCATGGGGGGGGGGGGGGGGGGGGGGGCTTGAGCTTCCCCCCTCGGATTCCCCTTCCTCCTCCTCCTAGGCCCCGGCTCCGGTCCATCCTTCGTCAATGCCATCAAAAAGTTATGCTCGGGCTCTTGCGGATGCGCCCCTTTTTGCTCCAGTCTCCGTCGCTGTTCATCCTCCGGCCTTTACAGATCTTGGAGAGCCGGTGGTCTTCTTCTCCTCGGATGAGATTGCAGCCACTCTCAAGCCGCTCCAGTTCGCTATAGTTGCTAAAACTCCTTCTGGACGGCCTCCCTTTCAAGAGATCAAGCAATTGCTTCAGTAGCATCTCACCCTTGGTCATGATTTCATCATTGCTGCCATGGATAATCGCCATCTTCTGCTTCGATGTACCTCTGAGGATGATTATTTGCGTCTTTTGTTGCGGGAATAGATACTTGTGAAGGGTTTTCTTTTCAAGTTTCTGAAGTGGACTCTAGACTTTGGATGTTGAAAGGAGCCCCAATTGTTTCGGTTTGGGTTGAGTTCCCTGGGTTGAAACCAAATCTTTTCACTAAACCTGTATTCGTTCTATTGCAGGGAATATTGGGCGGGTTCTACATGTGGCTTTGCGTACATCTCAAATCACCAATGCCACGGCAGCCTATGCATGTGTCGAATTGGATCTGTTGAAGGATAGGCCCTCGAGGGTTTGGATTGGAATGGGTTCTACTGGTTTTTGGCAGAAGATCTTGTACCAACGTGTGCCTAAATATTGCACATCTTGCTGCTTGTTGGGCCATACAGTCTCGTCTTGTCATCGCTCACAAATCTCCTCATCTAAAGTCGATGCTGCTGGAATAGCTCCCTTAGTGGTTGTGCCAGATCTACCTTCACGGCAACAGTGGATGCCAATGAAAACATCTGTAAGGAATGCCGGGCCTTCTTTTCCTCAATCTGGAATCGACGAGGGTCTGGTCGCCGAAGGCCTGCTTGAAGCATCACCGATGGGTCTGCCAGATCTGGCCGCCAATGGAGCTGGCACTGCGGAGCCTCCCTGTGTCCGGGCCCCCTCGCCGTCCGCGCAAGGCAACTCCGAGTTGCCCATGGTTCCTGCCGTTTGTGGTGTCCTTTCCTCCCCTGGCACACAAAATCCTCCCTGTTCCTCGACGAACGGATCGCCAGCTGGTGTAGGCCATCAACTGGTTGTGACAGCTGGAGTCGGCGAGCCTTCCACGTTCGGTGGCTTGTCCGTTCTAATCCCTTGCAGGACCCCCGCGCCAGAGAAGGAAGCTGCTGGCGATGGTGCATTGGGGATTCCGATCCCACGCGGGATCCTCAAGCCGGAGAAGGGAGGGCTATCTGCTGGTGATGGTGAGTTGGGGAATCTGACCCCACGTGGAATCCTTGCACCAGATAAGGAAGGTCTTTCTGCTGGAGAAGATGCGTTGGGGACTTCTAAGCCAGAGCTCCCAAAGATGGCTAGTCACCCTTCTTCTTGGGCTATCTTTTCTGCTAAGGATAATGGGCCATCGCTGGGCCCAAAAACGGTGGAGTCTTCTGCTGATCACGAACCAAATACCTGTAGTTTGGTTAGCGAACAGCATCATACGCAGGTTGAGGGTGTTGTGCAGGTGGAGGATCTCAATATTGCACAGACATCTCCTTCTTTGACATTTGCATAGGTGGTTCGTCAGTCCCCATCCACAGTGGGTAAGTCTACTTTGGGAGTGAACTCCAACCCCCCTTCCAGTGGGTCGTCTTCTCGATGTCACATTTCACAACCAACCCGCAAGGGGGGAGTTAGAATTTCTTTACCGTTCCCCCGTGAGCGTTCTCCAAGCCTGGTGCGTCCAGTAGATGCTATTCACATACCGGATCAAGTACATTTTCCTGATTTGAGTATGAAGTTCTCGTCAGTTGCAGAGCTTGCTAAAGCTGAAAATATTTTCATGCCTCACTTTCGGTTTGATCAAGAGACATCAGAAATAGATTCGGATGAAGAAGACATGGAACACTGTTCACGTCGACCGGGCTTACGTCCTCGGGCTGTTCTTCGGCGAACTCACTCGTGGGATAGATCTTCTATGGAATTCTAGATAGTCTTTTGCTATTGTTGATTTGTATTTGGATATGCCTATGGTTGTCAATTTCTCTTATTATTAATAATATATTTAGGCCATCTTTGGCCTTTACCCAAAAAAAAAGGAGGAAAATATACCTTTTTCTGCAGTCCGCATCGCACAGATAGATGTCGCAGACAACAGACCCACCTCTATTTTCTCTTAGCCACTGCTTCCCACATTCTCATGTTGGCTATTTCTCCTCGCTCTCTCTATCTTCTGTGATCCATCCCAAGAAAATAGAACGTAAAACCTAGAAACGAGGGAGGTAGGAGGCGTGGGTAGAAAACATTAGGTATATCACCGTATGGAAGGGATGGGGGGTTTAAAAGTGTGCTTTGATATTTTAAAATGAAAAATCAACAATGGGCCACTTTTAAAGTTTTTAAAGGAAACCCAATAGGATTATAAAAAAAAAAAATTGGGGTGGGGGGGGTGGGCATATATCTGATCGACCAATGGGTGGGGTGGAGTGTGGGGGGGGGGGGGGGGGGGCTCACCCTAAACATAGGTCTTCCTCTACACAAGAGGGAAAACACTGGACAAGGATAACAAACAGAAGCTTAATGCCAATACAACTTAGAAAGAATGAATGAAAAGCTCGAAGTCGTTGGCAATATGCTTGGCGAAGATAGTCGATGAAGTTTTTCTGCCAAGCAACTCTCTTCCTCGATGTTGATTGCATGGAAGCTTGTCGAGGAGAGCTAAGACTTTCTCAAGGTGAGAAGACTAGAAGAAGTTGAAAGAACTCTCAATCTTCTTTGGATTGGAAGCTTTCTATATGGTTTCTCACAAATGTATTCTCTCGATGTGTTTCTTCACATGTAATGCATTAGTATTAGCTTGAATGCTTCCAGTCATATATATAGATGCTTGGGTTTGATGAGGAGCATTGATTTAGTTTTTCTACATACCTAGGTTGATGCATTATCTCATACCTATTTAAGTAGGTCTTGAGATCTTCCATTTGGTCCAGTAGATGTGTAGCTCAAGATCTAACAATAATATAGAAAAATATTTGATAATGAATGAAAGGCTCAAAGTTGTTGGCAATATGCTTGGCGAAGATAGTCGATGAAGCCTTGCTGCCAAGCAACTCTCTTCCTCGATGTTGATTGCATGGAAGCTTGTCGAGGAGAGCTAAGACTTTCTCAAGGTGAGAGGACTAGAAGAAGTTGAAAGAACGCTTAGTCTTCTTTGGATTGGAAGCTTGCTATATGGTTTCTCACAAATGTATTCTCTTGATGTGTTTCTTCACATGTAATGCATTAGTATTAGCTTGAAGGCTTCCAGTCATATATATAGATGCTTGGGTTTGATGAGGAGCATTGACTTAGTTTTTTTACATACCTGGGTTGGTGCAATATCTCATACCTATTTAAGTAGGTCTTAAGATCTTCCATTTGGTCGAGTAGATGTGTAGCTTGAGATCTAACAATAATATAGAAAAATATTTGATAGAAGATTTTAAATCTTTTGTAGTTGGTAAGAAAATATCCAATATAACGAGTGCTATAGAAAGAAATGAGGTTAGTAACCATGCAAATAAAAAAAATCAGGAACGTACATGGAATGGAGACTTCTCCATCGTTTGTCTTTTTGCAAGGTGATGGCACCTGTCCTATAGATAAGATTTCTATATGAAAAATATGGTGATATACATAGCTTAATATCAAGACGATCCATAATAACTTGATCTTATAATATAAGCTTTCAGATGTCAAATCATACTTTTTAAGATTTAACAATATAAATTTAAATGGTAACAATTATTATATTTAGACGAAGAAGATATTTTCATGTCAGACTATCAAAAACATTCATCAACCAAAAGAATGATCATACAATGTATGGCGTCATAATCAAAGCAATGGTCACTTAAAATATTCAAATAAAATTAATTAAAGTTGTGAGTCAAAAAAACTCATAATTGATTTTCGAGAAACTTATGCTTAGTCACTTAACTCATAAGAAACACATAATCGATTATCACATATATCTTGGTCCAGGACAAATCTCAATATTAAAACAGAATCGATTATAGAATATTCAAGATGAAACTTAATTGATAAAGAGCTAGTAGTGTGTACTTAGTCACTTATGCATAGCTAAAGATACAATCGATTATCGAGCATACGAAATAATCTCTCTGTGAACTTAGAAATTTTCACACCATTGAACATATAATAGATTACTATGTCAACAAGTGTGGACTTTGAAGCTTTTCCACTACTAAGAACATAATCAATTAATTCATTCACTGTCTGGACTTGGAAAATTTTCACATTGAGAAACTTAATCGATTATTGATGACACTATGTGGACAAACAAATTTTCGAAAGAAGCAACATAATCGATTATCGGTCTCTTTGAGTGGACTTCGAAACTTTTGTGCAATCGATGGCACATTCAACTATTGACTATATAGAGCGAAACATAATTGATTAACGTGCATTGTGTGTGAACTTGGAGACTTTTTGAAGGCTTTCTCGGTAGGAAGCATAATTGATCAACACATTTATTGTATGGACTTGAAAACTTTTTGCAGTGTTGTAACTAATTAATCGATTATCATCTGTGAACTTATAATTTTCTCAATGCCACAAACTAATTGGTTGATGTTCACATTTCTATGAACATAATTGAGCAACATTCTGCTTTGTGTGAACTTGGGAAAAATTGAAGTTAAGACTTAATCCATTCTCGATAAGTGATAAAAGCTTACTTAATTAGTGATTAAACATTGATCAATTAAAGAACACTTGAAGCATGATGAAATTGATTATCGAAGCAATGACTTAGTCAATGTAACTGAATCAAAAGGAGATTGATTATTAATTAAAGATATGAACTTTTGCAAGTGACAAAATTAATACTTAATCACGAATCACTCAGCACTTACTATTAATGTTGTTAATCAATCAATTCAAAGCTAACTATATATGTTTTGTTAAACACTCATGCTCATTATGTTAATCATTAATATTAATATTTTGTTAATCACTCAAAATTAAATATACTCAAGAATACAGCTACAATGTAACCTGCAACACTTCTTCCTTTAACAACTCCATGGTGGCAAAAAGTGGTAGTGTGGTGTAAGCACCAGTGCATATGGTGCAGCTGATAGGACTGAATCATGGTGATGGTGCCACTAGCGGGTGAAGGCAAATTAAGTTTTTCACTACTTGTTTCATTTAACAATGTTCCTGTGGGCCAAGAGTCACTCCCAATTTTAAAACTTTTGATTTACAATAGAACCTTGCAAAGTTGAGAAGACAAGTGTTGCTGCTTTTGTCCAAAACATGTTGGAAATATATTGTGAAACAGGGTCGACACATGGCAACAATCGGATTTAAACATGTAAACGCAATACCACAGAAAGCAAGCATATGGGAACAGTTCAGATAACAACAACCAAGATACATTATACATGAGATGGACGAAGTGCATCGATAGATACAGAAATAAAGGAAATGAACGCAGTTGAAGCGCCTCAAAAAGAGACTCCCCTTAAAAAAGATATCGCCCCCACAAGAACAGTACTGCGTCGGGTATGGCGGTCTTCTTCCAGGATACGACTACCACAACGAGATAAACATTTGCACATATGCTATCTTGTAAAGCTATGCAATCTAAAACCTAATCCTCTTTTAACAAAACAGAAGGGAAAGAGAGCATGCACCGAGCACCAGTGAGACACAGCGCAGGCGGTCGGACACAGGCACAGCGAGGGCACCGGACATCCGAAGGCGTGCGACCGGCCGGCGAGAGCGACGCAGGCAGAAGATTGAGAGGCGGAGCGAGCAGGCAGTGAGCGGTTCCTCAGAAAGTCAAACAGGCGCAATCTCCGAGAAGAAAGAGCGTAACTGTGATTAGGAATCCCTAATCGCGACCCTTAAACGCCACACGCACGCGCAAGGCAAAAATAATGGGCCCAGTTGGAAAACCAACCCAAACAGCTCCAAACTCTCCAAGAAAGGGCAAAAATGCAAATAGAAAAAGTAAAAAGGTGCTAAGGCAAGCTGGCTGGACTGCGCCACCACACGCGCGTGCCCGCCCAGCCCAGCCCGGCTCGGTGGCGCGCGTGTGTGATATGGTCTAGCATAGCCCCATCTTTGTCTATAAGACATAGTCTCCTACACCTTTGGGGTTATAAAGTCCTCACACTCTTTAGAGTTTCCAATATGGCACTAAAGACCCCACACATAAGGAGACCAAGCTAGCACACCCTTTACTTCATCAACCTTGAGTTTTTTCTTTCTATTATAGATTGCCTCCCAATCACCCAATATTCAACATTCCCCCACAAACTCAAGGTTTGATAATGGGGAATAAACAGAAGAGGATAAACATATCATGCTTTCAGTAAAGGTACCTTTTGGGTTTGAACCCTTATCTTAGTCTTTTAACTTTTACCCCCACAGAATCAAAGTGAATAAAATCTTGAACTTGATTCTTTATGTGAGGGTTACTTGCTAAGAGACAAAACAATATAAGGTTTCTTTGATAGCAATTTATAAACTTGGCGCTTTAAAGTCCATGCGCCTTATCTTGTATCATGAGTACATTCAGGAACAACCCAAATTCTTTAACTGCGGCCACACAGTAGTACTCACTTAGGTAGGCTTCTCCAAGGATATACTACAAATATCTTGTCTTTCCAGACTTGAACCTATTAAGAGTAGTAAATACTCAACCTACATTTGCAATTTCCAGCACTTATACAGGATTACAGGGGATTGACTCAGATATTAAATATCTTACATTTAAGTGCCAACACATTCTCTCAGCAGATTTTTATTACCACATTGAACCTTTTTCGTGGGATCTCCACTCAAATAGGTTGGGTTGCCTTTGCAGGAGAATGAGAAATGGGTTTCAGTCCCATCCCCATCCTGAACATTTAGACTTTCTTTTTATCAAGCCCTTTGGTCAGAGGATCAGCTATATTGTCATTGGTACCAACAAAGTCTACAGCGATCACTCCATGAGACACTAAATCCCTTACAGATCTCAATCTGATTTGGATATGTCTCCTCTCCTTTTGGTTGTACTTTGAACTCTTGACCTTTGCAATTGTGGTCATGTTATCACAATGCACAGAGATCGCAGGAGTAGGCTTACACATTAGGGGAAGTTTTGAAAGAAGACCCCTAATCCACTCAGCCTCCAACTCAATAGTATCCAAAGCACACAACTCAGCCTCAAAAGTAGACCGAGATAATATGATCTGTTTAGAAGACCTCCAGGTGACTACTCCACCTGCCAAAGTAAACACATACCCTGAAATACCATTACTCTCTGAGTTTTCAACTATGCAGCTTGCATCACTAAATCCTTCTAGGACAACAGGGAATCTCTCAAAATGCAAGCCTAGGGTAATAGTACCTTTTAGGTACCTCAAAACCCTATCTAGCCCATCCCAGTGAGTTTGGTCAGGACAACTTGTGTATCTACTAAGTTTAGACACTGCATATGAAATGTCAGGTCTCGTACAATTAGCTAGATACATCAAGCTTCCTATAACCTGAGAATATTGTAATTGAGACACAGGAACACCACTCTTGTTCTTGCAGAAAACTCTAGAAGGATCATAAGGAGTACAGACTGACTTGCAATTCTGATAGCCAAATTTCTCTAGAACCTTCTCAACATAGTCAGATTGAGAAATTGCTATCCCTTCAACTGACTTTGTAAGAGTCAGTCCTAGAATTACTTTAGCCTCACCCATATCCTTCATTTCGAATCTGCTACTTAAGAATGATTTAGTCTCATTCACTATTTCCAAAGAGCTGCCAAACAACAAAATATCATCTACATATAGGCATAAAATTATGTATTCATCACCTTTAACTTTATAATAGACACACTTGTCAAACTCATTAACAATAAAGCCAAAAGATATGATAGTAGTATCAAACTTTTCATGCCATTGCTTAGGAGCTTGTTTCAAACCATATAGAGACTTAATAAGTCTACAAACTTTTCTTTCACTTCCAGGAGCCACAAACCCTTCAGGTTGATCCATATAAATCTCTTCGTCAAGATCACCATTAAGAAAGGCAGTATTAACATCCATTTGATGGACTTTCAAATTATATATGGATGCTAATGCTATCAGCACCCTGATTGTGGTCATCCTAGTGGCAGGGGAATAAGTATCAAAATAGTATATCCCCTCCATTTGTTTGAAACCCTTAGCAACTAGCCTTGCTTTATACTTGTCAATGGTTCCGTCAGGATTTAACTTCTTCTTAAAGACCCATTTGCATCCTATAGTCTTAGAACCAGGGGGAGGAATGACCAATTCCCAAGTGCCATTTGCAAGAATAGAATCCATTTCATTCTTAATGGCATCCTTCCAATGCCTTGCTTCTGATGAAGCCATGGCATCACTAAAGGTGGAAGGATCACCCTCGATCTGATAAGTGATAAATTCACCACCAAAATCCTTGGTGACCTTTTGTCTTTTACTCCTCCTTGGTTCTACTTCTTCCTGATTACTATCATCAGGAGAAGGCCCAGATGCACTACCCCCCACATTAGACATCCTTTCCACCTGATCTGGAATGGATGCAGATGTAGAGGCTACAGTCTCAGAAGATTGATGTTGAGGTAGACCTGTCTTCATAGGAAAGACATTTTCGAAGAACGTGGCATCTCGATATTCAACTATGGTGTTAACATCTATGCCAGAAATTTCTGATTTAATAACCAGAAACCTGTATGCATAGCTATTTTCAGCATAGCCTACAAAAATAGTGTCAACTGTCTTAGGACCCAACTTCTTTCTCTTATGCTCAGGGACAAGTACCTTAGCAAGGCAGCCCCACACTTTGAGAAATTTCAAACTGGGTTTCCTGTTTCTCCAAAGTTCAATTAGACTACTATCTTTATGTTTCAGGGGAACATGATTTAGAATATGGCAAGCAGTATTCAATGCTTCCCCCCACATAAAGTTTGGCAATCCTGAATACTGCAGGAGAGAGTTGACCATATCGATAAAAACCATGTTCTTCCTTTCAGCTATGCCATTAGACTGAGGACAGTATGGTGTAGTTGTTTCATGAACAATGCCATGACTTTGGCAAAATTCAACAAACAAACTAGAGGTATACTCTCCTCCTCTATATCTGACCTCAACCTCTTTAGAACTTTACCAGTTTATGTTTCTGCTTCCTTCCTAAAGATGACAAACTTTTGCAAGGCTTCATCTTTAGACTTAAGCAAATACACATAACAGTATCTACTACAATCATTTATAAAGGTAATAAAATACTTTTTATGATCCCTAGTTAACATGCCATTAAATTCACAGATATCTGAGTGAACCAAATCTAGGATCTCAGAATCCCTGACCACTGAGTGGAAAGGCTTCCTAGGTTGCTTGGCCTGAACACAGATATCACATTTGTTTGATTTATCAATAACACATGTAGGAATCATTTTCAGGTTCATCATCCATTTTAAAAAATTAAAATTAGATGACCAAGACGACCATGCCATATATCAGATGAATCTAATATGTTATAAGCAACAGGAACATATTCAAAATTAGAAGCACAATCTAAATTTCTGTTCACAACATGATCCACAAAGATTTTAAACAAACCATCAGAAAGATAACCTTTTCCTATAAAAGATTTCATGCGAAGTATCACAACTTTATTACACTTAAAGTTTAACTCATATCCCTCTCTTACTAAAATAGAATCAGATAAAATGTTCCTCCTGACACTAGGAACATGGTGCACTAAAGAAAGAGATAGAACACGTCCTGAAGCAAACTTCAGATCAACACGTCCAACTCCTAGCACCCTAGCTGAACTACCATTTCTCATTATCACGGAACGGTCTCCATGGGCCTGATAAGACACAAAGTGAGGCCGGTCAGCACATAAATGTACATTGGCTCCAGTATCAACTAGCCACTCATTCGGTTCATATATAGAAAATAGTTGAGGGTTTAGAGTAACATACTCAGCACCAGAAGAAGAACCGCCAGTCATTACATTGACTTGGGCTAGATTCAGATTGGTCTGTTGGGTCTTGTTCAATAACTTTTATTTCCTTTTGGGACAGTCGTTGCGCATATGACCCTTTTGACCACAGGTCCAGCACCTTCTTCTTCTTTATCTTCCCTTTGGGTTTCATCTGAGAAGTGGAATCACCTTTGGTTTTGTGTTTAGAATCTTTCCCCTTATGCTTCATTACCAGGTTTGCAGTTACATCAACAAGCATACAAGGCTTTCTATGCTCCTCTTCTATAGCAATAGCTCTCATCAAATCATCAAGAGAAATAGTCTCCTTACGGTGTTTAAGAGACATCTCAAAATCCTCCCAGGATCTGGGCAATTTCTCTATGATGCACATGACTTGAAGCTTTTCAGGCATTTTCATATCTACCTCAGCTAAACCTTGGAGCATAAGGAGAAGTTCATGAGCCTGCTCCCCCACTGGTTTGTTTTCAGTCATCTGGAACTTGAGAAACTTTCCCACATAGTATTTTTCCAGGCCTTGATCCTCGGTGTTATACTTGCAGTCAAGTTCATCCCATAGTGCTTTAGTGGTTTTGAAAGTGGAGGAGCTGCAAACATCAAACGGGACATCAGAGCAGTGAGTATACACACATGCCCTAACATGTCCTTCTCCTTCCACTCTTCAACTTTCTTAGCACTATCAGGATCTTTCTCATCCAGAACAGGGGGATCTGATTCAATCAATGAGATTAGACCGACCATGGCGAACCACACTTTCATGCGTTGTTGCCAATGCTTGAAGTGCTGTCCGAAAAACTGTTTAGGCATCCCAGACAGATCCACCCTCGCCCTAAAACCCACTGAAGAGGTTGCCATGATCGATATCTTCTTTAAGACCAGCCCGGCCCGGCGGCGCGCGTGTGTGATATGGTCTAGCATAGCTAGCCCCATCTTTGTCTATAAGACATGATCCTACACCTTTGGGGTTATAAAGTCCTCACACTCTTTAGAGTTTCCAATATGGCACTAAAGACCCCACACATAAGGAGACCAAGCTAGCACACCCTTTACTTTATCAACCTTGAGTTTTTTCTTTCTATTATAGATTGTTTCCCAATCACCCAATATTCAACATTAGCGAGTAGGCAGCGAACAGTTCCTCAGAAAGTCAAACAGGTGCGATCTCCGAGAAGAAAGAGCGTAACTGTGATTAGGAATCCCTAATCGCGACCCTTAAACGTCACACGCACGCGCAAGGCAAAAATAATGGGTCCGGTTGGAAAACCGACACAAACAGCTCCAATGTAACCTGCAACACTTCTTCCTTCAACAACTCCATGGTGGCAAAAAGTGATAGTGTGGTGTAAGCACCAGTGCATATGGTGCAGCTGATAGGACTGAACCATGGTGACGGTGCCGTTAGCGGGTGAAGGCAAATTAAGTTTTTCACTACTTGTTTCATTTAACAATGTTCCTGTGGGCCAAAAGTCGCTCCCAATTTTAAAACTTTTGATGTACAATAGAACCTTGCAAAATTGAGAAGACAAGTGTTGCTGCTTTTGTCCAAAACATACATCAATGGTAAAGTTGAAATCTCTCCTTCTCTAAAGTGTGCCTTCACATCCTTGTCGAGCTCTGTTTCCTTTATAATGGCTGGTGCCACCCTCCTCTTCCCGTAGTGCCTTCACTTGTCCAACAGCATCAGCACCATGATCCAGTTCTATCAGTTGTGCCACCATACAATATTTGTACTTGCACCACATCACTAATCTTTGCCACCAGGGAGTTCTTGGAGAAAGAAGAGGTTCCCAACATCGCCGTACATATGTATGCAATGGAGGGAACAGTTAGGAACTCTCTAAACTAAATGCGGGAAGAAGAAATGTTGATATGCACGTCTGCGTAGCACCCATCCACGGCACTGGCCTGTGTTGCCATTGACATACCCATCCTGATCATGCACCTGTCACTAGCCCTGCCCCAGCCCACTGTCAGTGTTGACAACTCTATTGGTATTGCTAACCCCAACCCCATGACAGGGTTGGCAACCGGAACAATAACCCTTCTTAATTTGCCTGTTGTCTAATCACCGATTTATCAACGTGGCAAGTTGTTGACCATGTTAGAAATTATTTTTATTTCGTGATCAGTTTATTATTTATTTATTAGATATGATTGTTTTAATAAAAAACTGTTCTTTTTGGAGTGTATAGGGTTTTCTTTTCCGTCGTGATGGAGCGAATCATATGAGCCACAGAGGGCAACCACGCCTCTCATCAACTTTCACCTTGGCCTTCTTCCGTGGCCCCTCCTTGACCTAGTTCCAAATCCTTCGCTTGTCCCCCCTCTCTGCCTTCACCAGAAAAATGCAAGTGCCATTATGCAACTGTGTGAAAGTGCCTTCACCCCTCTCTCTCTCTCTCTCTCTCTCCTCTCTCTCTCTCTCTCTCCCCCCTTTGATACAACACACACGCATGTACAGAAGTTTAGAAAACTAGGAAGCAAGGTTAAGAAAGTACCTCTCTTTTTCCGTCAATTGTGGGCTTCCTTTTATTAACATGAAGGAGAATCTGAAGAATGATAGAAGATCTTAGGGCAGGCAATTTCTTTTGGGGACCATAAGACGGGGGGTGGGGAGCTCCTCATGTTAGGCCAAATGGGTAGGGGAGAATTAATTGGATTTGCAGAATACTGTTCCCAAGAGCTTCTGTCTGCTCACACACACTCCACGTCTTATTCCTCCATGGGAAACAAAGATTGCTATACCACGTAAACCATGGTAATTAACCAGTATTATACTGCTCCTGTTACCATGAAATATTGGCTGGTAGACAGTGTACATAAAAATATCAGTTAGATGTGGGGGTGTAGTGGGTATACAATAGCTTTCTGAGGCCCCGTGGAGGGAAGGTGTCCCCTATTGCACATCATTTCTTGCCGTGGATGGGGAAGCCATCCCATTTAAAATACCAGTTGTGACAGCTTTCAGCTTGCTTCACTACTAACAACTAGACCTTGCAAAAGTTTATTCTAAAGAATAATTAAACGAAAAGCTGAACAATAACAAACGGGGATCCACAGGCTTTACTTAGGGTTAGGGTTTGTAGGGGTACCCTTGTTTATTGTCCCCTAGCTCATGGCTTAGCTAATTCTGTTGTGCCAATGCCCCCACTTAGATGACACTCATTGCTGTGTTCGATGGCGTCCTTCTCTTGGAGGGTTTATATAACTAGGATAGAGAGCTAAATAATTGAGCCAGATATGGTGGGGGTACGGGGGTGTGGGCCTTAGATATTTTCATTTAATTATAGTGACAACATAGGTAGACGTAAAGCTTTGCAATTATAAAATTTTAACAAGTCAAATGGGAATTTTTCTGTAGATTATATAACAAAGCGTATATAGAGCCAGGAGACACTCATTTTTCTGTGACGTGTCATTTCTGGAGACCACTTCTGTAGCTAAAAGAAAAATTAAGCTAGATTGCAGTATAGAATGTCAAGTTTACAATTATTTTTCCAGGCATAACATCATATGTAAACTAATTCGGGAGCTTTGAGAAAGTTAATTAGGGCACCTTTGTAGCTAGGATTCATCTTGGGCCTCTAACATAGCTCAGTGTGTGAAGGCACCCATGAACCTATCCTAACCTTTTCTTAATCACTTAACTATGAAACATAACTGTACTCTAATATGGGGATTGACGTCCTATGATGCTTGACCCCAAAGAGCAGGAGGCTTATTGGTAGGGGCTTCCTAATTTATTGGCTTCTTCATCACATGAAAGGTTGAATTAGGTGAGCAATTGCTGGATCATATCACACTTAGAGAAAGAAATGAATATATAAAAGAAAGCTAGCAGGACTTAGTTTAGTGAAAGCGAATCTGATGGCATATGCAGTGTGTTTATTATAGCCTTAAAAGTCCACGAGATGGTTAGCAACCAGAGAAATCGATGGTTTATCTTGGTTGGATCCTGAGAAGTTTGCCTGTTGGCAGGCATGCACTGTCTTTTGAAAAATGTCAACTTGCGGCAAGGCTTTCTCCTTTGGCCAAGGGATCAGAGAAGGCAATGCCAGATCATGATATATATGGCCTTCCAAATCCTTGAGATGGGAACTAGGAAGAGTGTAGGAGCATGACAGGGATGCACATGTTTTGGATCGGATAATGATAGAGCTACACATGGTTTGTACTAATACATGTCTAAGCGTATACCAAAGGCCGGAAGAGAGAGTAAATCCTTCCAGTAAGGTTGAAATTACTCAACAGTAGTGCTTCGTAGATGGGCATAGAAAAAGTTTAGTGCCACCACCATTTATCATCATAAACATTTTTTCATGAGAAATGTTAAAGTGTGACTAGTTTCCCCCAGTACTCCTTAGTCATCATCCACTTAGGCGTTAGATGACGCAAAAAAAACATAAAAGTTAAACTCGGTGCTCCCGAGATCCAGAGCATCTAACTTAAGTTCTGGACCCTTCAACCACAAGATTAAACTATTGAGACGAGGGTGACAAATCAAATGGCAAAAGATGTGGCATCTTTAGGCTTTCTTCTGTGTCATCGCTATGGACTAGCTGTGGTCAGCCAAAAAGTATACATACTAGGACTCGACTAGATTTACAAGTGGCTATCAACTTTTTACAAGATTGTGCTAGATATGTGGACGGAGTAATTTAAGAAAAGAGAGAGGATCTACCCAGAGCCCCATGCAGGCCATGCCTCAAACTCTTGTTGGAGTTTGCATGCATGAGACCATTGAAGGAAAACGACATGTTTTAGATAAGCTTCAGGAAGAAGCAGGAAGGGTGGATGCCTCTTGTCTACTGCTTCCAAAGAGATGATCATGGTTAATTATATTATAGTACGAGATCGTGCCAAATGCCACTACTTTCATCAGTTGGATCTGCATTTCACACAACTAGCTAGCTTGTACCAATATATTGAGCTTAATTTCTGCCAGTGCAAAGGGAGATTTGATCTCCAGAGCCTGCTTTGAGACTGGGTGGATCGAGTGATCCTCCCATATAATTAAGCCATATGCCTCTTCTCTCCTGTGGTTAAAATCTTCATTAAATTATCTTCACCTGTCAGAAGCTGATAGATTCCCGTCAAAATTACAAGTAAAAAGGTGTATCTGAAAATTAAGATCTAGTCCACAGGTAGGTTTAAAAGCTAGCTGCTGAGATAATCAGGTCATTGCAACTGCTCTAAGTCATATAACAAACAATCCCAAATTTAAATGTACAGATGCTTTCTGTCGTCTAAAGTAGCACACTACGAGCCAAACTTAATTGTTAATTTTTGTACATCTCAAACACCCCACTGCCATCTCATCTCCTAATATCTAAATGGGCTAGCATTGAAATGACCTGTTCCCATGACCCTGAGTGCTGTTGAAGGCATCAAGATATGATACCTGGCGGAGATCAAGTGGTACTAATATTCTATTCAGGATTAATAGCTTAGCACGTGAGAGGTTGCTTTCTAGCTATAAGACCCAGTTGTACTATAGTTACATGGATCCACCAAGAAAATAAGAGATGGACTTCCCCGGAACCCATAATTGTGTTGTGGGTTTCACTCTCTTATGTCTGAGACGGACACAAAGACATGCAAGCCAGCCAAACAACAATACGTGAACCCCCCTACAAGATTCACAGTTGGTAGATTAGCATGATATGAATGCGAGTTGATTGCGGTCTCTGGGTGGAGTGGAGCATCCCAGGGCCGCCCAATCAGACCCACAAATGAAGTATCTTCTCTAGCTATTAATGGGCAATGGGGTCTTCTGGTATAAACTGAATCTTCCAACTTCGGTCAACTACTGAAAGAGAGAGCATGATCTTACGTAAAGAGAGTGGTGTGATCTGAATGGTCGGCGCGCGTAGTGTCATTTAAGTAACTACGACATTTTTTTTCTTTTTCTTTTATTTTTCTTTCTTCCTTTTGAGTTGGAAATACCTATTTACTATTGACATATGAAGCCAGCGTTATAGATTTCTCCCTATATATGGTGTATGTGTACGTCTTTATCAAACTAAGGGCGCCCCTCGATTTCATTTTTCCTGCAAGTTCCATGCTACAAAACCTGTAAACATTGGTATACTTAGACCCGTGAGAGTTGAACGCGTGTGTGTATGCGCATGGATTTGAATAGCCAGGGGAGATGCTGTTTTGGGCCTTTAACGGACCCCGTCAACCGTTTTGAGCCCAATTTGCACTCTCCTAAATGCTGGTTGGGCCTAACATCCTTTAAAGCCTCAAGTTGCACATAGTGCACCGTAAGTAATACACCAGGCCAGTGAGCCCCGCTCAATGCTTAGCACTCCACCTTTTATTTTTGAGTAAATTAATTAGAAGTCTCTGACTGTAATAGCGAGGTCTTTATTGTGACAAGACTTAACGTATACTGTAACAAGTGATAACACTAACTGTAATGAGTTGAAGCTCTGTTAGGGACTAACAAATAAGTCAAAAATCTGATAGGAACTCCTAATTAATTTACTCTTATTTTTTAAAAAAAAAATAAAAAGTCACGTTTGACAGTATGTTGTACAACTCGATCCATCAAAGATTCAATGATCTATATATATATATATATATATATATATATATATATATATATATATATATACATATTCAAATAGAGCAGACAATCTCTTATTTTTTAAAAAAAATACTACCCCATGGATGTCAAATTGGACATATATCTATTTTATGATAATATTTGTATAGAAATTATCTTCAATAAAAAATAAAAAATTTTGATGCAATGTGGAGGGGACGCACTAGCCTACTATGTAGCACACCAAGTGAAACTCTAAACTCCGTTAGGCCTGAGTTTGGGTCAGTCCAATCATGATTACAAAACATTCTTATCGAGTAGAATGGGCCTACAAAAGACATTACGTCGTCGTTAGGGTACAATTTCTGGTGTATCTTACTACTTTTCTTGGTAAAGTAATATGAAGTGTGGATTAATGTTATCCATCATCACGTTAACACTGGAGACGTGAGACACGGACATGGCAAATTTTTGAAAAAATAACACATGGGGACATGGAAGTCATACAGTTCCATACATCTAAAATTATATATAAGGAATTCTTTTTAAATGAATTCATTTAAACATTATTTACTCAAGTATATCCAATTTTAAAAAATTTACAAAAATATGCTTCCTTCATGTCATGTGAACAAACTTGCCACATTCTCACATGCCACGTTATTTTTTTCTCCTCTATATATGCTACATCACCTCTTACCACACAGCCTCCTTTCAAAACTTTTTGTCCTATAGAAAGAGAAAGAGATTGTGCACAGAGGTTACCTTGCCAAATGAGAGAGAGAGAGGGGTTGAGTGCAGGGGTTACCTATATATATATATATATATATATATAGAGAGAGAGAGAGAGAGAGAGAGAGAAAGAGAGAGAGAGAGAGAGAGAGAGAGAGAGAGACTATGTATTTTTGTAAATTATAACTTAATTAATAGTATAAATAGACATGTATTTATATATCTCAAAAGCTAATTGTGCAAAATGGTTTACTACATACCGATCGCTAATTACCTCATGAGATATATAAACATACTCCAATTTACACCAATAAATTATAGTTTACACAAATGGAGATCTCTTGTGCCTTACTTAAATTATTATTTGTAAAGATGACAAATTTTCAAGCACAGCTATGTACACAGATAATTTTCGAGTTGGAGTGTATTTGTATTTGTATAAGCTATAACTAAATGATGGAAGGTAGAGTGTTTTTAATTAAGTACATTAGCATGTTACATTACACTGTACTTGGAAATATATTATTATTGTAACTATGTAACTTAAAAGATATTTTATGTAATTTTGAGAATACTTATATAACTCTAAGGCTATTTGTGTATAGACTCAATTTGAAAACTTGTCATCTTTATAAAGAATAATTTGAGTAAGTAAGAGATATCTATTTATGTAAATTATAATTTATTGGTATAAGCTGGAGTATATTTGTATATCTCAATAGTTAATTTATAAGTACATTGGTATATAACAAACTAATCTACAAGCTTATAAATACAATTCAGCTTTCACTATTAATCTACAATATACACAAATGCACAAGTACTCTCTCTCTCTCTCAAAATAGGACAAAGGACTTTGAGAAGGAATCTGACATAGCAAGAGGTGATGTGATATAAATAGGAAAGAAAAAATAACATGGCATGTGAGGATGTAGTATGTTTGTTCACAAGGCAAGGGGGAGGCATGCTTTTGTAAATATGCTATAATTAATCATATTTGGGTAAATAGTGATTAAGATAATATTATTTTTTAATATTTTCCTTATATATTATCTATATCAGTAAAAAATAAGAATTATGCATGCATTTCTTTTGTAGGTGATTCAAGCATATATTAATGTAACTATATAGTTGAAATTACAAAGAAGATAACAAAAATGTAAGACTCAAAAAGTCAAAGTTAAAATTTCCTTAGATCTTTGGCAGGTTATTTGTATTGGCTTCTTGCTTTCCATTCATCATTATCTTTCAATTACTTTTTAGTCCTCATAACTTGACTATTTAGCACTAAATTATGAAACTCACCAAAGTGTTGATGGCTGGACAGTCAATTTATGGGGACTAAAAGCCAATTATAAAATGTTAGAGACTAAAAATTTAAAACTTTATTTTAGTAATTAATATAAAAGTTTATCTGTACAAATTCTTTAATTAAATGCAAAGGTCTTTTCTGCAAGAACCCATTCTACTCATCGAATCCACCCAACACAAATCTCTGACTTTGATCCTCAGCGAGAAACAAAGGACAGAAGAGAAATATTTTTTACAAGTCTCGGGAGTCCAATGAACCCCACTTACATGGGTGCTGCCCATCTCAGAAAATATTTCTCACAAGAGAAAGGGCTAAAGGAAAAAAATGGTAACTGCGAAGAAGAGGAACCAGCGGACGAATGTCAGTATATATATATATATATATATATACTAGTTCTATATATGTGTATTGTACAAAAAATTGTTAGGTTTAAATTAATAAATTTTATAAGTAGTATATATGAGGGTAATATTTTTTATTATTTATGAAAATAGATTTTAAATAAAGACGTGAGTTTTTAAGAATGGAGAGATGTTTAATGGGAAAGAATAGAAAGGAAAATTATATTAACAATTTTTTATTAGTTTAAGAAGGGTGAGAGTGAAGTTGAGAGTTTTTTGAACATTTAGATATATTTTAGGAAAGTTTAATAGAAGAGAAAGTTGGAGAGAGAAAATAAGAAGAAAATTATTTAGTTCATTTAAACTACCTGTATTTCTATTTTTAGGAAAAGAAATATTATAGAGAGAATATGATTATCCTTGTGTAGCCACGTGACAGCACTAAGACTGAGTTATATTATATTAGTATAGATATGACATCCAGCCCTAATTTTCTCCTCTGTCAACCCCCTCCACCAACCAATGCATTGACACGAATTTGCTCACACGATATTCGCAGGAATATTGATGGATTTCCAAATGGGGAAATTGGATCCCAAATGTGGTCATTCCGAAATCAATTATATAATTGCAATCTAATTTCTCTGATATATAGGATACTGGTATTTTAAAAGGAAGGGGGAGAAGAAAAACCAAAAAAAAAAAAAAAAACCCCAAGTAGGATCTACCATGCGTATAGATGGGCCAACAAGGTCATTCCTAGAAGGCTTCCGATCGGTTTGCGCAAACTTGGACCAGGAAACGGTCACCCGGCCCAGCAATTAAGTTTCGTAACGTGCCCACATATGTACCTGGCCTCCATACTTTGATATGACGAGGGAGTTGTGTAATTAATCTTCTTCATACAGAAGGAAGTCTTTGAACAAAATCACGCATTTTTCATATCATTGGATTTTAATAAAACAATTATTTTGCATATGTAAGGTGTATGGGTATTCGGAAGCCTATTACTGCACTATAAGTCTTCCACCAATTGATCAGCCCTCCTCTCCCTTCTCCCGTCTCCCCTCCCGCCTCTGAATTAACTCCATGAATGGAGACGAGTAGTAGTTCATACTTAATTCATATATATCTCAAACTTAAAACCACATTTTACGCAGTAAATTGATGACATTTCCATTTTTTTTACAAATTAACAGATCCGATTACTTTACAAAAGTGCCTCCTCTCTCCTTGGAACACACATCACATTTGGAAAATGGCCTACAAGCTAGAGAAGGTAACTAGAACAGTTAAAGAGAGTGGAGGCTAGCTAGCTACACCAGTCAACAGATCTCCAAACAACCAACATCTATGGTGCATGCCTTTAACTCAGCATCCCCTCCCTCCTACCTCCTTGTGCTGCTGCTGCATCGATGGATCGATCTGCATGGATAGGGTACAGCGGGTCGGTCCACCATGGTGCATGTGCTTGTCAACTGCATCTTTCGTACGCGTTTACAGGCCGAGGGCGCCGAGGGGGGTCTTGCCCTGGCCGGCCTCGAAGTAGAAGATGAGCATGGCGAGCATGGCGATGCGGGCGTGCTTGATCTCGGCCAGCTTGAGCCTCTCCAGCTTGTCAGCGTCGGGTACGTACACGCCGTCCTGGATGGTGCCGGCGACGGAGAGGGGGTCGAAGAACTTGCCCCCCGGGTAGCCTTGGTCGCCGGTGTAGTTGGCGAAGTTCTCGGCGGTGCGGGACCAGGGAGTGGCCCACGACACAGACTGGGAGTCGGGGTTGAAGAAGTCCACCCACCGCTTGCTCTCCACCCACCCCATTAGCAGCAGCTGCGTCCCCAGCAGCGTCCCGAACGAGAAGGGAGCCACCGCCCCCGGGGCCGCCCCGGCCTCGTACCATGGCACTCCGCTCCACGCCTGCCCCACGAAGATTCCCACCACCGCTGCCATCGCCCACCGCCCGTGGATCAGCTCCGCCTCCCTGTACCACTTCAGGAACGCCGGGTCCCGCCCCAGTCCCAGCGGGTCGAACCCGTAGTCCCCGGGCAGCCTGCACGCACAACATGCCTCTGATCAACACCCTCATTTCACAAATCAATATCAAATATTATAACTATATTTTAACTGGAACCCCATATTTCTTGGATTAACCCCTGACCATACATACTTCTGAATGGCAAAGATAAGGAGTTAACTAACATATGGACGATTAAAGAAAGATATATACCTCTGTCTCATTCTTTATATATAATTATGTGGAAAAAGAATAACTCAAATTTGATGAGCACCGAAGTTAAGTTCTCAATTTCGTGAAATATTGAACTCATGAATAGATGACCAAATTGAGAATAACAGGCAAAAAGAATGATCTCATATATATAAAGAGAAAAAATTTTCTATGACATTAATTAGTAAGCCAAAGTAATTAGTCTTTGTTCACATACCTACTCGCCTCTCAACTACGTCATGTATGCGCGCACTACAGGAGAACCAACATTTGGCAACGAATATATGTCCGCGGCTGAAAATTCAAGGACAAAAGAGATATAAGGCAGCGGCTATTGTAGACCGCTGCCATACAACCGTTGTGTCCGCGGTTAGTTGTAGGCGCTGATAAAAGTTAAGCATACATCAGCGGCTAAAATTTCACCGCGGACAAATGTTGCCTTAAGGCCGCGGCTTTATTTAACCGCGGACATATATTCTGCAGCGGCTTCGTCCACCGCTGATATATATATGTTATGTCTGCAATTCTACAAACCGCTGACATTTAAATAATTTAAAAATATTACTTATTCATTTTTAAATTAAAAAATTTTTAATCAGTCATAAGTAGAACATATACATTTTTTAATAATAAAAATTATTTGAGTTTAGCGATTGATATATACATATGTTATTTATATTTGAAATATATATGTATATTTGTGCTAGGAGAGACTTTGTGCACTTGTGCAAAGTGCATAAGTGTCACATGGACATTTTGCCCATGTGGCACCATGCACATGTGTTTTTTGCCCATGTGGCATCATGCACATGTGTTTTTTGTACATGTGGCACCAAAAAAAACCCATGTGGATTTAGCAGCGGTATACGAATATGGCCGCGGCTATATAGCCGCTGCCATATTTTTAATCGGTCGACCGATGATGCACATTCGGTCGACCGACGTTTACACTGCTAAAATTATAATCTGCACTGGGTAGGTCGGTCGACCGATATATTAGAATCGGTCGACCGATTCCGGTCGCGGTCGTTCCGGTTCGGTTCGGTCGCGACCGGCCCACTTTGTATCAACCCAAACCCCTCCTATATATGTTAGGGTGGGTGGGAAACATCCCACATAAGTTCTCCTCCATCTCTCCAGCCCCTAAGGTGGTTTTCTTGCCCTAGAACTCTTCCCTCCTTCTCCATTGCCTCCTTCTTGCCCTAGAACTCTTCCCCCCTTTTCCATCTTTCCCTTCTTACCCTAGAACTCTTCTCATCTTCTCCTCTTCTCCATCTTCATCTACTTGCCCTAGAACTCTTCTCCCCTTCTCCATCTTCCTTCTCATTTCCCTCACCCCTTCTCCATTTTCCTTCTCATTTCCCTCACCCCTTCTCCATTTTCCTTCTCATTTCCCTCACCCCTTGTCCATCTCCGATGCCTCCACGGATGCGCCATCGTCGTTCGGTCCCGAGTCGTCGCCGCCACGTTGGTGAAGGATCAGGGGCGGCTACACAAGTTCCCTTGGCTCCTGGAGAGTTGTTGGTTGAAACAAGAAGGAAAATTCTGCCCCCTCGGTATGTGGACTTCGACAATCTAGACAATACGGAGCCCATGGTCAGTCTTCTATTTGCAACACAAGGGTGGGTTCACTTCATGTCTAGCCATAGAGTCTATTATCCAGATTGGTTCAACAATTCTATGCAAATTTATATACAAGCAACAACAGACTATTTACTGCTGTTAATGGAGTTGAGATTCACGTGAGTGATACAGTTCTTAGTCATGCATTAGAGATTCGAAATGCTGGTTATTTAGTGGAACATGTCCAGTATTATGATAGTGATATGTGCCAAGTTTTGTTGGGAAAAGATCCGGCACCTTGGATGGCACATCATGCTTTGATCAATGCAAATCATTTTCCACCACTACAGAGGATCATTCACCACATGATCACCACTATACTTTTTCCAAAAGGTGGATCTCGGGATGAAGTCACTCGAGTGCACAAATGTATTTTTCACTGCTTATTTCACAATGTACCACTGTGTTTACCTGAGATGATGGTAACGCTGATCAAGTTAGTAAAGAATCAGAGAAGAAGATCTCTACCTTATGCAGCCCAACTTACGGCTGTGTTTGAGCATGCTGGCATTGACCTCACTAATGAGCGAGCAGAAAATATTTCTGTCTCCATGGTCTACAATGAAACCAACATCATGAGGTTCATGAATTACAGGAATGTTAATGGACAATTCATGAGGAATGTCACTGATGACCCTGGTGAAGACAGTCAAGAAGAAACGGAAGATGAAGGCGAAGGTGAAGCACAAGGTGAAGACGATAGACATGAAGAAGAAGAGCATTTGGCTCCTATGGAACAAGATTTGCCTCCTTCGGCTGCCGGAGGTGATGACTTCCAACTGCGGATCCAAGGTAGCTTGACCAGGCTTGAGGGGGAGATGGAATCTATTCGGGGAGAAGTTCGGCAAGTGGGCGACACAGTCGGGAATCTCTCTAGAGAACTTGCTGAGTTGAGAGTTAGCCACCAGGGCCACATGGACTCCCAGTCTCAAATGTTACGGGAAATCATGGGTTATTTGCGACCTTCTCAGAATCAGCCTCCTTCTGAGTGATTCCTTAGCTGTTCTATGATGTCTACCTTTTGCTTTTCGTATCCTACTCTCGCCTCTTTGCTGTGACAAAAGGGTGCTCTTTATGTAATAGCTACAATATGTCTATCATATTTTCTGCTTCATCTGGTATGTGATTGCTTGATGTACTTTATGGTATATTGCTTGATGACAAAACGAGGCTCAACACAAAACTGCTTAGCTTAGCATGAACTTAATCTCTACCTTAGTTTAGTGATTCATATATACATATGTTATTAATTATATTACAAATAATCAAGTATATTTGTGCTAGATATGCATGTATATACTTGTAATATTCTCAAATATAAATATTTTATACACAAATTAAGTGAACATATCCGTCAGGCAAGAGGATAGCGTAGGCGTTGCAAACAATAGATTGCCTTGATCGGTCGACCGACCAATAGAAATCGGTCGACCGCCTGTCTCACCTCTGCGTTTCAAAATGCACTGAATCGATCGGTCGACCGACAATTAGAAATCGGTCCGACCGATTAACTCACTTCTGCCAGCCAAAATGCACTGAGTAGATCGGTCGACCGACCAATAGAAATCGGTCGACCGCCTGTCTCACCTCTGCGTTTCAAAATGCACTGAATCGATCGGTCGACCGACAATTAGAAATCGGTCGACCGATTAACTCACTTCTGCCAGCCAAAATGCACTGAGTAGATCGGTCGACCGAACACTAGAAATAGGTCGACCGACTAACTCACTCAAAATGCACTGAGTAGATCGGTCGACCGAACACTAGAAATTGGTCGACCGACTTTCTCACTGCTGGCAGCCTAAATGCACTGAGAAGATCGGTCGTCCTACCACGAGATATCGGTCGACCGACTTTCTCACTGATGCGTGGCAACAACTTTTTTTTAAGTTTAATTACATATGGCAGCGGTGGTTAGCCGCCGCCATAAATATAAATAGTAGTGGCTTTTTTTAGCCGCTGCTAAATACTAATATGGCAGCGGCTGTACAGCCGCTGCCATATTTTCGCCTATCCCGCCAAACAAAAACACCACTGCGCGCCATATCGCTCGCTCTCTCTCTCTCTCGCTCGCTCTCTCTCTCTCTCTCTTCCCGAAGACTGGCGACGCACCGACGCCTTTCTCCCTCCGGCGACGCACCGACGACGGACGGCGGCGGTGGCTCCGGCGACGCCCTCATCTCCGGCGGCTGTCCCCACCCCCTACGGTGAGCCTCCGGCGCCCCCACCCCTCCCTCCCCCACCCCCTTCTCTCCGGCGGCCCCTCCCCTTCGGTGGCCCCTCGCCCCCACGAAGCAGGAAGGGCTGCAGCGTGTGTAGCGGTAGATCCTCTCGAGGTACCTCCCCACGCCGATACTTGGTGCCCTCACCCCCGGAAGCCGTCCAGGGGGCCCCCGAGGGGGGCCGCCATCGCCTCCACTTCCTCCCCATCCTCCCCCTGCTCCTCCGCCGCGACAGTGGCGATCCGGTCGTTCCGCTCCACCAGCCGCTCGATGGCCGCTGTCACAGCGGCCAACACCCTCGGGGCCGCGTCTTGGGGGTTGTCCCACACTCCCCCGCCGCCTATCGGCATCTGCAGTGGTAAGGTCGACGGCTACGCCATGTGTTCTCTCTCTCTTCTCTCTCTCTCTCTCTCTCTCTCTCTCTCTCTCTTCTCTCTCTCTCTCTCTCTCTCTCTCTCTCACTCCCCTTTCTGTTTGACGGTCCTTTGGCCACCCCAACTCTCGTCAGCCCTCGTCTTTTCCAAAGAACCGGATAACCAGACACCCTGTGACATCACAAAGATTTCACATTTTTGCTTGACAGTAGATGTTGCCTCACTGATGAGATTTTCACTATCCATTATTGTCCGAGGTTTCACATTTCTTCCTTCCGCTTATTTCCATTTGTGCCCGTTCAAGACTTGTGTTAGGATATATGTTTACTGTCTTGATAGTAATGTCATTATCGAGCATAAAGTCTGAATTGGAATGTGGAATGTATATGGACATGTAATGTGTGTGGAAGGTATGTGTGAAAATGCTCCCGGTATTGGGGAGGGCTGTCGATATTTTTTGAATTGACGGTGAAAAAATGATTGCGGCTTGTCAGAATGATTGTGTCTTGTTTCGAAATGAACATGAACATAGGGATCGATGTCCAGCAGTAATGCTCCTAGGTACAAAGAAAATACGCAACAAGGTAGCTAAGAAGAAGAGACGTCGCAAACAGATGCCATATAAAATATTGCGTTATTTTCCATTGAAAGATAGATTGCAAAGAATGTTCATGTCTTCTAAGATTGCCAAGTGGATGACATGGCACAAAGATGGCCGATTGGACTCGAAAAATGGAACTATGCGACATCCTGTGACTCTGAAGCTTGGCGACATTTCGATGCTCAATATCCAGATTTTGCGGCAGAGGTTCGCGACGTGAGACTCGGCTAGCGACTGATGGGTTCAATCCATTTGGGATGATGAGTAGCAGATACAGTGTATGGCCTGTGATGATAGTAGTTATAATTTGCCGCCATGGATGTGTATGAAGCAGACGTTATGATGATGTCATTACTTATTCCAGGTCCTAAAAGTCCTGGAAATGATATCGATGTCTATTTACAACCGTTGATAGAAGAATTGAAAGATTTGTGGGACAACGGTGTTGAAACATATGATGCTTCAAAGAAACAGAATTTTAAAATGAGAGCTGCCCTGCTGTGGACGATCAATGATTTTCCTGCATATGCCAATTTATCAGGATGGAGTACCAAAGGAAAGCGTGCATGTCCATCATGTCATTATGATACAACTTCAAAATGGCTGCAAAATTGTCGGAAATTTTGTTTTCTAGGGCACCGACGATTTTTGCCAATCAGTCATAGATGGAGAAGGCGTGAATATCGACACAAATTTGATGGCGTGACTGAACGTCGTAACCGTCCAGAAGTGTTAACGGGTGCTGCAATGTGGAGTCAACAACTTCAACTTCCTCATATCAGATTTGGAAAGAAATTTAAGAATGATATCAAGAATTTAGAGGGATGGAAGAAACACAGTATATTTTTTAGAGAGCTGCCGTACTGGTCAAATCTACTCATTCGGCACAACCTGGATGTAATGCACATTGAGAAGAATGTATGTGACAATTTGTTGGGAACTTTGAATCTTCTTGGTGGGGAAAAGAGCAAAGACAGTCTGAATGCACGGTTAGATATGGCACAGTGGGGAATAAGACCAGAATTCCATCCACAAACAGACAGTCAAAATAAGACCAGGTTACCAGCGGCAGAATATACATTGAACAGATTGCAGACAACGGCTGTGTGCAACTTTCTGCGTAATATAAAAGTTCCAGATGGATATTCTCCAACTTGATGAAATGTGTAGATATTGGAAGTCGAAAATTGGTAGGGCTAAAGAGTCATGATTGCCATATATACATGCAAGTATTATTGCCTTTGGCGATTCGTGGTATTGTGAATCAAGATGTCACAGACCCAATTACAGAGTTGAGCATATATTTTAGAGATGTCTGTTCCAAAGTTCTTCAATCTGATCGTTTGCTTACATTGGAAGGTGATATTGCAGTAACAGTAATATGTAAGCTGGAGCAAATTTTTCCACCGTCTTTTTTGATGTCATGGTTCATTTGGTTGTACATCTTGCATGAAGCGAGAATTGCGGGACCAGTTCAATACCGATGGATGTATCCTATAGAGAGATTTTTGAAGAAATTGAAAGAATATGTTTTAAATAGGGCACATCCAGAAGGTTCAATTGTTGAAGGCTACCTTATGGAGGAAACAATCTCATTTTGTTCTATGTATATGGAGGGTATTGACACTCGCTTTAATCGAAGGGAAAGAAACTTTGATGTCCCATCTGAAGACAATAATGAAGGCGGTTGTTCGATATTCAAGTCTTCAGGACGTTTCTTAGGAGGAGCAGGTAATAGTCGTATATTGTCTGAAGAAGAAGTTGAGAAGGCACATCTGTACATTCTTAAACAGATTGAAGATATCGATGAATATTTTTTGAACACAAGAGATGTGTAGAGAGTTCAAGCCACACAGAAAGGAATTTCTTGAAGTGGTTCCAATTTATGTGAAAGATTTGTACGATGCAAATGATCCTCGGTGTACTCCTGATATATACTGTCTGGCACGAACACCTTCAAGGTTTGTGCGTTCACACTCGGGCTATATTGTCAATGGATTCAGGTTTCGTGCATCATCTATTGATGCAACAAAGGTCACTCAGTTGTGTGGAGTTATAGTGAATGCGGAACTTGAATCCGGATGTGATGGATATTATGGACGTCTAAATGATGTATTGGAAATAATTTTGATAATCAAAGACGTGTGTTTTATTTGAGTGTGACTGGTGGGATGTTTATAGAAAAGACAGAGGATTTAAAATAGATAAATATGGAACTATCAGTCTGAACACTCGTCAAAGACTCAATACAGATGAACCATTTGCCCTGGCAAGTCAAGTGGAACAGGTGTTCTATGTCAATGATAACACAACAGAAGGATGGATCATCCCTGTCAAAGCACGTCCGCGTGATTACTACGACTTGCAAGATGATGCTCCTGAGAATGATATAGAACCAAGTGACGAAGCGTTTCAGGACAATCTGATTGATGTTCCCATTAGAGGAGAAATTCAAGATGTGGATCTATGTCAAGAAAGTAGCGTAAGAGTGGACGATTATATTGACATTTAGGTGATTTATTTACATTAGTATTTATATTGTGCATGCTTCAAATAAATTTTTTAACTTGTTATGTTTACATGTTTACTAACAATTTTTTGTAACAGATGACTTCCACTGGTGAGCGCTCTTCTCGTGATGGCTCACGCCCACGGAGGCTTCGGACTCTATCGGTCCCTCTCCCTCCCACCTTCAGGCGATGCCTCCCCCTCCCACATTTCAGGGGCTCTCTCCCGCTCCCACCTCTCAGCAGCTTCCTCTACCTCTCACTGTACAGCAGATACCTCCCTCTTCCAGCCCTCAGGACTCTTCGGCGGCATCTGCATCTTCTGTAGCAGGTTCATATTTTAATTTCATGTAACTTTTATATTCATTGTTTAATAGATATTCTCTAATGATGTTTAATGTTTATATTTCAACAGGTCCATCTGCACGACCTTGGGGGAGGGGTCATGGCCGTCGAGGGCCGACTAGGGGAGTTACGGAGAGGAGATGCCCTGATGGACAACAATGGAATGTCTCTCTTGTCCGAGGCTATGGCGTCGGCCCTACTGCAGATCACTTTACTAGTCGCATGGGCGTTGTATCAAAGATATATTGTAAGATTTGGCAAAAAGACTTTGCGAAGCTGCCTGCTGCGACTAAGGAGTTTATATTCAGAGATCTGCAGGTAATTATTATTTAAATTGAATATATATATGCATATGCTTTTGTTATAATTCAGTGACTTTGTTTTGCAGTTGACATATCAGTGGGATCGCACAGACCAAACAGATAGGGAGATGCTTGCTCACATGAGCGCCATGCATCGCAGCTGGCGTAGCAAGCAAAAAAAAAGAGTAAGTTAATATACTATTTCATTTCATATGTACTTTATTTTATATACTTGTTTATATATTGACAAAAATTTATTTTTCATGTCAGCATTTTAATGGGAAGCCTTTAGATGATGCGATTGCATCCGTCCCAGCAGGGTTGACCCCTCCGATTGGCAAACAATGTGCGAGTTGTGGACTACTGGGGATGAGAGGGTAATATTTTAAAATGCTTAGAATATAATTGTTTATGATTATTTTGTTTCTATAAATGGAACAATAACTGTCTATTCTTGTCTTTTTAGAGGATTGCTGATCGAAATAAGCAAAATCGTGCCACTCAATCTATGTCATATAGACGGGGCAGGACTTCTCATTATCAGTTGATGAGTGATTTTGTGAGTTATGCTTTATGAATTATGTTATCCCTTTTATTCATTACTTACTTATATGTCTTTAATTTAAACAGTCTCTAATGCATGGACGTACTCCGCATCGACTTGAGGTATTCAAGATGGGTCGATGTAAAAATTTACCTGACGGCACTGAGAGTTGGGTAGATGAGGAGAGCAGGAGACGATATGTAAGAAACTTTATTTCTATTTATTTTATGTGAATATGTTTTCATTACAATAGTTGTATAATTAATATTTTTTTCTCTACCTTTTGTTGTAGGAGGCTATGAGTGAAATGATTGCTCCGTCTGACATTGATGCCGAGAGCCAGACTCCCGAGGACGCCTTCATTTCAGTCATGGGAAAAGATCGACCTGGGCGTGTTCGCTGCGCAGGGAGTGGAGAGACGTTGAGGACATGGTATGGATCTACATCTGCAGGACCGTCTGCCTATTCAGAGCGAGAAAGGCAAATGCAAGAACAATTAAAAGTACAAGAAGACAAATTGAAAGCACAGGCAGATAAGATGAATGAAATGCAAGAACAGATTTCTCAATTGCAGAGTGTAGCCTCGAAGGTGGACGAGATGAGCGTACTCCTCTCCCAGATACAGGCGTCACAGGCACGTACCCAGCCTGTACCTGTACCTCCTCCAGTTCAGAGCGAGAGCGACACTGAGACAGATGAGGCGGCAGATGATTATTTAGATCATGATGTTCCTGTCTCTTGATTTCCCCCTTATTTTATTACACATTCATATTTTCTATTGTCTGGATATTTGTATAACAATTTTTACACATTATATTATATGTGTGTGATGAATGATCCAGCGAGCCTGGGTGGTGGCTCAATGATGTGTGATTGAATGATCCAGCGAGCCTGGGTGGTGGCTCAATGATATGTGATTGAATGATCCAGCGAGCCTGGGTGGTGGCTCAATGATAATATATGTAATTGAATGATTCAGGTGGTTCACATGTGAGTATAGAGTGTTGTATGTATTTAAATAATTTTTTTTTTCTTTCTGATCATATGTCAGCGGCTCAATAGCCGCTGCCAAAAGAACATATATCCGCGGCTACAACATGCTGACAAAAATGGACATATGGCCGCTGCCCTAAGACCGCTGACAAAAATTATATGGCCGCGGCTGTAAGCCGCGGCCATAACATTTATTGGCCGCGGCTTCCAGCCGTTGCTGTATAATCTATTGCCGCGGTGGTCCCAACCGCTGCCAATAGTACTTTATGGCCGCGGCCGCAGTAGGCGCGGATAAATATTTATATGGCAGCGGCTACATGTAAAGCGCTGACATAAGTTATGTCCGCGGAGTTTTTGTCAGCGGCTTTGGCAGCGCCTGGAGAGGCGCGGACATAACAATATGTCAGCGTTTTCTGGACATTTGGCAGCGGCTCCAACGCTGACATATGCTCTTTTTTTGTAGTGGCGTAAAAGAATCTCTTCATATCAATCAAGTTGAATCTCAATGAGTTACCTATCGTAATATTGTTGTAATTAGATGTGGAGATTTTAAAAGAGAAATATTAATATCCATACGTTCTTGATCTGTATATTTTATCCATCTAAGATAGATCATAAGTCCAACTTCTGCAACACTTTTTTCTTCATAAAAATAGGTATTGTCACACTTAGGTTATTATTAGTATTATATTTTATTATTAAGAGTGATAAATAATTTTAAAAATGACAATAAAATTGAAGATAATTGTCATTTTTAAGTTGTTATTTTTCACTCTTAAAATTAAGAATAACAAATAACAATTTAAAAATGATAAATATTTTTTACATTGAAAACAAAAAAAAAACATGAAAAAAAGGAAAGAAAATTAGTGGAGCCGACGCACCACCAACATATGCCATTCCAAGATGGGAAGACTTTTTATGAAGAGAAAGACTTAGTGCATTTTTGTATTATATTTTAAGTGTAATATGATTAGATAATAATTTATGTGATTGTGACATCTAATAATTGAGTTGTTACTTTATCACTTCATATAAGTGGTGCCACATAGATTTTTACCTAATCATATTATATTAAAGTACAATATAAAAATACACTACTTTTCTCTTCTACGAAAGATGGAAGTAAGTAATTTTCTTTTAAAAATTAAAAAACCGCCGCACACTGCAAAGAACATGTCTTGGGAGAATAAATTAACAAGCTAATATACAAATAATTATGCAATTAAACTTATTTTTTAAATACTAAACTAAGGGATTCATTTATGAAGAAAGCCAAAAATGTCAAAGCGCCCAAGCAGAGAGGAGGTCTTACGATCCGTCGAGCCACTCGGGGTCGATGAGGTTGCCGCCGCCCCTAACGGCGGGGATCCACGACTTCTTCGGGGCGGCGGCGGCCACGACGAGCCTGCGGGCGCTCCTACCGCCACTCACGGCTCCGGCAGGGGAGAGCAGGCCGCGGCCGCTCCTGGACCCGGAGAGGAAGGGCGTGCCGAAGCCCCGGAGGACTGCCGCCGACGTGATCGCCATCGATGCTCGCTTCGCCTTTTGTGTTGTGGGCTCTGCAGCAGCTAACAAAGTCCTCTCCGGTCAGAAGAGGAGCAGGAAGAAGAACAGCAGTGATGGGCTTGGAGGTAGTAATGGAATCGGGATTTGAGTATATGTTGGTGTTCTGGGGTTTGGATGGTGTCCGGTTTTTAGATTCTGGGGAAATCTGAGATCCATGATGGATAGATTTCGGACCAATGGGATTGGGCATCGCACCCTCCCGTTCACTGCCCACCTTACACGTGGATCCTGCATCTATGCTTGTGGGATTCCAGTTAACAAGTGTCCGACTCTTCGACATCCATTGTACCACGTGGCAGCACCTGGTTGGAGACAATGGCATCATCATCTTGGTTGTGTCCAATTGAGAAGAAAAAGTGACTCCCATTGATGAGGGTAGTGATCTTCATCTGGCGGGAGTCAATTTACCCTTCAGTGACAGAATGCCTAATTTTTTTAATTTTTTCGGGAGAAATATTTATTATAAGATCAAATTATATACTTAAAATATTTTGATTTTTTTATTAGCCAATGTGCAAATGAATATAGAGAAAAATTTATTACACTTGCACATTACACTTTAAATGTAATGTGATTAGGTAATAACTCATGTGGCACTCCTCACATGAGGAGTGATAAAGTGGCATTTTAATTATTGGATGTCACATGAGTTTGTTACCAATGTACAAGTGCAATAAACCTTTCTCAGGAATATAATGTACCGCTCTTTTACTAGCTCATAAGGGAGTTGAACTCCAATACTTAGGATCCATTTGGTTGTACGTAAAATAGTTTAATAGGAAAATAGTTTTCTACGGAATAATTTTTACGTGAAAATAAAAACGTAATTATCTATTTGATTGTCAAGTAAATATAAAGTTGTATGGAGGGATATGAGATCTTATGGTCCACACAAATAAGGGAGAGTCATATATTCCATGTGTACTAACACTATTCATCAATTTTTTATTTTATTTTATTTTTTATTTTTAATATTTTTAAAAAATAAAAAATAATAAGATAATTAATGAAAAATATGTAACTTTGACAAAGACAATTTAAAATAGGAGAAATAAAATAAAAATATAATTTGAATGAATAGTATTATACATATATTTTAATAAAAAAGTAAAAATTAAATTAACTAATAAAAAACAATTAAACTTGACAAAGACTACTTAAATGAGTAGAAAAAAATAAAAATGCAAGTTACATGAATAGTACCTAAACTGGTTCACGGAGAACCAGAAACTGCAGCCGCGGCCATTGGAAAATGGCATCCGCGGTTTTCACGCGGATGCCAAAATCCGGATTTTTGATGATTTAGTTTTTCAAATTTTAGTTTTAAATGATACCAAATGATAAAAAAAAATTAAGTTTTCTTGAAAATTATTTCCTAACCCGAGTTTTCCGTGCAAACAAACAGACCTTTTAGTGTACTATTCCGTAATTCTGAGTTTTTTTTCTTCTAAATAGGTATGTCATTCTTAGCACTTAATTAGTTCTCTTTTCGAATAAGTTATTTCATGAATTCTGAATGAGTTTAACTTTGTTCTTTCGTACACATCATGTAAGTCTATGATCAATGACCACGTCAATCTGCTCTGCCCATCTTTGATGCACCAAATAAAATAATTGCAAGTAGTTTGGTAAGATGATTAAGCACAAATGATGTGTATAGTGATATGGTTGGTTCAGATTTAACTCTCTAACATGCGGAGAGGACGACCACGATAAGATGATTAAGCACAAATGACGTGTATAGTGATATGGTTGGTTCAGATTTAACTCTCTAACATGCGGAGAGGAAGACCACGATGGCCCAAGTTTGGGCTCAGGCGGAACAATTGCCTTGCTCGATCTTGTGCGTTCTTAACTTGTAAAACAGTTGGTCCTGATAATTTAGGTTTCGAAAATGACCTTCCAATAGTCAAGTTAGTATGTAAGGAGTTAAAGAGACTGTATGTGGAGAGAGTGAAAGTGTTGGTAGTGCCTTTTGTTGACACTTGGCTTGCCTTTACTTGCGATTATTAGGCTTCTCTTAATGTTGACTCCGGATGGGAGAAAACTCTGGTCTCCGATATGGGTTTAATCCTTCATATGAGGAACCCAACCTTGCTCTTTCTCCTTCTCCTAGGTCCTTGATGGGCTTGGCATAGCCCAGTCAATGGATCCACAGGATCCAAAACTCGATTCGGATGCAACATTAAAATCGAATTCGGATCAATTTTTTTGACCTGAAATAATGAAACCGCAGTGCATTCGCGGGACAAGAGTCTAGTGGCCGGCGGAGACCATTTTGTGAAACTCATCATATTAACGACTTATCTCTCTCTCTCTCTCTCTCCTCCTTTGTCCAAGAGAAAATGGCTATGGTATAAATTATGTCTTTACATTTATACACTTTTAAATTATCAATTTTACATAAATTCCTTGTTTTATGAATTGTCAACGCTGCACCTGATAAATCCGAACGATTGCGCTTAAGAGCTTTTAATTTTGTACCACTAGAATATGCTACAAAAATGTAAAAAGACATGTGAGTTCGTTATATCCCTATAAACCTAACTTAAGGATAAATTCATGGTTTCAACGTTGACATGAGTATAAAACAAAAAATAATCTAGAGTGATGCAGCGAAATCCTCTTAAGAAATCATGACAATCGAAAACTCCCAACTTCTAAGAAAATGTACGCTTATCTTTACAGTTGCTATGAATTCTCGCACAGTACACATACGGCCCATTAAACGAAGATTATGTTGTTACCAATGTCAATAGAGATAACCCCAAGACACGTGATCTCAACTATAGACACATTATTCATGATTCATGAATACAATTTAAATATTTGTCTCTTAAATACTATGAACAACCTAAGCAATGAGTTAATGCGGCTGCTATCCCATGATCTATTGGCATTTACGACTAGTTTAATAGATATCCAGGAAAAAAAAGGTAATATAAAGTTAAAATAAGAAACCATAACCTGTGATCTTGGATTACATGATTATGACACCACAGGTGGCAACGGATCCCGGCTCCATAAAACTAAAAGCTATCCTAAAGCTACATAAACCGTGTAACAGTATCTAGAGAAATCCCTGAAACCAGATAGCTTCTATTCCCAGTCAATGGACTCATCATGGATGCCAAAAGCTCTCTCAAAGAAATGACCGGGTGGTCAAAACGCTGCAAAAGCATGCACCAGTACTTCCAATTAACACCAGCGGTAGCACAGAGAGGACCGACCAAAAAAAGAAGTCCAGGACGCAGGGTGTTACTGTATCTGGCTGTTAAAACATGTAGCAGCAGAAAGGGCACTTTCTTTCGTATCATGTCTACGCAAATGTTTCCCTCTCATGATGCCCCTCCCTGTACAAAGCATGCTTCCTCTTCCTTTCATCAAGAATAGTTCAACAGGAGGAAAGATGGCACTTGCTGCCCCCTCTACTTTATCCTTCCTAGTTCCTATCAATCTTTTGGGCATAAAAAACAGTCTGGAGGGTTCCACAAATGAAAAATAACAAAAAATATTGATGTGCGGAGCCATAAAGATTTCTAGTCCCGAAATGATGCATGTGCAACAACCATATAGAAGATCAGATATGTGAACAACAGAAGATAAGACCATAAGAAAATTCAATTATGTCCTGTAAAAACACTTCAAAGAAATATGTAATTAAGAAAGATCCCAACAACAACAATTGTCTCAAGAGCAACATAGAACCCACATATAAAAAGCATCATCCATCAGAATATGAATTCCCTCATGTTTCTTCCCCCCTCAAAAGCAAAGCTCCCATGTAAGACAAAGCAAAGCAAATATCAGGGTTCCCTCAGAGAGATAGGCATGCAGAGAGGGCCAGACCAGCAAGAAGGAGAGTCACGGAGGGCATTGTGAACGTGGGGGCAGCCGCCTTCGCCGGCGCCGGAGCAGGGACTCCCTGACTGCCTCCTCGGGCCGAGGCTGAGGACGTCGGTGCCGGCGCGGGTGCCGGCGCCGGATGGGAGGAGGAATGGGGAGCAGGCGCTGCAACAACAAACAACGCGAGAGGAAGATTGCGTCAGTTTTAACCTACGGGTATAGGCAGCTGTAGCAGCTACATAAAGAATTTGCATCCAACGAGCTCTGTTGCCCCAAAATAATATATTTCACCCACTCCTATTCTATCACATTCTTTTTTACTACACTTTCAAAAGTGGATAAGGATTTGGTGAATGAGATAGATTTGAGCAGAACTTAGCTAATTATTATATAATTTCAAGAAAGAAAAACAGTCAAATTTGGAAGACTAGCTAGCATGCGGACAATAGTACTAAAAACGATTCCTTCCCTGTGATGGACACAACCAACAGAAGGCGACAATGGTGATAGGACTAATAAACGTAAGGATGTAAAAACATGGACACGGTGAACAAAGATGAAAGAAACAAACCCATTCATGAACAGAACAAACTAATTTTTTTTTTTTTGCTAACGAGAAAATTCCGTTCCGTGTGGTAAAGTCAAGATTTGGCAGCTCCTACTTTCCGTGTACCCGTATTGTTCTTACCTCACTTGACCAAAAAAACTCTAAATTTACACAACTCGATAATTACATGTAAATCAGATAAATCCCTCAAAAATCGAACTCAGAACCTCTTACTTTTAAACAGAACAAACTAATCCGTCTCTTCAAGGAGTAAAGGGCTGGTAATGATGAAAACATAGCACAAGGGAATGAAGAAGACGGAGAAGAGAAAGGGAGTATACCTGGGGAAGTACCAAGACCAGGAACTGCATCAAGATAAACCAAAACCAACCGATCAGCCAAACCCAGAAAAGAAAAAAGAAGAATAAAAGAGGGGAAAAAAAGAGCAATCTTTTGATATGATAGGTAAGGAAAAGATCGAATGCACGAAGAAAAAGACGGTTTTTTAAAGCTTTCTTTCTTCATCATCTTCTTACTTTTGCATTTGCTGACAGAAGGGGTGGAGACGCCGCAGGCGGCGGGGAGTCCGAGGGCCTTGGTGATGTTGATGGCAACCGCAAAATCCGCGCTGCTCTTGAAGGCCTCGCAAAGGCAGGACACCTGCGTCTTCACCACCTTCTTGAGCCCCGGGCAGCAGCCCCCCTCCGGCTTCTCCACCTTGCTGCCGTTCTGCACGTAGCTAAGGCAGTCAATGAGGCTGGTGATGGTGCTTGTGCAGTCGACGGAAGCCGAGGGCGCCCCAGCCTCGGTCGCCGCCCCACCGCGCCCCACCACCACGGCCATGCAGGCAACGGCCAGCAGGAACCGAGCCCAACCACGACCGGCGATTCTCCTCCCCTCCATCACCGCTGCTGCGAAAAGCTCTCTAGCAAGGAGTGCAGCGAGGGAGAAATAGAACTCCTCCTAGCTAACAGCAGCCTCAGATGAAAGGTGGGAAAAAAAGGCCGTCTTCGGAGGTGATATGGTTTGGAGGGAGAGGATCCAAAGACTCCAACTTTCACCAAAACAGGCTACCTTAAAGTTGGTCTGAGGTAGGATTGGAAGAAAGCAGGGACGCATAGCCCTCTCTCTGGATTGGTAGCAGCAGATGGTAACGCTATAATAGCACTAATTTCAAAGAGAGAGAGAGAGAGAGTAATGAGAGGGAGTGCCAACCCCAAGCCAGTAAGCGCGTGGCGTGCGCTTGTGGGTGTGTGTCGGGAATTCCAACTTTTTCTTCCCCGGAGGGGACTCTCCGTTAGCAGCTGGCTGTGGCAATAATGGCGAGAGGAGGTGGAGGGGACCTTCTTCAAAAGGGTTTTGCTTTGTGTAATCCTCCCTGGTAAGCCTGCCTGCCCTGTGGCTGTGGGCTGCCATTGGCGGGGTCCCCTTAGCATGCATTTGGAGCAGTGGCGTCGACAAGGGGGCGGGACCAGCTTGGGAATCTCTTGATGTAGAGCCAGGGACCGATATAGAAATTTTGTCGAGTGGGTCACTTAAATTATATTTTAATATTTATATAATTATATATATTATAAATAATATAAATAAATATTTAAAATAAAAAATAATAAAAATGAGACAATTCAATAACAATGAGCCAGGGCGGAGTTGGGATATGATGATTTTCTTCTGCTTCTGCGCGGAGAAGGGGCATGGGCGGGTCTGGGATTGAGCAAAGAAAATATTTTTGTCTGGGACCCTTGAATCGAGTCTCCTTCGGGTGATCCAGTGGGGTCATCCTTTACAAAAATATTTTAAAAAGTTGTAACTCCCATTGTCTTCTAAGAAGAGGAAAATTTTCAATGGAGTCCTGTGACCCCACTGCCCCAACGCTGCATCCGTCCATGTGTAGAGCATCTTAACTTTTAACAGCGTGCAATCTTTTGTGACTAATTAATAATAGTAATAGCGTTTCCTTTAAGAAATATAATGCGTGGATAGTCCTAAAGATTTCTATACTCTCCTGGCCATGAGCAAGGATATATGTGCTTTTAACTATATATGCATGTGAGCAATTAATTAATGACCCTGATCTTTATGTAAAAATTATGTGTCGATTCGTTTCAAAAACGTTTATACGTTACAAGTGATCTCTTACGCGTTTCTTTTATGTTAGGAGATTTTTTACATAATCTTACAAATTTCTTCCCAAAGTAGATATTTCCCTATTTAATTAGACGATTATCCTAGATCTACATCACTTGTGCGAGCAGGCATTCTAATTAAAACCTAGCTAGACCCCCCACCCCACCCCCGTACGTAAAATATCTTATTAAACCATAACAATGAAATTTAGACTTAAAATCTCACCCACTCTAGAGAAGGTGCCAAGATGAAAGAATCCATAAACACGAGAACAAATAGTTTGAAGTAATCCAAGATTTTGATTAAACTTCGCTCATGAGCCCACATGAGCGAAGTTGACCTTCTTGAATGTTTGGCAATTTCAAGGCTCCCACTATATATCATTAATTTTGGGCAAGGCACGCAACTAATAATACTCTGCCCCAGGTTGGGCGTTCCCACTTCCAACTTTCACCTCCTCGCACAAGTCCTTGCCAAGGAGACGAGTGGGAACAAAACCCACACAAAAACCTTCACACCTGGGGAATTTCTGGGGATGCTGAAACGCGTGCCACTTAAAAATGGAAAGCAACTTTTTTTAAAATAAAAAAAAACAATTTAAACTCATTGCCATTTTTTTTAATGTAATAAACAGAGAAGCAACGGCGCTGCGTTTCTCGAAACCGCAGACCCAAGGCTCCGGCAGCAACGTTTAGCTGACGGCGTCACGCACGTGACATCGCGCGCTTTTCGGGCTCGGGTCTCGGCGGCTCGATGGAGAAGAGTTTCCGGTTCATGTGACCTAATTTTTACTTTTTAGAAGAAAAGTTAATTAAAAGTCACATCTGCGCTATATGTTAATGTAATACATGTTCTTAAGATATAAGAAACGGCTAATCTGGCTATGGAATATGAAACTGAATAGGGGTGTCAATGGGGCGGGTCTGGATCGGGTCTTGTTAGGTCCGGTCCAGGCCAGATTTTTTAAGACCCGGTCTGGGCCCGACCCAGGTCCGGAGGTAGGTCTGGTATGGTGGCTTGGTTTGGGCCCAGAAAAAACTCGACCCAGTCCGGCCCGACCCGAAAAATATAAGAAATTTATTATTTTATTTATATAATATATAATTTTAATATATCTACTATAATATATTTTATAAAAAAATAATATACATTTTACTTATATCTATATTAACATTTAATTTATAAAAGATTATATTTTGAATAGATTTATTATAGAAAAAAATAAATATAATTCTCTTTCTAAATATAAATTTTATATTTAATATAAATTATTTTTATTTTTTTCAGACCGGACGGGCCGACTGGGCCGGGTCACACAAAGCCCAAGTCCGGCCCTATTTTTTTCCAGACCAGGTCGGGCTGGGCCAAAAATTTATAACAGACTCATTTTTTCGACCCAAATCCGGTTAAAATCGGGCCGAACTTCCAGACCTCCGGGCCGGCCCGGCCCAATTGACACCCCTAGAATTGAAGTTTTTTCTTTATCTTTATCCTAATTAAAAAATCTGGGAGGATAGCTCCCTTCCTTTTATCCTTGAACCTGTTTGCTCAAATACCCAAGTACTCTAGAGTCTGGATATATAAATATTTCACATTATCCGATTTTTTTCGTTTTTTTTCTTGACATCGGCCAGTTCTATCATTAATCAACTTAATTGAGTGTCTGAAACTTACTCACCGTCATGCACTTGAAACCAAGTGAGAGAGAGAGAGAGAGTAGGCTGAGGCCAAACAAAAGGGAAACGCAAGCATGCGCACGAGAGAGAGGATGTGAGGATTTAAAAATATAATGTGAAGATTTCAAAGATATAATCTCAAATATGACATATTCTAAATATATGTATATATTCTGAAGAAGTCCGAGCTGTTAGCCTCTATTTGGCAATGGGTTGGAGTTAGAGATAACTCCAACCCATGACTAAAGTTATGCAGGATTAATTCACTTTTTAATTTATTTTCTTGTATATTAATCTAGTTTAATTACAATGAGTTAACTCACTTTATCTTGATTATTTTGGTAAGTTAAAGTGAGTTAACCCACTGTTAACCCACTTTTATATCAAAAAGTGATTTGAAAAGAGAAAATAGCAATTAATGTTGTGTTGGGAAAAGAGAAAGTAATAATTAATATTGTGTACCGTCGGGATAAAAAGATAGTTAATTCAATAGATTAACTCCAATCCACCTCTAGAGATGGGTTAAAAAATTGTGAGTTAACTCACATCTTACTCACTTTTAATCTAATTCACTGGAGCTAATTTTTTTTTGTTATCAAATTATATTTTGAGTTAACTCTGAATTAATTTTGAGTTAACTTTACATTAACTCATTACCAAACTGAAATTTATGGACACAGGTTATAAATTAATTAAGATACAAATGTGGAAGCCTACCAAATTTTGTGGACAGCAGTAACAATATTTTCCCAATTTTGTGTTGGTCGCAGCAGACTCAAGACTAACGTAAGGACAAGGCTTGAGGAGAAATCCCCGGCCTAAGAGGGTCAACCGACCATGGCCATTGGCCATATTTAGCCACCGGTCACAACTTTGAGAGAGCAAAAGGAGTCGCATAGCTTTCCTGGTTGCCTTCAGCTGTGAGTTATTATTAGCTGATGATACTATTATTGCCATCTCTCGTTCCTGTATATATAATGCATGAGGCACGTCCATTTCCGTAACCCTCCATCTGTTCCTCTTCACCCGCCTTCCTCCTCTGTCTCTAACTAATTACAATCTCTTCTGCGGTCCATAGCAGCGGCGCCATCACCACGGATCGACAATGGTGACTGCTGCTAGGTTCGTGCGGTCTCTCATATGCTTCATGGCCACGGCGGCCGCCCTGTGCACCCGGCCGGCCGCCGGCGCCGCGGGGGCCGCTCCCGAGAAGGCGGCCGACGCCACGCCCGATTGCTCCCCGGTGCTCTATGACATGAATGACTGCGTGGACTATCTGATGCCGTGGAGCAAGGTGAGCGTGCCCGGCGCCACCTGCTGCAAGGAGGTTGAGAAGGTGGTGAAGGTGAGCCCCTGGTGCCTGTGCGACGTCCTCCGGCAGAGCACCGCCATGGAAGTCCAGGTGGACATGGCAAGGGCAGACAAGCTCCCAGCGGCGTGCAACATCTCCGTCCCCGACCTTGGCGAGTGTAAGGGTGCGTGCTTTTGCTCTCTATATATGTTGACGTCCTGAATCACGGCTCTTAATCTGCGTTCGTTTCTCCACGCGCGTATATATACACAAGGGTAGAGATCGTTTCAGGTATCCTCTATATATATAGCTGTCCGAGTATCCAAGTATATTAAACAAAGTTCTTGTGATCTTGCAGGTCACCTATCTCGATCGCCAGCCCCTGGTACGTATATACAAGAACCTCTCATGCATGCACCATCCCCCCCTTTTCTCAGATGATCGCTGTAATCAGACTTCATTAATTATATTGCTATATATTCATTTATATATATATATAATAACATTGCCCAACATTCTCTATATATGCCATGGAAGAAGTTATAGTGCATGACATAAAAATTTGCAATATATATATATATTATATATATATATATAATATATATATATATACTCTTACCGATTACCATATATATTGTGCCAGCCATTGTTACTTTACTTGCACTATAAAATAAGGTTAATTAGTTTTCTTAGTTAACAACAGCGCTAGCGAGTGGTTGCCATCATCGATGTCCAATTTAAAATCGTACCATCAACACGACAGGACAGCTCCTGTGTCCGCACTCCTAATATAAGAATAACGTGCGGACCCCTGCAGCTTAATTTCTGCTTAATCAAGAGAAAGCAACGTGCTATTATTATCTTTTTAAAAATATCTCCTCACACATCTTGATGCTACGTACGTACTAAACTCTAATACCTCCTCCGCCTAATTCCAAACTCTTCTCAGGTGTGCATCTCCTATCTTTTTCCCCTTGAGGTTAATTGTGATCATGCTAACAGTCTCCACTATATTTGTATCCAACTTCGCCTGTTTCTAACAGCACCTTCAGAGGTGGAGACGGCGGCCGATGCACCAGCTGTACTCTCCGGTGCTGAATCCCCTGAAGGCCCGGCCGCTACGACTTTCAGAGCCCCGGCGCCGGCCCCCGCGTCCTCCTCTGCCATTTCTCTCTCATGGCATCGCATCAGCCTTGCCATCAGCCTCACAGTCGTGGCATGTTTCTTCTTCCAAGCGCGGGAGGACAAGGATGCTCCCGGGAGGGCCTAATCTAGCTTCATCTGTTCATGACAAATACATCTGGCGGCGCTTGGACGTGCATCGACTGTTATTTTCTGGACTTTTGTTGACGAAGAAAGAAGAGAGAATGCGTAATATATATATATATATATATATATATATAGGAAACAGCAGCACGCAGCCCTTGTGCATGTTCTTCTCTTTTTCTTCCTCATTTAACATCTTTAGGGCCTCTGTATAATTAATGCCGGACCCTTCCTGATCTATCTGGACTGTTACTCGCTCTCCTGCATGCATGCACTCCCGACCATACTAACTCTGGACCCGTGTCAAATCGGGTTAAATAATACATTAATACAAGTTAGCGGAGTTCAAATGTTCATCTACATGTTAACAGTGTGAAAATTGCATTGTCCACCCAGTTTTGTTAGGAGATTGACGACATGGACGGACGCAGAGCAGACTCACGTGACTCCATTGAAATTTATTTTTTAAAAAAATAGCTATTTAAATTGTGAGTTTTGAGGAGTTTTTACGTGGGAGTGACCCCGCTAAAATTGGCGGTGTCTAATCTCAAGAGTTTATTTTTATTAAAATATTTTTTATTTTAAATATATATTTAAAATTATTTATTTATATTATATAAAATATATAAAATATTAAAAAATAATTGAATGACCCCACTGAATAAAATTTTTAGATCCGTCTTTGATTGACGATAAAATCTCTGTAAACTAAGGTGGTGTTTGATAAAATTGAATACTTAAATCTAAAATCTTATTTGTCATCTATTCTCTAAATCTAAAATTTAAAAAAAATTAATATATATCAGATATAATTTAAGAGGTGTTTGATAACTAATTTAAACAACATCTGAACTGTAGTGTAATGGTTAAGATACTACACTTGTAATAGAGAGGTTTTGGGTTAAATACTCAAGAATAGTCAAAAAAAATTCTTTTGCTGGCCTGTGTCGGAATCCGACGATCACGGGAAGTCGGACCCGCGACGACGGTCCGACAAAAGATCTGAAAAAAAAAAAGTAGTTGTTCTTAGCTTAAAAATTAAGTGGTTTTTCAGATTTAAGTGATTAATTAAGACATAATTTCAGACATTTTATCAAACTGTCTGAAATCTTAAAAATTAAGTATTTCAGATAAAAGATATATATTAAGAGTTATCAAACAGGATAAATATAAGGTAAGTTACCTATGGGTAGTTAACTCAGAAATTAACTCACCCTAATTGCATACTTCACTATAAAAAATAGGGTTAAATAAATTAACTTCTTCCTTTAATATAGTTATTTTAATTAAAAAAAACTACATATTTTATAGGGAAAATTAATTGGGGGTCCCTGTCAGAGCCTTCTACTTTTTTCCTGGTCCCTGTCAGAATACCGGTAGACGTAAAGTCCCTCCTTTTCTCAAGGTTTAATTTCCAGTCCCTGCTTTTCGCACGTCACCATTTACGACCCTCCACGCACGGTTTCCGTCTCCTTCGCTTCCGTCTCTTTTTCCCATTCCCGTCTTACCCTTCCCTCCTTTTTTCCATCGCCTGTTCCCCAAACGACGCTCTGACGCTTCGATCCTTTCTAAGGCCCATGAACTCTAACTGATGGGAAGTTACTCTTACATAACGTGCCAAGAACTGATACAGCAACCATTGACATCACTTACACAGCTCCTTTCGAAGGCCCGTGAACCATTCTTCACAACTATAAAAGGAACACAGGGCCCCATACTTATCCTTCACAAGCTTCTAACGCTCTTGTTCTTCCTATCTTTCTTGCTCGTCTTCTTCATCTTTATTTGCAGATGTCTTCATCTAACCGTGCTCCCCAGAAGGATGGCAAGACATCTGCCTCACCGGTGCCACCATCGCCCCCGGCTCCCCCGTTGCGACAGTCCACCTTCAGCGCCGACTACTGGGACGGTTTTTACATGGGCTGGAAGATGGCTTTACAGAAAGCCTCCCGGCATTACGGCGACAAGGGCCTCAATAACATCCTCCCAGACATCAGCCCTAGGGTAGAACACATCCCTTCCTCCCCTGACCGTTTCGGCACCTCCGCTTCCTCCCCTGACCTTTCCGGCACCTCCCATTCCTCCCATCCCTCCCCTGACCGTTCCGCCTCCTCCCCTCCGTGCTCTACCGAGTGGTCGGTAGAGTAGAGGTAGAGAGTTATTGTAACATGACTTGTTTATGATAAGCATTTTCGTTTGATGCAGTCTTCTGTGTGCTTATGTATGTGCTCTGTATCATGCAAACTCAACATGTTACCAATAACACACTGTAACATCCCCTCATATATACTATAATCAACATGACCAACGACTGTAAGAGATTATAACATATAATGTAAAACTATATGTTAGACTGTAGTGCTTGAACTGTAAGAGAGTAGTGCTCAAACTGTAACAGGGCTGTTCTTTAGGTGTAACACTGTAGTACTCGAACTGTAACAGCTTAGTACTTAAACTGTCACATTTTATTACGTATAATATAACAGAATACGTAAGTGTTGGAACTGTAAGAGTGTAGTGCGCGAACTGTAAGAGTGTAGTGCTGAAAATGTAAGAGTCTAGTGCTTAAACTGCAACATCTTATTACATATACTGTAACAGAAATCGTGAGGAGACAGTGCTCTTCTTCCTCCTATCTTTCTTGCTCGTCTTCTTCATCTTTATTTGCAGATGTCTTCATCTAACATACGGTACACAGGTCAAACTGTAAGAGTATTAGAGTTAAACTGTAACACTTCATTACGTAAACTGTAATAGCGTAGTAGTGTAATTGTAACCGCGTAGTGCATAGACTGTAATAATGTATTACATACACTGTAATACTGGAATATCAGGACGACCTTCTGTTGTAAGTAATATATAACATTTAAAATCCGTCAGGATTGTGGGGTGGGTTGCTACAAGTTCTTCGGTTGTGACCTATTGCTTGCACCTAGAACAAATATACGCATGATCTACTTCTCCTCTTGAATGTATTCTCCTCTTTCTCGGTCTTCCTGGCAACCTTTTTGTTGTCGGTGGCTTGATTAGAACTTCTGATGGTTGAGGCGGATCCGGCATGTCAAATGTTGGGATAGGTTGAATGTTTCTTTCATATGCAGCCCTATACACATCTGTGCTGTAAAATGCCGAAACATATTGAGTAACGGCCTCCTTGTTACTGCCAATTGCTGCGCATGCATGCTTGCAAGGAATCTTGACAAGTTGTCAGTGTCCACAGGAGCATGTTTATAGATGGAGGTCTACGGCGTACGTCTTCATACTTTCAACAACCTCAAATTTGATTCCATCTGAATGACGGATTGCTAAGCTTCTCTTTTCTTGAAGGTTTTTTTCGATGATTTTTTGTACTTTAGGACAGTATGGTGTATCCCACAAGACAGCATCAATTTTCCTCTTTGCAGCCATTTCCATCATTTGCACTCTAATTTTGTCAACCATCTGTAGTATTGGTAGACTTCGCGCGTCATGTATCCAATTGTTGAATGACTCTGTCAAATTAGAGTATAACTCCCCAAACCTGTATGGCAATGTGAAGAAAATTAGGTTAACATCAAATATCTGTAACAACTGTCCGCTACATACTGTAACCTTATTTAACACGTTATGTAATACATTATCCCTATAACTGTAAGCCCATAAATGGCAGAATGTAATAGAACATATCGCTTGTGTATTTAAAGAGCCGAACCTTTATCCCGGGAAACGAGCATGGGACCAGTGTTCGACATCATTTCGGAGCACCCATTCTTTGGCATCAGCAGAATTAAGCTCCATTGCCATCATTGCGTCTTCGTACTCTTGTTCAGTAACAGCATAGGCAATGCGCTGGAGAATTTTTCTAAGTACTTTTTTGAAAGGGGCGGCATATTTCCCCGCACATTGGTCGTTGAAGTACTGCATGATGTGCTGGAAACAGTAGCCGTGATCATCATTCGGAAATATGTCAGGAATCGCTTCCTTCAGACCTCTCCCTCTGTCTGATAGGAACGCCATCCTTCTATCTGATAGCAATGCCTTTTTCAAATTTTGTAGAAACCAGACCCAGTTGTCATATGTTTCCGAATCTGCGATGGAGTATGCTACAGTGAATAGCTCATTGTTACTGTTTAAGGAACTTGCAGCAAGTATAACCCCTTGCACTCTATGTTGTTTGATATGAGTTTCGTCCAAAAAGAGCATAGGTCGACAACCAACTTCGAACCCATATGCAGACGCCTCGAAGCATATGAAAAAGCGTTTGAAACGTTGAGTCTCCGGGTCCACTTCTAGAGACAAGATCGATCCCGGGTTTGTCTGTAATGCACGTTCGCTGTACCAGTTCAACATATGATAGTTTGTTCGGAAATAACCGTATAGTGAACTGACAGCAACCTCTTTGCCCCACCATGCCTATTCAAATGATTATACATGTTATGTAAGATTGTTACAATACTTGTCCTTATACCTTACAGTAGCCATGTTAAGTTGTTACAGTATACGCTCAAATGATTACAGTTGTTACAATACATATCCTTACAGTATATGAGTACAGTTGCTACAATACAAACCCTTACAGTATATGATGACAGTGGTTACAGTGGCCTGCCGGGATTGTTACAGTATTCGTCGAAATGATTACAGTTATTAATTCTTACATATCCTTACAGTATATGATTACAGTTGTTACATGTGGCCAGGAGGTATTGTTACAGTATACGTGGAAATGATTACAGTTATTACAATGATAGTCTTACCTGATGATAAGGGATGCAGATACCGTATTCCCGACGGATGTCACTCATCATTTCACTTGCTCTGTAGGTGGGTTATCAACTAGTTTCCCCTTCACAGCATTTGCTACCCACTTCTTAGATGTCCGTGGATGTCTGTCGCTCATAATGTCACATCCACAGGTGTGTTTGTTGTTGAGACTTTTGATTGCAAATTGTGTACCTCCACGAACGACGGACGCATGCAGGCGCCATGGGCAAACAGAGATATTGCAACGTACAGTTAATCGTACAGAGTCGTTCTTCAAATATTTCCAATTAAATCCTTGTGCGATCGCGTAATTTGTCAGTTCCATCTGCAATAGCTCTTTGGTTATGAAGACTTGTCCTACTGAGTGTATTCTACCTACGGAATATTGCGTCAACACTGGTACTACACCTTCCACTCCTTCTTCTCGGTCGTACAACTCCAAACTGCTTCCTGGTAATTGAAGGGGTTCGGTGGTTTCCAAAGAACCGCCATGCGTGTTTGAAGTACTTCTGCAAGTTATGTACATACATACGTACAAGATGCATGGGATAAGACGAAGGCTTTTTAAGAATGCATGGGACAACATGAAGGTGGTGAAGAATGCATGGAGTACGTACCTATCAAGTGGTTGCCGATCACCTGACTGACGACTAGCATGCGTACTAAGGCAACGAGTTTCCACCGCATGAATTTGTAGATTTATGAATGATGTTCCTTAACACTTGTGAAGATCAAACATAGCTTGGACATCCCCATCGTCAAGCAACACCTGTTCAACGTCGGTATCCATGGGAAGACGATACTTCAGTATGTTCTCCTGCATGTTTACACCCAACCTTTGGGAAACCCTGCTATGAATGGACACCAAATCCGCGTCCCTCCCTATGAAAAGAACGAAACTTTGATCTCCAAATGAACATCTTCCAGGGAGCTGCTCCATTGGGTCGTAGAGGAAGACGAACGTTTCGTGGATGACGAACGAAATAGGGTGCGTAAATAGCATGTATGAGTGGTTTGAACTGGGGGTCAAATTGGCGGGAGTGCGTATAAGGCTAACATAAATGGCGGGAAACCTCTATACGAATGGCTGTGATATCCTTAACGTCCCATCGTCCGTCGTACCGACTATTTTCAGCCGCCCGATGGTCATCATTCCATGGCACCGCCATCCCGTCGGGTCCACCGAATCCATCCATTCATATATCATGACTTTTCCCCTTCCCTTACTCCCTTACTCCTACACCGCCATTTCTGCACCAGACGTCTTCTCTCTTACAGTTTCTCATTCTTCAGTTACATCTTCAGACGAAGCAATCCCTCTCTCCCCTCTAAGATGGCACCACGTCGATCTCCTACGAGCGCTGACATTGAGAGCATCGCGGCGGATGCGGTGCAACAAATGCTGATGTTCGTGGAAGTTGAGGAAACCAGACTCCAAGTCGTCCGAAATAGTAATTTCTTTTTACCCTAAGACGGATCTTTGTCGAATGCATGTTCTGTTTTTTTTTAAGATCCGATCTTTTCTTTGCAAAAAAGAATGAATTTAATACGCAATGCTCGCTTCGTGGTACTGCTCCGTTATGCAAGATTTGCAATTTAGGAGCGCGCATCTGAAGCTCATGAGAAATTCCCCATTTCACGCTTATGTGAAATGCGAAATCGTCACCTTCCCGATTTCACTCCTTGTCGATCTTATGAGACGTTTCGATGGAGAGCGTTTTAAGATTGGCCCATGTAGCCTGCCTTTTCGCCCTTCGGACATAGCAATAGTTATGGGTATACCGAATGTTGGTTCACCTATCGACCTGAAGACGGATGGGACAAAAGCTAGTTTGCGCCGCATCCTTGGATCCAAACAAACGATGGACAGGCACAATATCCATCTGAAACTTAAGGAGTACGTTCCACAGGAGGGTGCGCTAGCTGTTGAAATTTCGGTAAAGCTTTGGGTTGCGTTCCTATGTTCCTGTTTCTTCTTCCCCACAAGTGGGAGGTCGGGGTTGCTGTCCATTCTGCCATACCTGGACGACCTCCATGAGATGAAGAATGCCAACTGAGCTGCTACCATCCACGAGTACCTGATATCGGGGGTGAAGGCATTCAGAACAGCAGTTGGTTCCAGCAAAACCATCTTCCTAACCGGCTGCGTTCCCGCTCTCGGTGTGAGTATGCTTTTACATACCTCATAAGTACTGTTACAGTACCCTTAGTTGTCCGTGACAATACCAAACGGTCTTTATTACAGTACACGAAGACTTCTTTTACAGAGGACATATGTATCTGTTACATACGTTTACAGATGTCCTCTGTTGCAGTACCTGACGGTGTCTATTACAGAAGACATACGTACCTATTACAATACGCGTAGACTCCTTTTACAGAGGACATATGTATCTGTTCCATACGTTTACGATACACTTCTCATACGCATTATCTATTTCTTAATGATGTAGGCATGGTTTTTGATGCACCAATTAAAATGGAAACCAGATCATCCCCAAAGAGATCCCCCATTTTTCCGTTGGGATTGCCGGGGTAAGGGACCGGAGTTATCTGCCCTACTACGGGGGTTGCGACGATCGGATATAAGTGTAACTTACCCATGGAAGTGTGTTATCTTCGTATATCACTTATACCTGTACCTGCATTAATTCAGGTCTATTTGGAGGTTAATGTGAGGAATGAGCAACCTACAGCTTTGCGACGATTGACGGCATCGACGTCAACCACTTCCCGAGCCCCTCCATCAGATAACTCTATACATGGCATTCTTATCCAGTTACAGCGGCAGAATGACCAGTTACAGCGGCAGAATGACTAGTTATTGCGGCAGAATGACCAGTTACAGCGGCAGAATGACCAGTTATTGTGGCAGAATGACCAGTTAAAGCGGCAGAATGACCAGTTACACCGGCAGAACAATATCCTCCAGTCAATGGACCGAAGGCTACATAGACTGGAGGAACAATTTGAGCGGCAGCCTCAGTGGCAACATGCCCCCCCAGAGACAGAATCTGCAATGTTAGCCCTACTGCCACCGGAGCTCCCAACAGCTTCTGTACGATCACATGCCGTGGCAGAGAAGAGTTCCCAACGTCAAGGTAAACGTTTTGTGTACTTACAGTGTTTCATTTTCTTATTACAGAATATGCTTTCTACATTTACAGTTCGATTCCTTCACTCTTACAGTCATTCGTATACCTAGTAATACTCATGTAGTCTACGTTTACAGTTGGATTCCTAATTTGTTACAGTCTTTCATATACGAAGTTACATAAATTGTTTTCTACGTTTACAGCTGTCTTTCATAGACGTTTACAGACTTTCGTATTCTCAGTTACAGGAAGGAGAACCGTCAAAACAAGGTCGCGGCGGAAATTTTCGGAGTTTCACATCCCGAAGTTGAAGGAGGGGAAAAAGAGGGGGCGAAAGGAGGGGGAGGCGGCGGAGAGGAAGGAGGAGGCGAAGAAGAGGAAGGTGGATGAAGATCAGAGAAAGAGGAAGGAGGAGGAGGAGGAGGCGGAAAAGAAGAGGGAGGAGGAGGAGGCGGAGAGGAGGAAGGAGGCGGAGGAGGAAGGAGGTGGAGAAGAAGAAGGAGGAGGAGGAGGCGGAGAAGAAGAAGGAGGAGGAGGAGGTGGAGAGGAAGAGGAAGGAGGAGGCGGAGAGGAAGAAGAAGGAGGAGGAGGAGGCGGAGAGGAAGAGGGAGGAGGAGGAGGACCAGAGGAAGGAGGAGGCGGAGAGGAAGAAGCAGGAGGAGGAGGCAGAGAGAGGAAGAGGAAGGAGGAGAAGGAAGCGAAGAGAAAGAAGAAGGAGGAGGAGGAGGCGGAGGAGAAGAAGAAGGAGGAGGAGGAGGAGAGGAAGAGGGAGGAGGAGAAGGAAGCGAAGAGAAGAAGAAGGAGAAGGAGGAGGAGGAGGCGGAGAGGAAGAAGAAGGAGGAGGAGGAGGCAGAGAGGAAGAGGGAGGAGGAGGAGGACGAGCACAGGAAGAAGATGGAGGAGGAAGAAGAAGAAAAGAAGAGGAAGCGGCGTCACATATCCCCATCATCATTGTCCCGACGTGTTTCAGCTGGGACGAGGATAAGATGACAACCAGAGTGCTATACGGTATGGTTTCCCCTTACAGAATATACATAAGCTGAGCATTCGGTTACAGAACCCTTCATGACACATAACAGTATTATTCAGAGTCCGTTACAATTACATTCTAATCATTTTACAGAACATTCTTTTTTACTTACTCTATCGCAGCCAGACGATTTTCGGGACCACAAAGCCACGAAAGTGAATGTGTCCACTTCCGAACCGATATTTGTTGACTTTCAAGAGAGTACAGGCACACTTCCAAGGGGCAAGAAAGAGGAGAGACGTGATTACGTCGCCCAGGAAGCATTAGGAGTGGCCGAAAAGTCATTGATTGAACGATTCTTAATGAGTGCATCATTAGTGAGTACGTGTTACAGTATATGTCTACCATGTTTACAGTATATGTCTACCATGTTTATAGTATATGTCTACCATCTTTACAGTATATGTCTACCATCTTTACAGTTTCGTCTTTTACTATGACAGTCTTAATTCTTGCCAAACATGTTTTCTTACATGTAGAGAGTTCATGTTCAACGGCTCTGAGGAAGGACACGACAATTTCCTCTCGTTTCATGACATCCGGGAGCTATTGTTCGCGAGGGAAAGCGAATCGGTCGTAATTGACTGCTACGTCAACGCTTACTTGTTTCGCCCCCGTGAAGAGAACCCGGACATTTTTTGGAATTTTGGATATTTGGGAGCCGTTTTAAAGGGTTATGTCCAATCTTGCAGAGATGACAAGAGCAAGAAAGAACATTTCGAATACGCTTTCAGGACATTGGACCGCACCCCAAATGAATTCGACCTCATCTTCTCCCCCATGCACGTTGGAACGAACCATTGGGCTCTTTTGGTAATCCACATCAAGGAAAAAGAGTTCCACGTGTACGACTCATTACGAAGCAAACATCGTGCTGACATTCCACAATATGTAAGCGACGCATGTTACATACAATGCTTACATTCTTTACAGTGCGAGAGCACTTGTGTTACAGACGTAACAGTAACATTAAATCTACATTAATTAAGTTGCGGGAACTCTTTTGTTCATTCTCTCATGTAGGTGGAGGAACTGAAAAGATACCTGAAGGGCAAGCACATAGATGCAGATAAATGGCCGCTACGCTACCCCGACCCATGCCCACAACAAGGATCGGGAGACGACTGCGGAATTTTTACTTGCAAATACATGGAATGTCTAGCACGTAGGGACATTCAAGATTTTCCCTTCAGTCAGGATGACATGCCTTTAGTGCGAGCAAAAATGGCCCTCCACTTCATCAAAGCATACTTCAATGGACAAGGGCGTTCATAGCGTCTACAACTGAGGGAGAACTGCCGCACGTACTAATTCCTAACCATTGTAATGATACTTGTTGTACAGTCTTTACCTATTGTTGTTACGGTATAAATGATACTATGTTACAGTTGAAGAAGTACAGTATTACTGCTTGAGGGCGCAGCTACGCGTACCTCATTACAGTGTATGTAGAATCCTGTTACAGTCTTTACCTATACTTTTATAGTATACATGATAGGCGGTTACAGATCCAGAACATATTATTACAGTATAAGTTGAAATATGTTACAGTACTTACCTATTGTCATTATAGTACACATGCTATGAGGTTACAGTTCGAGCAGTACATCGTTCCTTTAGCTTTGACCGCACACCTACAACTACATTATTACAATATACGTACAAACCTGTTACAATAGCTGCATATTATCATTACAGTATGCATGATAGGAGGTTACAGTTCGAGAACTAAACCTACAACTACATTATTACATTAATAGTTTTCTGTGTTACAGTATGTGCCCTTCTTCATTATAGTGTCCATGCTATGGGGTTACAGTTCCAGAACACATTATTACAGTATAAGTTGAAATCTGTTACAATACTTACCTATTGTCATTATAGTATACATGCTATGAGGTTACAGTTCGAGCAGTACATCGTTCCTTTAGCTTTGACTGCACACCTACAACTACATTATTACAGTATACGTACAAACCTGTTACAATAGCTGCATATTATCATTACGGTATGCATGATAGGAGGTTACAGTTCGAGAACTAAACCTACAACTACATTATTACATTAATAGTTTCCTGTGTTACAGTATGTGCCCTTCTTCATTACAGTGTCCATGCTATGGGGTTACAGTTCCAGCAGTACAGCTTGACCGCTTCGGAGGAACTTGTTAGTATTACAGTACATGCATCATAGAGAGCACATACAAGCCCACAGAAGACTGCATAAAAGGAAAATATATGTATATTCCATAACAAGCACTGTTACATGTAGAGAGTTCATGTTCAATAGCTTGACCGCTTCGAAGGAACCTGTTAGTATTACAGTACACGCATCATAGAGAGCACATACAAGCCCACAGAAGACTGCATAAAAGGAAAATATATGTATATTCCATAAACAAGCACTGTTACAATCTAAACTCCGTATCCCGATAGCATGGACACTGAAATGAAATGGAGGGGAGGGGACAAATAAGGACATCAGAGATAGGAGGGGAGAGGAGGAATAAGAAGGACAACAGAGAAGGGAGGGGAGGAATAAGGACAGCTGCAGAGAAGGGAGGGGAGGAATAAGGACAGCAGAGAAAGGAGGGGAGGGAGGAGGAGGAGGAGGAGGCGGAGAGGAGGAAGGAGGCGGAGGAGGAAGGAGGTGGAGAAGAAGAAGGAGGAGGAGGAGGAGGTGGAGAGGAAGAGGAAGAAGGAGGGGAGGGGAGGGGAGGGGAGGAGGAGGAACGGGTCGGGGAGGGAGACATTCTAAACTCCCTAACCCGATTACTCGGTGGACGAGGGAGGGGAGGAATAGGCCGGGGAAGGACGAGAGGAAGGTGAGGAACAGATGTGTTCTGCCCTAGGGCCGATGTCAGGGAGGATGTTGGTGAGGCCCTTGTGGTGGTACAGCCGAGAGGCTTTCTGTAAAGCCATCGTCCACCAACGTAAAAACCGTTCCAATAGTCGGGACTGTACGTCTCCGGGAAAGATAGAGCCGGGGGAGCCGGGGAGACGGTGGCACCGGTGAGGCAGGTGCCTTGCCATACCTCTGGGGAGCACGGTTAGATGAAAACATCTGCGAATAAAGAGGAAGAAGACGAGCAAGAAAGATAGGAAGAACAAGAGCGTTAGAAGCTTGTGATGAAGGATAGGTATGACCCTGGGTTCCTTTTATAGTGTAAAGAATGGTCCTCCGAACGCTCTTTGTAAGTGTTGTTATTGATTGCTGTAACACTTATCTGCACGCTATGTAACTTCCCATCGGTCAGAGTTCACGGGCCATCGAAGCGTTAGCGTCGTTTGGGGAACAGGTGATGGAAAAAAAGGAGGGAAGGGTAAAACGGGAATGGGAAAAAGAGACGGAAGCGAAGGAGACGGAAACCGTGCGTGGAGGGTCGTAAATGGTGACGTGCGAAAAGTAGGGACTGGAAATTAAACTTTGAGAAAAGGAGGGACTTTACGTCTACCGGTATTCTGACAGGGACCAGGAAAAAAGTAGAAGGCTCTGACAGGGACCCCCAATTAGTTTTCCCTATTTTACAAGGTACATAAATAGAATAATATTAAAATATTAATTTAACATTTTTTATTTTTTTTACAAAGAAAAAAAAGTTAACCAAAACTAACCCTTCCCCCCTCCTCAAATCTTGGGGAGAGATTTGTCCAGAGATACCTTGAGATACCCCTGGTATCAAAATGACCCTTAAATGTGTGGTAGAAAAAGGTACGAAGGTGACACTCAACTGGTGGTAACTATTCATCGATCAGTCACAAAAATTAAGTAACCGTAAGGTTATTGAAGCATATATGTCCAGCACTTTTTCTATGATTATGGCATGGTTCATCAAGGCAATATCATTTTAAGAGGGATATATATAAAGAAATAGATGAAAGTTTTTGTTCATCTTGCATCTTGTTCATCCAGCATCTTGTTAATGCTGCTTTGGTTGCATGCGCTACTCTCTTTATTCATCTACAAGTAATTAGGAAGAGAAAAAGGAAAACGTATGTTCGAGCGCCAACTAACATTGAACGGGGAAATTCCTGACTGTAGGTTTTTTACCGGTCTAAAGCCGAATTGGTGGATGCAAGAGTGGTGCTTTTAATTCTAATATCAATTTCTATAAATTCTATTTTTTTCTTGTTACTTGGTTATTTGTCTGAGATAAATAACTAATTAAATGAGATAAATAAATTTTATAAAATTTTGCATAAGAATTAAAGGTGATTGGGGCAGGCGCGGGTGGGAAGAGGAAGCAAGCATGAACCGCAAATTCTTCTCAATAAACACTAATATATGTATCAAGAGAGAGAAGTATTTATTATTATTGTCACGTCCTACTCATATACTATTTTCGGAGGCAACAGAAAAATTAGGATAACACTAGTAGGGACGGTCTTGCATATACATAGAAAGTTGCAGCGGAATATATGTGCCGATAGTTTAGAGTTAAAAATATACAACTACTAGAGTGACAGAGTTAAGAAATGGAGTAAGGTTTGCTAATTTATGGATCACTCGGCGCACAATCCATTGGCGAGTCAGACCCATCTGAGATGCCTAAAAGGAAAGTAGGATTTATGAGTAATTGTGCTCAGTAGGAAATTGTCAATTATAATAATAATAAGTCAAACAATAATAGGAAAGGAACAATAAGTAAATCAGTTAATAAGAGGATGCAACAAAGGTTGAAGTACCATTCAATGAAGATATCATAAAAGAAATTACCCAGAACTAAATAGTAAAGAAATTCATGTCATAATACAGTTCATGGAAATGCAGACTAAATTTAGCAGTAGGTGGTGTCATGACAAACACCCAGTAGATCCATTCTCGATAGGTACAAATCAAATTGACCGATTCAGTGGCTGAGTTCGGGTGCTCCTCCTGAGACTGGTTCGACCCCATTGCACAGGCATTGGTCCAGTAGAGTCCGAAGACCCGAGGTGTCACCATTTCCATTTGATCAGTCTATTAATATAGTTCAGGCAGATCTTGAAGTAACATAAATATTAAAGCAAGCTCAATGTGAGAGTATAGTGATAGCAAGCCAAAGTAAGACTAGCTAGTTAGGTTGGTCCAAGTTTAAATAATATAAAGCTATATAAGAAATCTGGGAAAGAAGCAAGTTGGAATAACATGTATAAACTCAAGATAGAATCGGTGTTGAATGGAGTCGATGTTTGAGTGAAGTCAAAGTTCTAAATAAAATCGATGTTTTAAGTGAAATCGATGCCTCAAAGGAAGAATCGATGTTTGGCCGAAGTCGATGTTTGAATAGAGTTAATGTTTAAGTGAAATCGATGTCTTAAAGAAAATCGATGTTTCAAAGGAAATTGATGTTTTACAGGGAATTGATGTTTGGCCAAAGTCGATGTTTGAATGGAGTCGATATTTAAGTAAAATCGATGTCTTACAGGAAATTGATGTTTCAAAGGAAATCGATGTTTTATAGGGAATCGATGTTTGGCCGAAGTCGATGTTTGAATGTAGTCGATGTTTAAGTGACATCGATGTTTTACATGGAATCGATGTTTGGTCGAAGTTGATGTTTGAATGGAGTCGATGTTTAAGTGAAATTGATGTCTTAAAGAAAATCGATGTTTCAAAAGAAATCAATGTTTTACAGAGAATCGATGTTTAGCCGAAGTCGATGTTTGAATGGAGTCGATGTTTAAGTAAAATCGGTGTCTTAAAGGAGATTGATGTTTCAAAGGAAATCGATGTTTTACAGGGAATCGATGTTTGGCCGAAGTCGATGTTTGAATGGAGTCGATGTTTAAGTACAATCAATGTCTCAAAGGAAATCAATGTTCCAAAGGGAATCGATGTTTCAAAGGGAGTCGATGTTTAAGTGAAATTGATGTCTCAAAGAAAATCGATGTTTCAAAGGGAGTTGATGTTGGAATCGATGCTCCAAAGGAAATCGATGTTTCAAAGGGAGCCGATGTTTAAGTGAAATTGATGTCTTAAAGGAAATCGGTGTTTCAAACGAAATCGATGTTTTACAGGGAATCGATGTTTTTTTTAAAGAAATCGATGTTTTAAAGGGAATCGGTGTTGAACCGAAGTCGATGTTTGGATGGAGTCGATGTTCTTGTATAGTAATCGATGTGCCATAGTATCTTGTATTTATGAGAAAAATATGATATTAAATATATTCATGATATTTAAGTTAATCATGAGTTTTGTATCCCCAAAATAAAGGATAAAATATACGAGTGGTCCAAATGGTGGGTTGAGGGTATAATGCCAAGACTCTTTCTGATACTAACAAGTCCTTTGAGTAGTGATGTTTGGGAAATAACAATTGAAAAGGGAGAAGAGGAAACGAGATTTCCTACGTTGTTCCAAAAGAGGTTGAGATTTAAGTAAAAGTAACAGGTTGTTTCCAGAAGAGGTTGAGGTTTAAGTGAGGGTTTGAGGTGGTGATTTCCTACCTTAACACTAACAAGTGTTTAGGTAATAATGCTTTAGGGAACAATAATCAGGAGGGTACATGAGTTCCTACCTTAACACTAACAACTGTTTAGGTAATGATGCTTTAGGGAACAATAATTAGGAGGGTACATGATTTCCTATCTTAACACTAACAAGTGTTTAGGTAATGATGCTTTAGGGAACAATAATCAGGCGAGTGCATGATTTCCTACCTTCGAGTTGTCATGGCCGTCGGGTGGGAATGAACTCGCTAAGCTCCTATCTCTCTTCTTTCTCTCTCCTCAGTGTTCTGTAACACCCTTCTCTCTCTTCTAGCCTTTGCACCTCCTTTCTCTTCCCCTGGTATGGTGGTTGTGTGGTGGCCACCGAAAGAAGATGGTGAAGAAGAGGATATGGTGATGTTTGGTGGAGGTAGGGAAGAGAAGTAGTAGAAGAAGAAGAATCGGTGAAGAAGAAGTAGCGAAGAGAGGAAGAAGTAGCAGTAGCAGCCGCAACAACAGACAAAGCAGCAGCAGCGGCAACAGACAATGCAGTAGGGGGTGAAGTTGGATAAGGATCACTGGGGGGTTTATATGTAGAGTTTATCTTCGAAGGGGAAGAAGGCATGCGTGAAATCGTGGGCGATGGGGGTGCAATCACCGGGGAGATTTCACCGGGGTTAGACACATAGGTGGGGTTAATACGTAACCCGTGTTACGTAGGGTGAACAGTGATTACCCTACGTAATCGCTGTGTCGTATATAATTCCATATATTTCTTTAATATAATATAATTCTCTTTTAATCTTTTTCCATCAATTTATTTAGGCTATTAATTTTTGTGGTCTCATGTGTGTTTATTTTCAAGGTTTATTTTAGTAATGGCAGTATACATAATAATCAAAATTGGAACATCATCATGCATTATACACAAATAGCCTATTATTTTTATAAATAAAATCGAGGTGTTATAGCCACGAAGTGCGAGTGACGATGAGGAGCACTCCTTATCACCTTCCTTCCATCCACCTTCCGCCACAGTTCATCAAAGGATAAGGATCACCCAATTAGAGACTAGGCCTTCCCAGCTTAGTCCCCAAGTTTCTTACATAGGGAGCTTACGTAATTAATGTCATTACGTAATTCCATTTAATTAGTTTAGGTTGATAATTTTCTATCTAGATGATGTCCAATTGAGATGAAATTTCAGACATAAGCTTATTAAGAGGTAATACAAATTATAGTACTTTTAGTTTAATTTTTGGATTAGTTTTCCGTCGGGTGGAAATTGCTCCCAAAAATCATTATATCGGCTTAATCTGGATGTTTGTGCATCAATAAATTAAGATATTTATATTTTTTAGATTAGTACATTTTTTGGTAATTATGGTGTTGTTAGATTTTACTTTTATTACCAAATTTCGATGACGTCCTATCGGGGTGCGCACATATGAAGATAGTACCAAAATCACATAAATTTTGTGAAAAGTTTCTAGATTCAGTTGTAATCATGTTCTTGTATCTTTTATGGTAATCAATATCTTTTATAATGTTCAATATTTTATTATTATTTAAATTATGTGTGTTACAAATCCTCCCTCACTAAAAGAAGTTTGGCCCTCCAAACTTTATGACTAGTTTGGATGGATCACAAGGTTCAGTCTATTAAGTTTTTTTTTGTTTAGGTTAATCATACCCACTCTGTCATGGTTATCGAGTCATACGGTATGTGCACCTACCATATGCCTCGTAACTCTGGTATCGATGGAAAGTTTGGTATTTAGCATTATTCACGAAGGTTTAAGAGTCAAGGTTGCAATTCCAAGTTCAATTAGATGCAACTTGGTTAAATTCTTCATAATATAGTGAGTGTTTCGCAAGTTCTTAACAATATCTTATTATTGTTACGGTCTCCCCCACTAAAGGTCAATCTAGATCCTCGAAATCTTTATTGATGTTGTTGACAAGCATGACATGAAAGATTGGTATAATAAATAAAATTAACTTTTATAGGATTTCACAACATTACATGGATTTCTCTTTGACCAGGTTCAATTTTTACAAGTTTGTAATCTCAACATCCTTGTTGTCTAGGTATAATGGTTGCCTACTTCTTGATGGCTATGGAAGGATGTGGACTACTTAACCATGGAAACTTTAACTCAATTGAAAATAAGGAGGTGGGAATGAGAAGATGGCTGTGCTAAAGCACCCGCCCTTCTAGTTTGACTTGATGCTCTTCCATACCCACATGCAAAGCTGTCGGCACCACTACTAGCAGCATTCGAGCGAATCAAGTTTCACAGACATCCCTTCTAACATGATTTGTGTTTTTATACCTCCTTAGGGTCACCTTCTGTTAGTCAAGGGAGTCATCACATAGACATCACATCTCGCCTTCTCCCTATCTTGTATCTTTAACTTGCTTTCCTGCAAGCACCTTTGACCTTACCAGTACCGTAGGTTTACTAATCAATGAACTCTCAAAACCTACCATCTTTTCTGAGAAAGTCAACAAAGATGGAACAAACCGTCATGGTTATTCAATAGTTTCTGCCCTCTTGATCTTTATCCATCCCTCCTAAGGCTCATGGTCTTCATGACCTTTCTTACTGAGGTGTAGCTGGCCGACCTTGAATTTGTGGGCAGTCTATGATATGGTTGAACACAGCATTGTTGACTGTGCACTTTCGTTGTCTAGAGTCCCTTGCACAAATCAAGATGCTCACCTTCTCTAAACTGCCTCACAGATTTAAAATCACAAAGATGAACTAATAAAGTGGTGAGAACAGGTCATATCCACAGAGAGACTGAATAAAGTTTGACTTAAGGAACTGCTTTTTGGAACACTCTATCGACACTTTTCACCAAAGTAATAATGCATTAAAAGTAATTCTGTAAACAGCACCAATCAAATCCCTCACAACTCGACACATCAACATAATGAAAGAACAAGTAGAATGGAGAATAAAATAAAATTGGTATCAATGTACCCTCACACTGAGGGATCAAACAAGTAGACAACAATCTGAACTAGAAACATACAGATGCACCTCTAATTCTGAAATGATTTGAACTCAAGAAGATAAAAAGATGACAGAACAGAAATTCTCAAAAGCAAGTTATCAAATCAATTTACCCTTATAGCTCAGGAGATGAACAATCAACAATAGTAGCTCACCACAAACACCGAATCACTACCCTCACAGCTCAAGAATCAGACATAAAATAAGAACAAGAAATTATTATTGCTAAATTGGAATCCACATGCTATTACTGAAGAGCAGGAAATAGAACAAAATTAATGACTCGAAAAAGATTAGAAAAACTCCAAAATCTTCATGAATCTGATCTATCCTCTGCTACAACAGGAACATGGAATTCACAAATTCAACTCTTGGTCTGAACTCTCCGGAAGCTCTCTGGACGCCGGACAACCCCAGAACAAGGCAAGAAATGAGATCTTCTGGGTTGCCCTGCGCCGTCTCTACAGCACACACCTCCGGGATCCCTCTGATGCTCCAGATGACACTAATCTCTCTAATGCCCTAATTGTCCTCACTATTACCCTCACAGAAGAAAAAGACAAAGCAGCCGAACTCCTCTCCTAACCCCCTAATCTCACAGAAGAAAAGACATAAAAATCTCCTCCCAAAAGCTTACAGAAGAGAGCAAGAAACAGTCGACCTCTGGAACACAGTTGAAATGGAAAATAAATTGCCCCTGGATCGTCCTCCCAGCAACCAAAGAAATGGAAAATAATATGTCTACCTCCAGCAGCCCTTCAACCGGAAGAGAGGAAGAAACCCCAAAAATTACAGTCGCCTCCCCTGTAGCTGAATTCCTCCCAAATGCTGAACAACTAGAAGAAAGAAGAAGGGAGCACTCAGTCCCCCTCACAGCTGCAGAACGGAAGAAAACATAGAAGAAAATAGAAAATAAATGCACTGGATCGGTCCCTCACAGCAGCATGCAATAAATAGAAGAAAGAAAAAAAATGTGATTCCGCTCCCAGTAGCAAAGAAGAGAGGAAGACAAATCAAAATAGTGCATTCGCCCTCCCCAGATGCTTACAGAAGAAAGAAAAAAATGGAAGCACTCGATCCCTCACACAGCAGCCACAAAGAGAAGAAGAAAAATAAAAAAATTTGCAGTCGCCCTCCCCTACAGCCGAACCATCTCAAATGTTGAACAACTTACAGAAGAAAGGAAAAAAAATATAACTCTCCCGTCCAACCATCCTCTGCCTCTAAGGACCTTGGGGTCCTTATATAGGCTCATCGATCCTTCCAAACGCCGGGCAGCCCACGCGCGCCAAGCTCCTCATGCGCACCAGCCTGCACACCCGGGCTCCATCCTCACGCATGCACCAGCTCTGCACGCCCCCCTTACGCCTGAGCGCCTCACCTGAGCTTGCACACCCGAGCTCCTCACACGCGCTGCCAGCTGCGCGCCTGAGCGCCTTCACACCCCAGCCTGCACACCCGGGCTCCATCGCGCCCAGGCTCTGCACGCACCTGGCTGCACTCCATCCGCACCGCCCTGCTTCACACGCCTCCCCCTACTTCACACGCCTGCTTCCAGCTACTTCCAGCTGCTTCCGTCGACCTGGTGGGGAAGAAACGAAATGGTAAAGAAGGGTTTCAATGGTGCGTGTGGTCAAAGGTGTGGTGGGGTATTAAAAAAATGCTTATTTAGTTAATGGGATTGGGTGGGGTAAAAAATCTTATTTATTTACAAATTTATACCTATCTACTACTAAAAGATATTTACAAAATATTATTGCGACAAGAATTATTTATATACGATATTTATTTACAAAAGATCTTTTATTTCCCAAAATGAACCTGATTAGTCAATATGAAAGAAATGACTTATTAATTGAAATCTAACATGGGTTAGCATTTGTATTCTAACCCATTATCAACTAATATGTTCAAAAAAAAAACTATTCATGGATGAAATGAAAATTAAAATCAAATTGCACATTATTTATAGACAAAGTATGTCTAAAATCAACTATATGTATGAAATTTAACACGAAAATTTTTTCAGTTATCAATGGTGATATTGACTTTCGCATTTTAAGCATGTACCAACTCTTCTCCAACATTCATCTATTCCAAGTCCATACCTCCGACAATGTACACATACCTATTTATTTTTATTTGAATCATCATGATTGTTCTGATTTGGTTTCTTATGTGGTTGTTCAAGTTGCCTAGCTTCATCTTCCAACTCCTTCTGGTCATTCTCAGATTCTTCATCTTTAATGGTAGATGTCGAGCCCTCCATCTTATTCTTTGCTTTATTTCTCATTCAGTCTGCTATCTCAGTTGCACCCTCTAGGGCTAATGTCCTCTTAACCATATTGGTACAGAATGTGATCAGCTTGGGTGCTAAGTGAGTAATATAATCGGGCTTCAACCCATTCAGAAATCTTTTAGCCCTTGATTTCTCAGTAGAGATCAACTGTGGAGCATCTCAAGACAACCTGACAAATTGATATTCATACTCTGCTACAGACATATTTCTTTATCTCAAGTTTATAAACTTCATGGATTTCTTTTCTTGGACTTCTTATGAGAAATATTGATTATTGTACAGGTCTACAAATTCCTTCCATGTAATATCTTTCTTAGTCAGTGTGGCTTCAATGGCCTTCTACCCGATTCTCACATCTTTCTCTAATTGGCAAGTAGCTAACCTGACCTTATCTTCTTTTGAACATCAAGTGACTAGAAATAAAATCCTTTCTATTTCCTTAACCAAATTTTTGCTTCATTAGGATCAAAAAACCTAGGTGGTTCCATGCTCTAAAAATTCTTATACATATGAGTTACTTCCGATAGCCTCAATCAATTCTCCTCATAGCACAGGGTCTTCCTACATCCTTATCTGTACCATGTAGTGCAACTGGCGAACTGGAGACATTTTGATATATGGTGTTTCTGACTTCCACATTTGAAACATGCTTCAACCTTTCCCCAACACTCATCTATTCCATGCCTATATTTCTGACAATATGTGCAGACTTCTTTCTTCTTCTTGGATTCGATAATGCTTTGACCATCTTCTATCTTTCCTTTGACATTCTGAGGCCCTTCATCAGATGTTGAGTTATTTTGCTGAGTAGCTGGGCTCTCGGAACATTCTGAAATTCGATGATCTAAATTTTCGCACCTCAAACATGCTCTAATTTTTCTCCAACACTTATCTTCCTTATGTCCACATTTTTTACAGTATACACATGCTTCTTTCTTCTTCTTGGAATTATTATCGTTGATCTGACTGTCTCTATCTTCAATCTTTCCTTTGATATTCCTCGGTCCTTTATCCATCGCTGAGCTATTTTGCTGACTAGATTGTGTCCTGGAACATTCTGAGATTCGATGGTTTAATCCTCCACATCTCAAACAAGCTCCTTGTTTTCTCCAGCAATTCTCCTAGGTATGACCTGGTTACGACAGTGTGCACAGGCATTCCTAAGTTGCCTCTTGATTTTCTCTGGCCCATTAGTTTGCTTGATTATCTTGGTTTCCTTCCTTCTTCTCATCATCTTGTTGCCAACTGTTCCTTTACTACTTGAGGCGAATGCTTCCTTCTAATGTATTTCTTCTTCCATCATGTTAGACTGAGCAATTAAGTGTAAGTTGATTAATTGACATGCAATTTAGAAGTTAGCTTGTCTAACTAATACTATTGACATAATTAATACCATGTGCATCTTGTTACTTGATAAATTGGTCTTAATAATTAAATGATGTCTTTACCTTACATAATTTTTTTTTACATATGACTGATTGTTTAACTAAATTCAACTATAATCATCTAGCTTAACCTCAGGTTTCTACCCATTATCACAGGTTACCCTACGCTATTGAAGTTCAAATAACTCTCAAGTTATTGAATCCACGAACCATGCTCTGATACCAAGTAATACCTGTCACGTCCTACTCATATACTATTTTCGGAGGCGACAGGAAGATCGGGATAACACTAGTAGGGACGGTCTTGCATATACATAGAAAGTTGCAGTAGAAATACATGTGTCGATAGTTTAGAGTTAAAAATATACAACAACTTGAGTGACAGAGTCAAGAAAAGGAGTAAGGTTTTCTAATTTATAGATCACTCGGCGCACAATCCCTTGGCGAGTTAGACCCATCTGAGATGCCTGAAAGGAAAGTAAGATTTATGAGCAATTGTGCTCAGTAGGAAATTGCCAATTATAATAGTAATAAGTCAGACAGTAATAGGAAAGGAACAATAAGTAAATCAGTCAATAAGAGGATGCAACAAAGGTATTGAAGTACCGTTCAATGAAGATATCATAAAAGAAATTGTCCAGAACTAAACAGTAAAGAAATTCATGCCATAATACAGTTCATGGAAATGTAGACTAAATTTAGCAGTAGGTGGTGTTATGCCAAACACCCAGTAGATCCATTCTCGACAGGTACAATTCGAATTGACCGATTCAGTGGCAGAGTTCGGGTGCTCCTCCCGGGACTAGATCGGCTCCATTGCATAGGCATTGGTCTAGTAGAGTCCGAAGACCCAAGGTGTCACTATTTCCATTTGATCAGTCTATTAATATAGTTCAGACAGATCTTGAAGTAACATAAATATTAAAGCAAGCGTAATGTGAGAGTATAGTGATAGCAAGCCAAAGTAAGGCTAGCTAGTTAGGTTGGTCCAAGTTTAAATCATATAAAGCTATATAAGAAATCTGGGAAAGAAGCAACTTGGAACAACATGTATAAACTCAAGAGGGAATCGGTGTTGAATGGAGTCGATGTTTGAGTGAAGTCGAAGTTCTAAATGAAATCGATGTTTTAACTGAAATCGATGTCTCAAAGGCAATCGATGTTTTGTAGGGAATCGATGTTTGGCCGAAGTCGATGTTTTGTTGGCCGTTTTGGTACGGCAGCAAGCTAACTTAGAGGGGGGGTGAATAGGTTTTCTAAAATTTGAAACATAAACTTAAACACAGAAAATTATCACTTTAAAGTTTGGTCAGTTGAGTGTGATAGAGAGTAGCAGTGCGGAAGTAAATAAACAATCACACAAAGAACACAAGGAATTTATCCTAGTTCGGCCCTTCCCACATGGAAGTCCTACGTCCAGTCCCCAAGCAATCTTTTGAGATTTAACTAACTAAGGGTACAGTCCCCCTCAAGGACAATACAACACCCAGCACCCCAGATAGTCTTCTTCTCTTTCCCGGGCAAGAAGGCAGCCTACATTTCTTGCAGGTCAAGAAGCCAACCTCCTGCTACAAACCTCAGTGCGGTTCTACTAGACTTAAACCCTAGCTAGGTTCTACACTGAGTACAGTCCCTCAGCTAGATAGAAATATTTATTAGAAAAGAAAGAATAAAGCTAAGAGTTTTAAAATAATGGACTCTAACCCAGAAACTCTCAGCAAAGGACTCTCCCCAAGAATTACAATGACCACATAGAGAGAGTGAAGAGAGGAAAGCTTGAAAGCTTCGAAAACTTCTGCTATGAAAAGCTTCTCTTGATTGGGCTTGAGCTCTTCTCTCTTTCTTTGAGTGTATGTGGAGTTGAGGTTCCTCACATAATGTACACTTCTTTAAAGATCTTCAAGAAAGCTCTGCTTGTTCTTCAGCCTTGCTTCATCTTTTATATGAGCAGCTTTGAATAGATCTGTTGGAACTCTTCTAGTCGTTGCTGATTTTTTTATTCTTCTTCTTCTGACTGTCAGCCACTTGGTGGTCTTCGAGGTCTGCAAGCATAGAAGAAGGTGTTTAGATCAAAGAGTATTTCTGTCAAAAAGGCTCATACTTCTGTGTTTTCTACTGTCACCCAGAAGTGGTAGGTAAGTCCTTTTTTGTCTGACAGGAGAGAAGAGATCTAGAGAGATAAAAAAGATCTTCTAACAGAAAGATAGATGATTACGCAGATGAAATATATTTGACTTTTCACTAGACTCCAAAAACATTTTGAAATATAAAGAAAATCGATGTTTAAGTTGAAATCTATGTTTGAACAGAATCCATGTTCTAATGAAATCCATGTTTCAACAGAGTTGATGCTTTAATGAAATCGATCTTTGAACAGAATCCATGTTTAAGTGAAATGATGTTTGAACAGAATCCATGTTTAAGTGAAATCGATGTTTGAACAGAATCAATGTTTAAGTGAAATCGATGTTTGAACAGAATCGATGTTTAAGTGAAATCGATAATTGAAACAGAATCGATGTTTTAAATGAAATCGATGTTTGAACAGAATCGATATTTAAGTGAAATAGATGTTTGAACAGAATCGATGTTTTCAACAGAATCCATATTTTAATGAAATCTATGTTTTCAACAGAGTTGATGTTTTAAGGAAATCAATGTGGCACTTTGTGAAGCTTTTCAGTGCAAATCACACAGCGATAGTACCATAAATTTATATTTATTAGGAATTATATTATTAAATATATTTAATTAATAATAAGTTTTGTTATCACCAAAATGTAAGGGTAAAATATAGAGTGGTTCAACAATCTCCCCATTTTTGGTGATGACAAAACTTATGAGAATTTTCTGACAAAAATACTTAAAGTATAGAAAATACAGAAAATTCATAGATAATGCATACTCTCCCCTTTTTTCACTAACCAAAAAGGAAGGATCTTACCATGCATTCTCTCTCCTTTTTGTGAAAACTTCTTACCATTGAGGGGTTCAACAATGATTGACATTAATGAATAACTCTCCCTTAGTCTGTGCTCCCCCTGAATGAGAGGCTCCACCTGAATGAGACTTGCAAACAGTTGTTAGTAGTACTATAAATTAAAAACAATTTGTGACTACTCCTTCTTCAGATATGTGTTTGATGAAGAGTTGGTAGTCACCAATGCCTTAAGCATCCTTGATCTTGATGTTCCAAGGCTATCCTACAAATAAACTACTCAAAAGTAGATACCCAAATCTTTTTGGGTCCTTGATGGTTAGATGCATGAAAATATCCTTTCGGAATCCATATTAGGTACCTTGTTGTGCAGGTGTTTACTATGTGTCCTAATTTATTGCAATGAGAGCAGCGCTAAATATAATTTGTTTTGCAGTTCTTATTGTCTTTGTAACGTCTGTTTAGAACACAATTTTTAGAAACCTTTTTCTTTTGATAAGACTTGTTATCATAGGCGCCGTTTTCTGAGGCATCTTGGTTTCTTTCACGAATTTGGCAATGGATATTTTTCAAGAATTATGACTTGTTTTCCTTTTTCAGGAGGTTTGTATCCAAGACCTTGTTTATTGTTTCTAGATTTTGATCCTTTTAAGCATAGGGATAGAGATGTTTTTCCTTTAGTTAATTTTCTAATTGATTCTTTTAAATAAAGATTTTCCTCAGTTAGAGTTTTTAACTTTTCTTCTAACTCTAATTTTTCTTTGTTCTTACTTTTTAAATCTTCATTCAAACGATAATTGTTATCTTTACTTTCCTTTAATTATTTTTCTAATTGTTTCATTTCAGATTTCAGATCAGAATTTGTGTTATCTAAGCAAGTGATGTTATTTTTCAGATTTTTTAATTCTTTTACAACACCTTTAAGTTTTTGATAAAGTTCATTAAAGACTTCTTCTAAGTCTTCAGACTCTGACCTTGAATTAGTGCATGAATCAAAAGATGGGTCAGAATGTACCTCATCTAGTCCTACCATGAGGGCTAGACTTTCCTACTCTTTTTCGAGATCTGAGCTTGATGATTCTGAAGTTGTGGCTTCATCATTGTCCCAAGCAGCCGCCATGACTTTTCTTTTGAATTTCTTGTGCTGCTTCTTAGATTTTTCTGGTTGACCAGTCTTCTTGAGTTTAGGATAGTTTGGTCTTAGATGTCCAGGTTTTCTACATTCATAGCAGACTGGTTCTTTTTCCTTTTTCTCTTTCTTTTGAATTCTTCTTGATCCATTTTTCTTCTTCTTGAGAATTTTCTGAAGTTTGGATAGGATATCATCCACATCGCTGTTTTCAGAACCTGCATTTTTTGAACTAGAAGAAGAAGAAGAGGTGGAAGAAGCAGCTGCAACTTTAAGAGCATTAGTAATTTTTTTCTTGGAAAAGCTTTCAGATAGTCACTCCATATTGATTTCATGTGCCATGAGAGAGCCAATTAATTTATCAATGGAAAACTTTGTTAGATCATGGGCTTCTTCAATAGCTGTGACCTTAGGGGTCCATGAAATAGTTAAAGACCTAAGTATCTATCTGAAAGTTTCCTCATCAGAAAGATTTTTACCAAGAGAACTTAGACCAACTACTATGCTTGAAAATCTAGTATACATCTGAGTGATATTTTCGTTTGGAAGCATTTTAAATTGCTCATATTGTGAGACAAGAATATGTATCCTAGTTTGTTTTACTTTATCTGTTCCCTCATAAGTTACCTGCAGTTTATCCCACATTTCTTTTACAGATTTACATGCAGATACTCTACTAAATTCTCTTTTGGATAAAGCACAACATAAATAGTTCTTTGCATTAAAGTTTAGATATAATTTACTCTTATCAGCTGCTGTAATGGCAGTAGTACCTTCAGTAGGAATAATAATAAAATCACCTACCTCTATTACCTGCCACAGATCAAAGTTTGTGCCTCAAATGAAGTATTCCATTCTCATTTTCCAGTATTGGTAATCCTCTCCATCGAAGAATGGAGGTCTGGTGACTGATTGACCTTCAGCAAGTCCTTGAGCTGCCATGAAATCGATGTCTAAAGTAAATCGATGTTTCAAAGGAAATCGATCTTTTACAGGGAATCTATGTTTGGCTGAAGTCGATGTTTGAATGGAGTCGATGTTTAAGTGAAATGATGTCTTAAAGAAAATCGGTGTTTCAAAGAAAATCGATGTTTTACAGGGAACGATGTTTGGCCGAAGTCGATGTTTGAATGGAGTCGATGTTTAGTGAAATCTGTTGGTTAACTGCCATCGACTCCCTTAGGGAATCGCTGCCACTATGCTGTTATGGGGCAGCATAGTGACATCGGGGCCGGCAACCCAACCCGCCGCAGGGGTAAAACCCTGTGCGAAGCCCCTCATGCCGACCACAGCGTTGACGTGTGCTTTGCGCTTCCGCCTTAAAGATTTGGCTACCGCCTTCACTACCAGCTCGAGCTTTTGGTGCAACGGTAAGGGGCTTGGTCCAACAAGTGGTATCAGAGCGAGGTGCGGGTTCGATTCCCCCGGTGCCGCTGGGGGGGAGTTTGTTGGTTAACTGCCATCGACTCCCTTAGGAATCGCTGCCACTATGCTGTATGGGCAGCATAGTGACATCGGGGCCGGCAACCCAACCCGCCGCAGGGGTAAAACCCTGTGCGAAGCCCCTCATGCCGACCACAGCGTTGACGTGGTGCTTTGCGCTTCGCCTTAAAGATTTGGCTACCGCCTTCACTACCAGCTCGAGCTTTTGGTGCAACGGTAAGGGGCTTGGTCCAACAAAATCGATGTCTCAAAGGAAATCGATGTTTTACAGGGAATCGATGTTTGGCCGAGTCGATGTTTGAATGCAGTCGATGTTTAAGAAAAATCGATATCTTAATGTGTAGCGTATTGACCGTTCGGATCGTGGCTTAGTGGTTTTGGAGGCCAGTGTATGGCCCTTGGTGTGTGTTACAGGTGTTTAACACAGGTTGTGAGGCTTCGTGGGCCGACAGTTTGGGCCAAAGTGCTTATTGGTTCACTATTTGTGAACGCGACAGGGCTAGGCGTCGCGTTCTGGTTACCGCCACGGAGCGGTCTTCATCTGTATGTCCGCCACGTGTCGCGCGCTAGGCGGCTTGCTGACGTCAGCCATGAGAAGGCGACGACCTTCTCCGTTGCGTTCATGTCGCGACGGCAGGCTGCGTCACATTCTCAACCACAAACAGCTCTTAACCTAGGTCGGCCAGATAGAGCCCAGCAAGCTCTGTTTGGCCACGGGGAGGAATTTTCACAGGGATTTCAGGCGATTCGAGGTTTTGGAGTCATTTTTGGCGTGGTCTCACCGCGGGGACGTGCTACGGAGCGGGGGAAATGCCGGGGGATCGCCGTTCTTCACGTTCTTCGCGAAGGTAGGGAGATTCTACCCTGTTTTACGTTGTGGATTGCATGTGATGCATGTTTAGTGTGTTATTCGTAGTGTAGATGCTAGATACCATGCTAGAGTAACGAGTAGAACATAAATAATTGGTTGTTATAGCGTTTTACATGATTTGCATAGGAAATCTAGAGATGGATTCCTGGTTTTAGGGTTTCGCCTGTGAAGGCGACGAACCGGTGCGTCGCATTCAAAATGCGACAGCCCAACCCATCACGTTCTGCTTCTGAACACGACATATCGAAGTGCTGCGTTCTGAAGGCGACAGAGGACCCTATCGCGATAAGGGTTCCAATGGTAATATATTTGTGCATGATTGTGGGATTATTCGATTATCGTTGTTTATTGTGTATGGCAATGTTAAGTGGTGCATGGGCACCCATAGAGCTCGAGGAGCATGTTGTTCACGTGAGTTGTGCGGTGTGTTCACGTGGTTTGTGTGTGCGTGACGAGTAGTACGCCACCTACCGTGGTTACCTCTTCAGTTGGGAGCCCCAGGTATTGTGTGAACCAGGCACGTTAGTGCTCGTGACTTGTCCCAGTACTTGTGTACCGTCGAGGTCTATGTCGTCTTCTTAGACACCCTCGCTCTTGTGTAGAGTTGTACATCCGGCTGAGGGAAAGACGGCAGTGGGACTACTCCTTTTTAGACTTTAGAGAATAGCTTTATGATATGGTACTTAGGCTTACTTAACATATTAAGTCTCAAACCTTTTATCGAAAAGTCAACGGAAGAATACATCACGGAGATAGTCATGAAATCAATATGGTCGATCAAACCATTCAATTACTAATTCTTATTTAGAATTGGAGATAATATCATATCAATGTAAAAGTCATATTAACGTAAAATAAGGGATGGACATGTTGACTTTCTTTTTAGTAGGAGAGGGCTCCCTTAGAGAAGTCATATACATGTTTATCATTTTTCACCGGACCTTGGATTTTTAGCATTCTACTAGGTTTATTTGAATTATGAGACTTTCAGGTAGGCCAAGAGAGATTAGAAAAATGCTATTTTGATGGAATTTCCAAAATTGTAATTTTCTTCTTCGGTGGGAGAGCTGACTTTTTATTGGTAAGAGATATAATTTTTTTGATATTTTTATTAGCTTCAAATGGGGGGTACTTTCTTATTTACATGTAATATCTTAAGTAAATGAAACATCAAATTATAACATTTACTTAAATGATATGGAGTGTAAATAAGGTATGAGTTTGCAGTCTCGCAGGGTTTCTGCTGACACTTCTGGAAGAAGTAGTCCTGTCAGAAAAATACAAAGTCGGTTGGCCGATCAGAAGGAATCGGTCGTCGAAAAACACTAAACTGGTCGACCGGACAGGAAGGGTAAGTCGACCGACCTAGCCAGTACTGAAATCTGGGTTTCGACTGTGAAATCGATCGACCGACCTAGTAGCATTTATTCTGGGTTTCAAGGGAGAATCGGTCGACCGGAATAACAGAATTGGTCGACTGACCTAGCCAGGACTGGTTTTCTGGGTTGGACTGTGGGATCGCTCGACCGAAATGACCAAGTTAGTTGATCGATTCCGATAAAAACCAGAATCATAAAAACTTGAATCACACGGTCCAAATATGCTTGGAATAGAAGTGAACAATCAAGAAGGATAGAGAGGAACCTACATCTCAATTGGGCATGGCCGTCGGGTGGGGATGAACTCCCTAAAATCTTCATCTCTCTTCTTTCTCTCTCCTCAATGCACTACAACATCTTTCTCTCTCTTCCTTGCCTCTGCACCTACTCCCTCTCTTCTTCTTTCCTCTCCACCTACTGCTCTCTCTCTTTCTATTGCATGGTGGTGGTGCTAGGAGGAAGGTGATGAAGAAGAAGAAGAAGAAGTGTGAAGAAAAAGAAGAAGAAGAGAACACAAGAAGAAGAAGAAGAAGAAGAAGTGGAGAAGAAGAACTGGAAGGGGGGGGTTATAATCGGATTGCGATCCTTATCACCCCACGACCATCCCGGATAAGGATCACCTAAAACCCACACATAGCAATCCACATACGTAAGCACACTAACGTAAATTGGGTTACGTAATTCAAATTTAATTCGTTTAAGTTCTTTACACCACTAATTTTATATTTAAATGGTATTCAATTGAGATGAAAATTTAAATATAAGCTAATTAAGATATAATCCAAATTATGATGATTTTTTTTTAATTTTTTGGATTAATTTTACGTCAGGTGGAAATTACTCCCAAAAATCATTATGTCGACTTAATCTGGATATCTGTGCATCAATAATTCAGAATATCTATGTTTTTGATATCAGTATATTTTTCTGATAATTATGATATTGTTAGATTTTACTTTTGTTATCGAATTCTGATGACGCCTGTCAGGATGCGCATATCTGAAGACAATATCGGAATCACATAAATTATGTGAAAAGATTCTATATTCAAATGTAATCATGTTCTGGTATCTTTTATGATACAATATCTTTTATAATGTTCAATATTTTATTATTATTTAAATTCTGAATGTTACATATTTTTTTGATCAAAGTCTATATTCGTGCTAGATATTCTATTATAGGCTTTGAACAAACTTTATGTAGGACTCTTTAATCTCATCTTATTCCCTTCATGCTTTGCAGTTTAACCGTAATCTCATTGGGAATTTCTTAGCTGGTAGGTTGGGTTAGAGTATAGTAAAACAAGATCTCCTTAGGACCTTGTGGGGATCGCTTGAGTCCCGTTTATTCGCCTAAGGCTGAGGATTGTGTTGTGCTAGGTTGTTCCAAGGTAAGTCCCTCGGTAATTTCCTAGATATTTGATATGTCTGTGGATTTTTTTTCGAAATTTTGAGATCTCTCTAAGTGAACTAAGATTCGGGGCAGATAACACTTGTTATTATCCTGCCTATTGGGTCGTTGATAGATTAGGCTTTGTGTGCTCACTGGGTTGTTATCTCTTGGATAATTTTTTTATTTTTGGGCTTAGCTATTTTTCCCTCTCTAATATTAAATTTTGAAATAAAAGTAGCAAATATCTGATAAACTTGATGGCAAAGAGATGGATAGAGATAGAAGAATCCAAACGGAGAGAAAGCAAGAGAGAAGAATTTGAGTGAGGAGAGAGAGGAGATTTGTTGTGATATATATATAATGCTGAGGTCATTACAAAAAAAAGACTATTTAGCGACGGATTAGTTCTGTCGCTAGCGCTAGAGCATTTAGCGACAGAACTAGTCCACAGCTATATGTTGAGTACGATTGTGCCGTCACTAATATCGACGGAATTAGCGACCGTAAACTATGGTCGCAAAAGCTGTCCCTAATTTAGTCAACAGTTAACATCCGCAGTCGCAAAAACTGTCCCTAATTTAGTCAACAATTAACATCCGCGACAACTCAAATTTCGTCGCGAATACGTCGCTAAATTAGCGACTGATTAGTGACAAACATGCACCCATGGTCAATGAAACGGAGACCGTAAGCCTGTCGCTAAAATAGTGACGGACATTAGCGATGGATATCAATCCGTCGCTAAATAAATAAAAAATTATACAAATATATTTTAAAAATATTTATTTTTTTTACACCTATATACATTTTTATATAACAATTAACTAAAAAATAAATATATCACAATCACCATTCAAACATAATAAAATCACATAAGTAATTAAGTAAATTTAAATATTTCACACTAATTCAAATATCTGTTAAATATTTACCAACAAGTCACAAAAGTGTTTGCATAGATAATGAAGAAGATAAAAATAAAAAAGTCAAATGACGAGACTCCTAATCCTCTACAAAATGAGCCTCTTGGTCGTCGCCATCTACATCGCTACTAGTATGTTCTCCAACGGCCTACAAGTAGAAAATAATTATTAGACATATATGAATATGAAAAAGAAATAAGAGATCATTTTACATTATAAGTAAAATTTAAATATTTCACACTAATTCAAATATCTGTTAAATGTTTGCCAACAAGTCACAAATATATTTACATAGATAATGAAGAAGATAAGAATGAAGAAGTCAAATGACAAGACTCCTAATCGTTTGCAAGATGAGTCTCGGGGTCGTCGCCATCTGCATCGCTGCTAGTCTGTTCTCCAATAGCCTACAAGTAAAAAATAATTATTAGACATGTATGAATATGAAGAAGAAATAAGATATCATTTTACATTAACAAACTATAAACTTAAATCTAAATACTCCTACCAAATTTTAACCGAGAGTTCGATTTTGATTCTGTCAACTCCCACATGTTTAGTTTGACTCTCTCCACATGTTGAAATTGTCTACACTATGAACAAACACTTAATTCTATTTTCGGACTGATCTATAGCTAATGAATGAACAGATCCATGTAACTCTGGCCACTTCACATTGGAAGAATAAGTGCTCAATTGTTTCAGGTTGCTCACCATAAGGACATCTTTCGGGAATACCATGAATAGTTTTGGTTACCAGTTGATTAGTTGGCAGGATTCCCATAAGGCACTTCCAAGTAAACAACTGGACTCTGGAAGAAACCAATTTGCTCAGAGATGGGCCCCACAATATTGGCCAGAGACCAATATGACTAGAGGAGGAAGGGATTCTGGATTGCTCTTCTAAGGATTTGTATGCCAATCTGGTGGCCATGTTTGGTATCGGGACAGGCCAAGAATAGCGGGGTGATATCCCTATTCTTTGTTTGTTATGGTTACTATTCACAGGGATAAGAGGGGATAAGGGGAATGGGATTATCTCCATAACCCGGGTTAATACCGGGGATAAGCCATTCCATGGGGACCCCTGGAATGGCGTATCCCCAATATCCCAACCCCGAAATCGCCTCCCGAGGCGACGTCTTATCACACCCCACCCATGACTTTGCCCCTCGTGCCTTGGCTCTCTTGCGCCTTCTCCCATTTGCACGCAACAGGGTTCTCGGCTTATCGTCTTCCTCCCCGCGGCGACTGCTCTGCTGAACGACGGAGGCGGTGGATGATCCCTGGCTCTCTCCACATCACAGCGGCTGCTCGTCGGCGACGGAAAGTTTGACACCTCTGGTCGCTCTCCTGTACCACGGCGCGGGCCTGCAGGAAGTCATTTTGGAAGTCATTTTGGAAGTCACTATCAGCAGACGTTGTGAGCTCCTTCCCTCTTCCATCTGCTTCTTCCTTGCTCTGTTCAAAAACCTTTGGACGGATCACCATCATGAGCTCCTTCCCTCTTCCATGTGCTTCTTCCTTTATATGTACAAAAACCCTTCATAGTTTGTCATCGTGAGATGCTACTTTCGCTCCTTCCCGGCCTATATGTTCCTGTACTAGGGCACACACAAGGGTTTTTGTAGTCTTCGGCTTTCTTTCCCTGTTCCATCGTTTTCTTCCACTGTGTGTACAAAAACCCTTGATCGGCTTATTGTCGTCGGAGGTTGCTTTAACTCCTTCCCCTTTACTGTCAGTGGTTTGGCCATTGTTTACAGGGCACGGAGATGACTGTGTATTCTTCGACGTGAAGGTATAGTTTCGTAATAAGGTCATATTCCAGCCATGTATTTGCATGTACTTGGTTCTACGGTTTCAATGTACAATGTGGTACCCTAGCTACCTGCAGTACGCATTTTGTTGTAAAATTGGATTTTCTTCCTTAATAGGCTCACGATTTGACTGTGTTCCATACATTTCCTATTTCGACTGTTGCGTGAATACATGTTTACATACATATAAACAGATGGTTGTAGTAGTGCCATATGTAAACTATCTGTTAGTTTCGCTGTTGAACTTGTATATTATTGTATCTTTGTTTAGTATAATCATACTGTGTTGGCTCAGTTATATTTGTTCTAGTGTCATATGTAAGCTACTGATATCTTCAGTTATTTTCACTGCTAAACTTGTATATTACTTTATCTTTTTTTAGTTTAACCATACTGTGTTTCCTCAGTTACGTTGTTGTAGTGTCCTATGTAAGCTAATGATGTCTTCTGTTTTCTCACTGTTGACCTTGTATATTACTGCATCTTTTTTTTGTTTAATCATACTGTGTTGGCAATGTAATTATTTGTTGTACTGTCATATGTATACTACTGAATACTTCTGTTATTTTCACGGTTTAACTTGTATATTACTGCATCTTTGTACAATTTAATCATACTGTGTAGGCAATGTAATTATTTGTTGTAGTGTCATATGCATATTACTGACTACTTCTGTTATTTTTACAGTTTAACTTGTATATTACTGCATCTTTGTACAATTTAATCATACTGTGTAGGCAATGTAATTATTTGTTGTAGTGTCATTTGTATACTACTGAATACTTTTGTTCTTTTCACTATTTAACTTGTATATTACTGTATCTTTTTTTATTTTAATCATACTGTGTATGCAATGTATTTATTTGTTGTAGTGTCATATCTATACTACTAAATACTTCTGTTATTTTCACTGTTTAACTTGTATATTACTGCATCTTTTTTAGTTGCCTCATATTGTGTTTGCTCACTTACATTTGTTGTATTGTCCTATGTAAATTAATACAAAACTTCTATTATTTTCACTGCTAAACTTGTATATTACTTTATATTTTTTTAGTTTAACCATACTGGGTGTTGGCTGTTATATATTTTTTGTACTTGCTTAGGTAAAGTAATGACTTTATTGCTTATGTTCACTGTTGACTATTCGTTATTACATATTCCTTTGGTTACTTTAATCATACTGGGTGTTGGCTCACTTAATTTTATTGTAAACTCATGTGTAAACTATTCATTTGTTTCCTTATTTTTACTGTTCACTGTTAGATATTACATATTCCCTTTTTACTTTAATCATGGTGGGTGTTCGCTCACTTAATTTTTCGTCACAAAAGAATGGCTACACAAACAAAGGGACTGCAGCAGTTCAATGACAAAACACATTTGTCTTACACACTGTCCAACTTGAAAAATAGGTACAAGAACTTGAAAAAATGGTATGCTATGTACGTCAATCTTAAGAGTAGGTCTGGCTGGGGTTGGGATGACGAAAAAAACATGCCAGTGCCACCTTCGGAAGATGCTTGGGATGAAATGATTGCGGTATGTGTATACAATACATAAGTTTGGTCAATTTTCAAATGCCTACACCCTTAACAAGGAAAATGTGATTTTTTCAGATTAATAAAGATTACAAGACTCTGAAAGGAAAGTCCTTTAATTTTATGGACCAAATGCACATTATTACTGTCACTTCAATGGCAAGGGGTGACCTAGGTGCAGGGGACTTTGGCAACTCTTACTTGGACCAACGTGATGAACCTAATATGGATGATGATGACCTATTCTTAGACATGAACGAAAATGATGGTCATCCTAATCCTCTTGACAACCAGCAGCCAACTTTAACTGAAGACATACCACCATAGACTACTGATCATGCCCCCACCCCCAACAGCACACCACAAACCAATGCTACTGTTATGCAGACATCAAGTAGGAAAAAAAGACGTTTGTCAGATTCATGCAATGAGTCACTTGAAAAGATTGCCAAGTTAGGAGAGGAGAGGTTAGCCCTTCAAAAAGAGGCCTTTGAGTTGCAGAAGACTGTTGCTCCCCCAATTTCTTCTGTGTTGGACCAATTAATGAAAGTGGATGGTATACCGGATCACCTATTATACAAGGCCATAGATGGAATGAAGGGGTTGGATGACCGGTGCATCTTCCTTGGACTTTCAGTACATCTTCGGCTTGGTTGGATTCTAAGCCGGCTTGGTTACATGTGATGCCCATGATATCCTTTTGTTAAGTATATGTCTGCAATCATATTTACTTTCTTTTTTCTGGTAGGATGGCCAGGAGTAAATTATATGCAAGAGTGTTTCTTTTTTAAATTCTGCATACATGAATTACTTACTTATTCTTTGTTTGTCAGCATATATGAAATGCTTGATTATCATTGTATGCATGTTTTAATAGTAGGTTTCCCTCGGTCTAATGGATCTTAATACTGCACCCACTGGTCAATTTCTTCAAAATTTGATGGACGGGGAAGAGTACTGGCAGGAGGTGGATGACACACTAATCCTTCTGCACAGCAGCCAGGTATCTAGTTCGGCACCAGGTAGACCAATGCATACTAACGCGGGACAAGGTCATAGATGGGTTAAAGAGGTTATGTGTGGCCATTTAGCTAGATCATACTCTTCTTTCCGCGTCCATCCAAGCATGTTTGTGAAATTGAGGGACAAACTAATAGAAAAGGGGGTGTTACAAGACACCAAAAATATGTCTGCCACCGAACAATTGGCCATCTTCTTGTTAGAGGTCGGGCATGGGATTGGCAATAGGCTGTTGAGAGAATGGTTTCAACATTCTAGTGAGACCATCAGTAGGCATTTTAATAATATCCTAATGGGAGTGCTAGCAATACGACGTGATTACATAAAAATGCCTACTCAAGATAGCATTGTGCATCGGAAGATTCGGCATGATCCAAAGTTCTACCCTTTCTTCAAGGTGATTGCCTGATTCATTTGCAATTACAACACAATGTAATATCATACATGTGTGGGATGACAATTGTTATTTGATACGTAGAATGCTCTTGGTGCAATTGATGGGACTCATATCTCCGCCAAAGTTTCTTTGGTTGACCAACCTCGGTACCGAAATCGGAAAAGTGAGACATCACAAAATGTGATGGGATGTGTAGATTTTGATATGATATTCAGAAGTGTGGTCGTTGGATGGGAGGGCTCCGCAGCTGATATGAGAGTGTTGAGGTGGGCACTTGATGAGAGTGGTGGTTTCAAGGTACCCGAAGGTAATATCTTCATACTTCATTCTCATGTTATATGAAGGGCATGTGATGTTCATTTTCTAAGGATAAAATATCACTTGGCTGACTAGGTAAATATTTCTTGGTGGATGCTGGTTATGCAAACACTCTCGAATTTCTAGCACCATATCGTGGCATCAGGTACCATCTCTCTGAGTACAACTCTACTAGGCGCACCCGAATGCGGTATAGGAGTAAAAAAGACATATTCAACCACAGAATGCACAACTTCGTAATGTTGTTGAGCGTGCATTCGGTGTTTTGAAAGCACGTTTTACCATTTTGGTTAAACGTCGCAACTACCCAATTAAGACACAAGCCAGAATTGCTATGGCCTGTTGTGTACTACATAATTTCATACGCATGGAAGGAGGTCTTGATTATATATTTCGTCGAGGACAATGCGATGAAGTGGTGGAAGGAGATGAGGATGTACAGGTGGATGACCACGTGCCTCGAAGTGAAGCTGCCCGGGGTGATAGATTCCGGAATGAATTGGCCACCCGGTTATGGATACAACACACTGCTCGAGGGTATTTTCTGAACACATTCACTTGTAACAATATAATTCTACTCATATTTGTCACTTTTTCCTAATGACATATCCGATCATATGGGCAGGGCAACTGCACACGAAGATAGTGGGGATTTACAAGACGATGGTTGCACGAACAATAGTTTAGTTTAATCATGTTTAAGTACAATACTCATTGCTTAATATGCAGCTGTTAGCAGTAGTTGGCATCTTTCTTGTGTTTTGAACAATTTTACTTCTTGTTTGGCATGTATTTTAATACTATCTTGCATTTCAGACTTAAATGGAGACTTCTCTATGCAATTCATGGACCATGTGATGTTAATTTTGTGATGCAATTCATGGACCTATTTTGTTGCCTTAACTAATATGCAGATATTAGCAGGTAATTTTGTGCCATGCGGGTCATGCATATATGATAACAGTGGTATGACCCTGTATAATTGTGGCATAATTCGGGCCAGCACATGGTTCTATTTTTTGTTGGTGCTGCAGGTGGTCAATGGTTTCTATAGTATGGTAGATACAATTATACAGTGGTATGACTTTCTTGTTCTGGCATGAGGGCCAGGTCATGGTTCTGTTTATACCTATTTTGTTGCTGCAGGTAGTGAATGGTTTCTTTCCTATGGTAGATACAATGATAGAATGGTATGATCAGGTTTTGTTGTGGCCTGTGGGCCAGCACAGGGTTCTGCTTATTTATTTTTTGTTGATGCAGGTAGTGAATGGTTTGTTTCCTTTGGTATATACAATGATAGAATGGTATGATCAGGTTTTGTTGTGGCATTCGGCCAGCACACGAATCTGTTTATGTTTTTTTGGGCCTGCAGGTAGTGTTTGGTTTCTTTGCTATGGTAATTTATATTTTGTACATGCTTCATAGATTGATGGCAGCTGATGTCAATTGACATGTTATTATACATGTTTGTGTTGGTATTTTATTTCATGCAACGTCACTAACTCTATATGCAGGGTACAGGTGATATGGGCAATGATGATGGGAAGGAGCATATATGACAAGAATAAGTCATTGGGAGGTATGACACTAGTAACCCCAACCATGGTGTTACTCTCTACTATATGTAGTATGGCCAGTTTTTCTTGGCAACCACTATAGTATTTGAATAATCTTCCTTGGTTGGTTAGGATGCTTGTGTCTTACTTCTAGGCATTTTTTTGATGTCATACAACATACCCAACTGAGCCCATTTTATTCAATATACAGCATTGGACATGCTAATTAAGGTCTCCACATTGTACCTTGTCATTTCATCTAGGAAATCTTCAGGTATGGCTTCACCACTAGTAGTTGTGGATAGAAACGACAATGGTATTGTTTGTGAGTGCGGAGCAGGATGGTGTATTACTCGCGTGTCACATAGTAGTGCGAATCCGCAACGTCCGTATTATTGTTGTCCATTGTTGGTGAGTTAAGTCATCATTCATTTTACTACTGGTCGGTTGTGGGCATACATAGCTGGCAACTTTATGTAGGCAAAATCTGGCAATGCTTGTAAATTTTTTATGTGGGTTGATGAGGTGTTACAATGTCCTTGTGGGAAGGGACACTATCGAAAGCGCACTTCCAAGACATCCAAGTCTTATGGTAGGAGTTTTTACGTTTGCCCTCAATCTACAGTAAGTTTTTCATATGGCTAATCTTTTTCATGTATTACTCGCATGTCATATATGTACAATTTTATGCATGTTTTTAACTGTGATAACTTTTTGATCTGGTAGGTTGAGGATCATGGGTTAGGCTGTGGCTTCTTTCAATGGGTATCGGACTCATGCAACAGTGGTCGTATGGAACTTGGGGAAGAAGAAAAAGGAAAGCATTCCGTTCATGACTTCCAGACTTTGCTTGAAAAAGAGAAGTTTGCAGCCGACAGCAAGAAGGAATTGTGCGAGAGTTTGTTAGACTCATTCAAAAAGTTTAAAATGTAAAATGTAGACAGACTTTCTTTAGACTCATATCAGTTTTATTTTGTTGTATTATGTGAAAGTCAATGTAATTATGTGTGAAATTTGGATGACTTGTCATTTTCGTTTCTTCTATTATGTAATCTTTGTAATTTTGTTACATGTGCAATGAAGAGACTTGGTTACTTGGTGCAATTATTGTTGTTTGTGTTAAAAAAAATTACAGTTACTGTTGTGCAAATACTTCTGTTATTATTTTGTGATGGCTAGTTATCAAATATATACATCAATTGTGATTTTTTTGTTAGTTGCCTCACCTCTTGCCACGTCAACATGGTTTAACTAACTGTGTCAGAAAAATGTATAAACATATGAGTATAGTTATGTAATGATAATATACACACTTTGAACTAATTATCACCATGTACATAAATGATGTATTTTACATTTCTTTAATGTGACCCAAGGGTTTAACATATTTTTCAAAACTGCAATTTTGTGATTTAATTTTCATCATACATACAAATATTCTTCTTTTATTTAGTTTCATCCGTCGTCAGAGAATCATTTCTTAAGTCCAAAAAATTTTATTTTACTTTTCATCATATACACAAATGTTTCTTCTTATATTTGATTAATTCGTCCAAAGAGTTTCAAATAAAAAACTAATTCTACATAGTTTTTATTTCATTTCTACCATATACATAAAATTCATTTTTATGTTAGTTTAATTTGGCCTAAGAAATTTGATGCTAAATCCATAAAGTATTTTTTTACATGTCATCATGTACATAAATATAATATTTTATGTTTGTTTACTCCATCCTAGACTTCTTTTTATGTTTGTTTAATACTTATTCTTATTATTCACTTGACCGTTACCAAACATAGAATGGTGGATGCCCTTGGCAACGAGGATAGTAAGGGTAATATGGCCATAAAAAATGATATATCCCCCTTCCCATCCATGTTTCCACCAAACGGAGAACACAATGAAAATCGATTTAACGTAGCATATACCAAACGATATAAGATTAGAGAATAAGCATAACTTATTCTGGAATGACTTACACCTATTCCGTCCCACATATAACCCGATACCAAACATGACCCTAGAACAAGCCATCCTGACTGTTTTTCCAAATTCTTTTATCCTCAAGAAGCCCAAAATCAGCGGGTATATAAATGTTAGCAATTAATTCAGTTGTTTCCTTCTCAAATAGATTTTCCCGAAGGCCTGTGTTCCATTTGCCTTGAGTTATGAGTTCTGATACTTTTTGAGGGGAGTGCCCCACATTGGTGGGTTTAGGAAGCAATTTCGTCTTTAGACCTGGCACCCAGATCATGTCCTTCCAGATGATCAAAGATTTCCCATTGGCTATGATCCTTGCAGATTGGCTATGGATGTGATTCTTGACTGCCAGAATCGAGCTCCAAATAATTGAACAATTAATTATTTGCTTTTCTAACTTCCAACTAATTTGCCTTAGATAAGTACTTTGGTTTGAGAATGGCCCTCCTGGGAGAGAATTCCCCTTCAAGGAATCCCCAAACCAATCTCATAACTAGAGCCTTGTTCTGAAGCTCCAGGTCCTTAATACCGAGTCCCCCGATAGTCTTATGTTTATTGATGTGCTGCCATCCACAAAAGTGGATCTTTTGCCTCTGGTGTGCCTCCACCAAAAATTGTTCATCATAACAGTCAGCCTCTGCAAACTAACTTTAGGAAACAAGACTTTGGTGACGGTTAATAGAAGTTTTAGACTTCACGATAGGAGTGCAAACAATGAACTAACCTGCCAGAGGATCTAGAGAAGGGAAAAAAGCAAGGTGCCTGTAGCCAAGTCCATTAAGAGATGATTCTGCAGGGAAATGATCAGAACAGAGAGGAAAATATTAGCAGAAAGTATTTTCGGGAATTTGGAAATGATAGATCACATCATATTAAAGGATTGAGAAACATAAAATAGTGAATGCTAAGAGTCACAGGAACCAGTATCAAGGCCAGAATTTACAGAACTTAGTGATTCTACTGAAAATTGATTTATCACCCTGGAAATTAAAAGTCATATTATAAGGGTGAAAAAAATGTTAAAAGAGCAATGTTCATATTGGAGATTGAACAGATAGATAATCCTAACTATATATGAAAAGAATCATAAAGCTTGCTGTGAATGATTAACAGAAAATTAAAAAAAAAACTGAAAATACAGAAACAGTCTATTTACGTTTTTTCCTTTGTCTTTGGGTACCATAACGAACAACTACCTTTGACATCAAGTTTGAATGCTTAAAATGTGTCAATTACCATCCGAAACATAATATAAACCGATGGATGTAACAGTTAATGTTGTATATAGAAAAATGAAGAGTATATGCACCTTTAGTTTAATTGTGTTCTTGTTCAGCGATTCTCTAATAACTGCAGTTCAGAATGAAAAAAGATGACAAAATATGTACAGAAGAACCACTTGTTAGTCAACTCAAGCTTCTCATCAATCCCAAACATATTTTGAACAGAAATACAACTATTTCTGCATAAGCCGGTAATCAATGAACTCTTAGTAAAATGAAATCTTTAACTCTCAATTCCATAATCAACATTCTGTATCAAAAATAAATGTGATTCATTAGAATCTGTTGACAATGTTGTAGCCATTAAATCTGCAACAACATGTAACAGTTATTAATGACAGAAGGATGAACCATCTGAAGATATAAGATTATTTGATGTCTTCAGGAGAAACCCCTACTGAGGCTGATCCTAATGGTGCGGGTTCACTATTTAGATGTTTTCTGCATGATCTACTTCTAACCCCACCTCCAACTAAAATTTGTACATTGAAACCCCACTTCTAGTGAATTATATAGGATCAACTCTGAGAGTCTGAGTTAGTGAAGATAATTATTTCCCTGTAATACAAAATAGAGTACCAACAAATACAAGCAAATCAGAACATTAAGATTCATGAATAAATTATGATTAAGTAAAATCTAAATAAGAAAGACTTACACCAAGTTGAACATGACACATATGATGCCTCATTATAATAAACCCAATAAGAAGAGCCATAATAGACGTCTGACCTGAAAATGATCAAATTCACACAAATATACTGAGCAGATAGTCAAGAATGAGATGCACAAAGGTGCAAGAGAACTTTCCGCATCTTGCCTACACAATTTCCAAAAGAAGATAGTCAAGAATGGCCACTCGGCGAGGGGGCGACGGCGACGGGGCTTTTGGGGGCGACGACGACAGGGGGCTCGATTGTGGAGGGGGCAATGGCGGCGGGGGGCTCCGAGGCGAGGGGACGACAGGACTCCGAGGCTAGCGGCTCGATCGCGGAGGAAGGGCAGAAGAAAAGAAAGAGGGAAATGGGGGGAGAAGGTTTAGACAGAGGGGGGAAAAAGGTTTCTTTCGCAGGAGATAGGCCTAGAAGAAATAAATATATTAAATAATGTAAAAATAATTTAAGATAAAATATAATTTAATAATTTTAATATAGTATTTTATTATATGTATATTCATTAATATATATAAATATTCATAAATATATATATATAATAAAGTTACTATATATTTAACAATGAACCATATTAATACATACATCATAATATTTTTGTTGCTAATTTATATTAACTATATTACTATATAGTTAGCGACAGAATAGGGACAATAACATTGTTGTTGCTAATCCGTCGCTAAATAGCGACGAATATTTGCCGCCGCTAATTCAAAGCTCATTTTTTATTTGGCCGTAGAATCAATTTTGGGGTAAGGGGGGTAAGAGCGATACGGGTACATGGAAAGTAGGAGCTGTCAAGTCCTGACATTGGAGTTCACGAACACCAATCCTTGATCCCACAAAACCACACGGGGTGGGGTTTTTTCGTTACCAAAAAAAAAATTTGTCGCTAATTAGCGACAGATTGATAAATATCCGTCGCTAAATTCTGTCGCTAAGTTATAATTTTCTTGTAGTTCCAATGCGGCGAGCAGTTGTGCCACACCCGAGCGACGACCGTTGATGGGCATCCAATGGTCGTGGTGCATTGTGTGCGGTGTCGTAGGCGAGCGCAACGGCGGGGCCGCACTGTCGTACCTCAATATCATTGTACTGGGGTATGGCAGTGCGGCCCCGCCAACATATATAGATAACAGTCCTAGGATGTCCCTAAAATTTGATATTTTTTTATGTATTAACATTAAGACTAAAGAGCTAGTTGTGATGGGTGAAGGTACATTATATATTTGTAATAAAAAATTCTTTATAAATTAAAAAATATACATAGTAAAAATTTCAATAATTCAATGAATGGAAAGGTTACAAAATTGAGATAATAATAATTGAAAAATATAATTGGAAAGAGGTAGAAAAATAGAAAGAGAAAAAATAGATAATATAATAAATTAAGAAGAAAAAAAAGTAAATTTGAAAGATCTGATGGGGAGAGGAAAAATTTGAGTGTAATATATTTATATTGTGAATATGTATTAAATTAAAATTTTCATAGAGAGGGGAGAGAGAGTCTAAATGAGGGAAAAGAGAGAGGAAAAAACTAGAATATGTATCAAATTATATATATAGTAAGAGAGTTCAAATGAGGAAACAGAGAGGGAAAAAAGTTAAAATATATATTACATTATATATATATATATATAGAGAGAGAGAGAGAGATTAAAGCATGATAAAAGAAGAAGAGTGATCAAGAGTCCAAGGGGGAAGAGAGAGAGAGAGAGGCGATTTAAAATATATATTAATTAGAAAAAGAGAAAGATAAGAGAGATTTGAGAGTCTATTGAGAGTGATCAAAATAAAAATAACTTACTTCTACGTATAATTATATATTATAAAGAGTAAATTAATTAAAAATCTTTAAAAGATATTTGACTTATTTTTTAATCTTTAAGAGAGTTGTAACTCATTACAGTAAATATTATTTTCTGTTACAGTATATATTAAATCATATTATAGTAAGAACTTTCCTATTACAGTTAGGGATTTCTAATTAATTTTTTCTATTATAAATTATATATAAATATATATATATACACTTCCCAGAGGCGTATTCGATGAAACACAAATTAATCAGCAAGATGTGGACTGGATGGTGCTCGATCGCAAGTTTTCCCGCACAACTATCAGACTGGCTACGGCAGAGTTGTAGCACAAAAAAAAAATTTAAAACTACTCCATCTACTCTACTTATCCGTTATTGATACTGAATAAAATGCCATAGACAAAGAAACACGCATGAAAAAAAAAAGATGAGTCATGGTATATATGAACTATATTTGAATTCAGGTTTACAAGAGGCATACAAACGGGCCGGGAAAATATAAAGTTCATTAGGATAATTGAGAAAAATATTATAAGCAAAGTGTTCAAGGTTTAGAATTTTTAAATTTGGAATACGTGACAAAAAATAAAGGATTAGGTTATTAGTCTGGTTACTATTGAGATTCTGCAGATATGAAATATGGATGATCTATTAATAGGGAACTTAAATAGAGAAATGATAGCAGCATATCTGGACATGGACAGGTAGTTCCGCCCACAAGCATATGGGATAAACCCTCCTGCATTATTCCTCGTGAACATGCAGTTTTATCATCATTAATATGTTATTTGTTATTTTTAGTGTTAAATGTGATAAGTAATTAATTAAAAATGATAATATCATTAACTTATTATTTGTTATTGTTAACACTAAGGTGATGTCTGATAGCACTTATTTAAAATGTCTGATAGCGCCGGCTATTGACTACCGAGCGTCAGGCACTTGGTGCTAACCGTTGAATGTCAAGAGCTGAGAGTATTACATGTCTGGAAAAAAAAATGTGACATATCTTTCACTTTTTTTAAGAGAAAAATTAAGAGAATAAATATTCGTTTAGACATAACTTTAGATATTTTATCAAACAGTCTAGAAATATAATATCTTATCACTTTAGATATTAGACATCTATTAAATATTATAAAAAACACTTAAGAGTGATAAATAAATAATTAAAATAAATATTTTTATATTGAAAATATTAGTCTACATAAAAAAAAAGAGGGGGGAAATGATGGGTTCACGTGCTACATACGAGCCATTAATGTCCCAAAACAATATTTCTACTACACGTCCTCAATATTGAGTAAACATTTCTCTTAAATATATAAGCATATATGACCAAGATGATGAGTATAATTCTTCGAGTTCTCAAATCTAATATATATAGCAAAGAATATCTCACAACATTCCTGCCCATAATTAAACATAATATCATATGTCAAAGAAAAATATTTAGATCCGCTTTGGAAGAGGAGAGGTACCTTTAGGTAACCCTTAGACAATTCTCTCCCCACGATCTGGAGAGGGAGAGAACTTTATCCACGGATACTCTTAGGTATTTAAGATTACCTCTGAATAAATCTACGTCATCTTTTGAGGTGGGGCAATCAATGTTAATTTGGGTTAATTTTTTTGACAAATTTTTTTCAAAAATAGTAAACTAATATTTTAACACTGTACTATTTATATTTTTCATGAAATGTGTAAATTTTTTTACTTTTTAATTAGAATAGTTAGATTTAAGAGAAATGGGCAATTTTTTCACTTCATTTCTATATCAAAAAAGATTGACAAAGTGACGTGGGTTATTTTTTAAGTTAGTGGCTACCCAAACTATTCAGAGGTAACGTAACATTCTACCAAAGTAGCTAACAACAGCACATAATGAGAGATATGGAAGAAAAATTCTGATTGAAATTTTAAAGAGGTACTCCAAGTAATGATATGCAAACTTATTTTGCACGATGGTTATGTTAGATTTTTTATTTAATCAATTTTGTAATGATTATGTAATTATTTTCTAGTTTATGTAATTACTTTACCAAAATGTTCGGTCATTGTTTTATATAGTCAAATATTTTACCAAAATATTCAATCATTATTTTATATATTTTAATATTTTACTAAAATATTTGACCAATATTTTATGTATTCATATATTTTACCGAAGTATTCAATTACTGTAATGAAGTATTCGATCACTATTTTATATAGTCAGTTGTTTTACCGAAGTATTTGATTATTATTTTATATATTTAAATATTTTGTCATATTATTTTATTAGAATATTCAGTTACTTGATTGAAGTATTTGATCAACTGACTTAAGTATTCGATCACTCTATCGAAGTATTTGATCATTGTATTGAAGTACTCGAATAACACTCCAATTACTTGTACACTATATCCAGTTACTCAAATATTATTTCCAATTACTTAAATAATGTTTTCAGTTACTCTAATGAAATTTTCAGATATTTGAATATATTTTCAGTAACTTGCATAATGTTTTGAGTATTTGTATATTATTTTTTATCCTCTGTGTTCGAGTATTTTTTAGTACTTGACCTCTTTCCAAAATATGTAGTTATTTTCAAGAATATGTAGTGATATTTTTCATTATATTATGTTTCATTCTAATTTAATTATTTGTGTTAGCACAATGATCGAAGGATTAATATACGACAAACATATTTAAGGAACTGCAAGTTATCCTCCTCAGTTTTGGATTAGTTAAGATATATCTATATTTATCAGAAAATCTAAATAAAGATTAGATGATTCAGTTCAAGAGTAAGTGGATTTAGTAGAAATTTGAAGAGTTTTACTTTGAAGGATATTGTAGATGTAAGTGTTGGAACCTTTGTCTTTTGATGATCACAAAACACTTAATATGTTTGCTAACAGTTTGCAAGTTGTGTGCAGAAAACACGGCATTTTGTAAGGGTAAAAAAAGGCCTTAAAAGAGGCTCACCTTGAGTCATGTTTGTAGGAGTCGACCTAAAAAATGTGAAGGAGTCGACCTAAACTTAGTTAGTTAATTTATTTTATTTTCAAATTCAAAAGGACTGAACTTGAGCTTCAAAGTCTAATTATCTCAGTTGTACAATCTCATAGTTAGTTAATTACAATGAGAGTGATAAATCAGGTGGCAAAGAGTGTGAGTAGTCACATTGATGTTCAAAGAATACCGTAAAATACCTGGTGTCACCACCTACAGGCTACAGCAGACATCAGAGATGTTGCATGGATCTACGAGAAGATGCTTGCTTTTACAATGGAAAAAAATATATACAGACAAGAATACGTTCCGAATTATTCGAATTCGACTGGGACCATCTTCTTACCTTTCTAATTAGAACAGAGTGGGACGTTGAATGGACATAACTTGCAAGAGAAATGTTTGTTGCCAGTTTGATTTGGCAACAAGCATTAGTTTGATTATTTATCAAGTAATTTTATTGATTGAGAAAAAAAGGGGAAAAATAATTTGACAAGATCTTTAATTAACTGAATTACTTGACAAGTAATCTATTTAGATTTTATTATCATATTTGGCAACAAATATTGTTCAACTTTATAAAAGGGTCGCCGAGTATTTTCCCCTGATTGAGGGTGGGAGGGACACCTGCTGCCGCCATCTTTGTCCGAAACCGTGACTTTGTATCTTTTTTAACGGTGGGCAAGAGAGGAGGAGAAAGGCGATGATGGCTCTTCTTTTTCTTTTTCTTTTTCTGTTTTTTTGGTGTGTGTGTATGCGAGATGAGATATCAGAGAGAAAGAGAGGGCCATGATGGAGATGAATGATGTGTACATAGATATGTTTTTGTTAGAATAATTTCACGTTAAAAAGAGATCAAATGTCTCTTGTGTTTATAATAGTGATGTTCCTTCCACTTATCATCTTAAATTTTGAATTGAGAGATCTAATCTAATATAAAAATTAACATGATATCAAAGTCCAAAATATGATTTGGGTCGAAAACTCTTTATTTATGATCCACATGACAAAATTTAAAATCAGCAAGTGAGAGGATATGTTAAAATAATCTATATTAAAAAGAGATAAAAATATCCCGTGCTTATAATAGTGATGCCTCTCTACTCATAGCCTTAAAATTTTGAGTTGGAAGACTCAATTAATATTAAAAATTTTGGATGATTTAAAGTTTCAACTTATGTGCCTGTAGTAAATTACTTCTTAGAACGAACAACGTATAGGAGAAGGATTCTGATATATATATATATATATATATATATATATGGGCATACCGCATACACCAAGAATAGCAATTGGATCCATACATAATATGGATAGTATGAACAAGAAAAGTTCTTTGCTTAGAAACTCCTTTAAACAATCCACTGGTTTCAAAATGTTATAAGGGCCTGCTTGCTTTAAGATAAAATTCACAAAGTATTGTAAAAATATCAAATTCACGGATTCGAGGTACTTCACGTCAAACCGAATAGCCTTTTTTTTTCTCTCCATATTATGAAGGAGTCGACCCCAGAGGTTGCAATTTTTCGGAGTCGACCCCAAGGTTCTAAGGGAGTCGACCCCGATGAGGCTCAGGTGTGTGGAGTCGACCCTGAAGTTAGCAGGAGTCGACCCCGGGAAACCTCAGTTTTCCATAATCGACCCCAGCTTTTCAAGGGGGTCGACCCCAGTTCAAAAAAGCATGTTCTGCTATTTCAAAGGAATCGACCCTGACTTTTATAGGAGTCGACCCCGAAAAACTTCAATTTTTCGGAGTCGACCCCAGCCCTCCAAAGGAGTCGACGCCAGTTCATTTGGAGCAGTTTTGCTCAACTGGAGTCAACCCCCAGTTTGTTCTGGAGTCGACCCCAACTAAAGTGGGAGTCGACCCTGGGTTGCAGAACCTTCTGAAAAGTACTTTTTGAACACCTTTTTTACCAAGACCACTTTCCACCTCTCTCAAACGGCTACCTTTGTGGAAGGGCTATAAAAAGGACACCTGGGGGAAACCCTAGGTAAGGAATTTCGTGGGGAAGAGAGCCACACTCAAGAGCTTCATCTCCAGCTTCTTTTTCCAAGCATTTTTCACCTTCTTGTGCTTCCAACCTGCTAGATCTTTGAAGAAGGGGATTTTTGGAGGAGATCTCTTCGACTCAAGAGCTTCATCGACATCTGGAGATCTTCCTCATAAGCTTTTCATCTACTATTCTTTGATCTATCATTCTTTATATTGTGATTCTTGCTTTGTGCTTTTGCCTTCTTGGTTGAAGGTTGGTTTGGGTTCACATACCCAACCTTGTGTGCTTTGGTGAGCTGGGCACCGCATCAACCAGCAGTTTGTTGGTGAGCTAGGCACCATATTAACTAGCGGTTTGTTGGTGAGCTAGGCACCATATTAACTAGCGGCTGTTGGTGAGCTGGGCACCGCATAAACCAGCGGGTGTAGTTCAACTCTTTGAGAGGGTAAATCTCACCGTGTTGGTGAGGACTGGACGTAGGTAGACCAAAGGGGGTCTTACCGAACTAGGATAAATCCGTGCCTCTTCGTGTGCTTGTTTCCTTCTACCCTCTCTGCTTTGCATCCATTCTTATTTATGCATTAATTTCCGTTGATCATTCAAGATAAATTTTTAAAGCCCTATTCACCCCCCTCTAGGGCTAGTCATAGTCTAGATCCTTTCATTTGGTATCAGAGCGAGGTCACTAGTTTAAAGGGTTTTACAACCTCTAGTGTGGATTGACTATGGCTAGTTTTGGAGAGCAGAGTGCATTCACTGAAGGCAACTCTAGTAATATGCCTCATCTGTTCAATGGCAATAACTATAGCTATTGGAAAGCTATGGATTATGAGCTTTGGAACATCGTGGAGAAAGATCCTTATGTTCCTAAGGAACCTGAAAAGGATTGGACTATTGAAATCTTTAAGAAGTTGTCTATGAATGCCAAGGCAATTAATGCGCTATTTTGTGCTTTAGATGCTAATGAATTTAATCGTGTGTCTATGTGTAGCAGTGCTCAAGAGATTTGGGGCAAGATTCAAGTGACCTATGAAGGAACTTCTCAAGTCAAAGAAACAAAGATCAACCTTCTTGTTCATAAGTATGAGTTGTTCAAGATGGAAGAAAATGAGACTATAACTGAGATGTTCAAGCGGTTCACGGACATCACGAATGGGCTTAAGGCTCTTGGTAAAGAATACTCTATCCCTGAACTCAATAGAAAAATTTTAAGATCTTTGCCTATGTCTTGGAATCCCAAGGTAACATCGATTGAAGAGGCAAAGGACCTCTCAAGAATCTCCTTAGATGCTCTCATAGGATCTCTTATGACCTATGAGATTAACATATTGAGGGTCGTGGACGACTCTAAAAAGAAAAAGGGTCTTGCCCTCAAAGCTACTAATGTGCTTAATGAGTGTGACAGTGACAATAGCATTGAAGAGATCGATGATGAAGAAATAGCCGTAATGACAAGGCAATTCAAGAAGTTTCTGAACAAACGTCGGTCCAACTTCAATCCAAGAAATAGAAGATTTCAGAAGAGGAATCAAGTTAAAGGGGAAACCTCCAAGAATGAGGAAGTCACATGCTTCGAGTGCAGAAAACAAGGACATATCCGTCCTGAATGTCCTGAACTCAAAAAGAAGAAGACATACTCCAAGGGAAATGGGAAGACATCAAAGAAGAAGGCCCTTGCTGCATGGAGTGATGAAGATACCTCCACAGAAGAAGAAAGTGAAGAGGAAATCACCAACCTATGTCTCATGGCCAAATCTGACCATAAGAAGGTAAATTATGAAACCTTTACATTCGAAGAACTTCATGATGCGTTTAATGAGGTATATGAAAAATTTGTTGAATGCAAACTTGAGAATAAATGCCTGAAGAAAAGTATTGATTTAATGACTAAAGAATTGAATGCATTGCGTTTGCATAAATGTGAAAATGTTGATAAAGTAGTAAGTGAGAATACATTGCTTAAGAAAAAGGTTGAAACATTAGAAGAACAAATTCCCAGTTTGAAAAACAATTGTTCTAATCTTCAAAAGGAAGTAGATAGATTAAAAAATACCTTGTCTACTTTTGTGCGTGGTCGTGATAATTTAGATGCTATTCTTGGTAGCACAAAAGGCGTCTTTAGAAAAGAAGGAATTGGATTCATTCCTCATAAGTCAAAGCATAAAACTACAACTTCTTTTGTTAGAGCCAAGCTATCTAGTACTCCTTTTGCTACATGTAATTATTGCGACAAGAAGGGGCATAAAATTCAGAGTTGTTGGTTCCGTAAGAACATCCACAAGATCAAAACGACGTGGGTGCCAAAGGAAACAACCAAGAGTTGGACTAACATGAATGGACCCAAGCAAGTTTGGGTACCAAGAAATCAAGTGTAAAATTCTCTGTTTTTGCAGGGGTACAACGGTTCGATGAATAAAGAGTGGTATTTGGATAGTGGTTGCTCTCGGCACATGATGGGAGACAAATCACAATTTATCCAGTCTTGAAAAGAAAAATGGTAAAAGTGTGACGTTTGGAGACAACAACAAAGGAAGGGTAATAGGCATTGGAAATGTAAGACCCTCGAATTTCCGTCGTATTTTTCGTATTTATGTGTGTGCATTGTGTTTGAGTGTGTATGTACATATTTACGTAGGTATTAAATTAGTATAATTACGTGTACATGTGTTTACATTAAACGTAAATAATATATGTATTGCATGGTGATAGTATGTATACAATACCATATGTATATTGCATGTACATAAGCTTGGTATGCATGACCTTCTGCATAATTTAGGGTTCTGGCCGAATGCCTCTTGGCGTCAAGCTCAGGCCGTTTATGTGGAGTTAGCGTCCAATCCTGGACGCCAACATTAACTCCGGCGTCCAGCGATATGGACGCCAATCTCTCTGGCCTGCATGCGCAGCAGAGCTGCAAGCTTCTGAAACAAGGCAAGCTATCCATTGGGGGGATGTCCCCCAACGGCTCTCAGGGTGTCCCATCACCCTAGTGAGTGGGAGGAGACCCTCTTTAGGTCTAAACCCGAAATGGGCTCCCCCATTCTTCTCATTTTCACCCTTGCAAGAGGAGAGAGAAGAGAGAAAACCCTAGAGCCTTCTGTGAGAAAGCCCCACCTTGTAACCCAAGAATCCGGCTTCCTGGAGCTTGATCCGGCCGACTTCCCCGACAAGGAGGTAGCTGATATGAAGGGCAAGGCCTCCCCGGTCTTGCTTTGCTGAGGAGATCATCCAAAAGCCCGGTGGAAGGAGGTCTTGGAGGGCATTTCGTCACTTCTTGGGGACTGCCCAAGGAGAGCTTCTCCGAGCCCTAGATCCTTCGAAGCATTTTGAAGAAGGCAAGTGACCTATCTATGGTATCCCCATATGAGTCTAGGAGGTTTTTATGATTTTTATGGAATTTCCCTCGAGTCCTAGACCCTCCATTTCACCCAAATTTCAGAGCTCGGGTCTGTGTTCCTGCACAGACCTGAGTAGACGGCAAGGTCCCTGGACGCCCAGTTCCTCCTTGGCGTCCATCGACCATGCCGCTGACCCTGAGTCAGCGGCCAGAGACCGCCGTTGAGTTCTTCAGGCAGAACAGTGAGCTGTTCTGTCCCTCTTATACATTAATTTCGGTATGTTTTACGTGATGAGGATATAATGTACACCTTATACTCTATGTATATTGCGCATTGTGGTGTGTGAATGAATGTGGTGTGATGGTGAATGTGGGTTATTAGTATCCTTAAATTGTGAGCATGACTTGTAGATCATTTTGCAAAATCAATGATTCATGATTTAGATTAATGTGAATGTCTTGATTTCGGTCTAATCATGAAGATTGTGGGTCAGCATGTGTGTTTGCAAATTTAGGTAACTTATCCATGCTTGTGCAATTAGTTAATAAATTCGGTTCGGTAAAAAAAAAAAATAAGAACATGTAAACATGGTTGTGGTAAATGATTTATAGATGTATGAATTAGGATGATGTTGTATTCTAAATTCATGCATGTGTTAGTAGTCTCTGTGCAAAACAGTAAGTGGATAAATGGCAAATTGTGTTAGAGCCATGTTAGCTTAAGTTATGACTAATATGCAAATTAGGTGTTTGATTTTCTGTAAATCCTATTTAGCTCAGAAAAATCTGAAAAATTGAGGGTATGATCATGAGCCCGAAAACAGCATGTGGTTAAAATTTCAGGTAATTTGGACCCGTAATTAAAAAGTTATGTGTTTTCATGAGAAATGTGAATAAGTCGTACATCGGATCGCAATGTGATTAGATTTTATTTAAATCAGCATGATTAGTGTGTTTACTGTGTGTTAAACCTTGAAATTCTGTAGTATCATGTTAGGAAAAACAGAGATGTCAATGTGAGTGAGAAAGTGAATGAGATGAAGAGTGTCAAGTGTAAAACCATGTGTAAAACGGTAAATGTGTAAAAGTGAAAACTGTGCCAATGTGATACTGCTTCCGAGAAGGCAGTGGAGCCGTATCAGGGAAAAGTCCCCCTGAGAAAGTTCATTGTGTTAAGTGACCCTAAGGGCATTAGGGGGAAATCCTGGAGGTGGACAAGTACCACTGGTTAGGGTGGAGACTTGTTCTCCCGGTCTGCGCAGTCCAAGAGTCACCATTGCATTGCCTAGATGGTGTCTAAGTGTTATGTGAATGTGAATGTGTCCTTCTTTGGTGGTTTGGACTATGTGTCACGGCACTAAAACATGTGTAAAGTGTAATGTGTATGTGTAAAGTGTAATCATGTGAAAAGAGGAAATTGTGAAAAAGGAAAATGTGAAAATCTAGATGTGCAATGTGTTATTGAAACCATGAGAGGCTAAATCTGAAACCATGTGAATTCAGAAAATGCATGTTACCCTTCTTGTGTTTAGGTGTGCAAAGTGCTTAGAATCCATGGTTAGGAACAATTAATGAGTATGTGTGCAAAGTGGCATGATGGATTGTTCATGTGTTATGTTCTAAGCCACATTGTAGTTTTCATGTGTAGGTTATAGTCTTTGAACCATGTGAAATCAGCAACCTAAAGCATGTGAAAAAGTTATGTAGGTACTTAAGAACATGTGGATTCCATGCTAACTATGTTCCACGTTCATATATGTAAATTGTCCATGTGGATAACTCTCATGTTTGGTTCTTTATAAGGTTAAAGTTCATAAGTGATGGATTAGAGACCATGTGATAGGTGAATGTGATATTTTGAAATCTGAAAGCATACGTTATGTATAAAATTGTAGAACCGTCATGATAGGTTGAAAACTTAAATGGACTAGCATGAGATGTGTGCTAATTGCATGTGCATGTAGAAACCACTAGGACTTGTACGTGTATATCATGCGTAGTGTTACTTGCTGAGTCCCTGGACTCACCCCTTGCTTCGGCGTACAGGTGTAGTTGGTGACACGACACCGTGGAGGAGACGGTGGAGACGGACTCCGAGCGCGGAGACTAGTTACTTGGAGCTTCTTTGTGATTGTGTACTTCGTCGTATGTACTTGAACATTGTATTAGGATATCTTGAAAAGAATGTAATATGTGGACATTTTGTATTTCTATTTCAGCAATTAAATCATGTAAATTTTAGTTCCTTTCTGCAAATTGTAAACTGCATGTATGTTTAATGTGGATGATGAATGAATGGAGATAGTTCTCTTTTACTTCCGCTACTCTGTTATGTATATTCGCGTGTATCTCAGCTGTTTGTATCGTTGGGTAAATGTCCCACTGTGAGGACTCTCGCTATATCGACGTGGGTCGGTATGACCGTACCGGTATAATGAGGGCCGTCACAGAGATTGGTATCAGAGCGACGGTTGAGATTACACATGAATATAACTAAGTCATCATCCCCATTGCATGCTAAGTATGTCCACATGTGTAGAAAACACTAAGAAGAAGTGAAAGATATATAAGAAAATGGTTAGAAAACTTAGTAACCTAGCTCTAATGGTGGCTGAAATTTTATGACAGCCATGGCTTCCCGTGGACGACGTGGAGGTGCACCAGCTCGCGACGACGAGCAGAGGCGTGAGGAGCGGGCGGAGCAGCAGGCCCCGGCCCCACAGGGTCCTGTGCTTCCCCCACCACCGCCAGTGGACTATGGAGTATTCATGCAAGGTCTGGTGCAAGCCATGCAGACGCAGGCCCACACCCAGGCAGCACTCCAGGCCCAGTTGGAGGCCCAGGTAAATTAATGAAACAACCTAAGTAGTCTACTATTGAATTGTATGCTATTGTGTTTATTGTATATCGCTTGTTGTTTAATGTAGCAGGCTCAGGCCCCAGCTCAGGACCATGGTGGACCTTCCATCATGGAGCGATTCAAAAGGATGACCCCACCCTCTTTTAAGGGGGAGAGTGATCCACTTTTGGCAGAAAGCTGGATGAGGGAGATCGAGAAAATCTTCCGAGCTATCAGGTGTCCTGACGAGGACAAGGTGACCTTAGCCACCTACATGCTACAGGTATGCTTTCGTTATGCTTGAATGTTGGTTGTTACTTGTTAGTTAGAGCTTATGAAGGTGTGTTACAGGAGAGAGCCGATGTATGGTGGTCCTCCTTACTGCGTACGCGCTTCGAGGACGGAGCAGTAGATGTGGCGTGGGACGCGTTCGTAAGGCTCTTCCGAGCCAAGTTCGTCCCAGAGCATATCCAGGACAAGATGGAGCAAGAATTCCTTTCCCTGACGCAAGGATCAATGACCGTCCTGGAATACGAGGCAAGGTTTTCTGAACTCTCTAAATATGCACCGCACATCGTGGAGAATGAACGCAGGAAGACCAAGAAATTCGTGATGGGTCTCAAACCATCACTGAGGACGAGGCTCGTGGCGTTCGACCACCGCACGCTAGACGAGGCCCTCAGCGCAGCCTGCAGACAGGAGGGAGAAATGGAGCAATATCTGGAGGAGAAGAAAGCTTCGCAGAAGAGGCCGGCATCGACTTTCCAGAGGCAAGATAAGAGGAAAACGGTGTACCAGACACCGCAGAAACCAATGACAGTCAGCAACCCCCAGGTACCCTCTGTACGTTCCCCCGGTGTAAAGAAGGAGTGTCCCCATTGTGGGAAGACCCATGGAGGTTCCGAGTGCTGGTTAATAGCGGGTAGATGCCTAAAGTGTGGGAGCAGCGACCACAAGATCAAGGATTGCCCGAGGCTTCAGCAGGAAGCTCAGCGAGGAGCGCCAGTACCAGCAGTAGCGGCAGCCGCGCCAGCTACAGGACGACCAGGAAGGCCTCGAGCCCCAGCTCGAGTGTTTGCGTTAGCTCGTGAGGACGCCGAGCAGGCGGAGCATGTCACCGAAGATACAGTTTTACTTTTCGGTGTGCACGCTCGGGTTTTGTTTGATACGGGTGCTACTCACTCGTTCATTTCCGAGCGGTTCGCTAGGCAGTTAGCCCTAGAGTCAGGCATAGAGTCTGAGGAGTTAGAGGTCCCTTTGTCTGTGCACACCCCTGCGGGTACGGTATCGACTAGGAAGTGCATTCCGTCGTTACCTGTGTGCATTGAGGATAGATTCCTAGATGGGTGCTTCTTCGTGCTAAAGATGAAGGACTATGATTGCATCTTTGGTCTAGATTGGCTAGAGGAGCATTATGCGTTAGTGGATTGTCGTAGGAAGAAGATTGTCTTCCGCATTCCTGGTGAGGATGAGTTCTCTCATCCCTTTCCAAAGAACTTAGCGGGAAAGTTAGTCATCTCTGCCATGAAGGCGATGCGTATGGTGAACAAGGGTTGTGACGCATTTCTGGCCAGCGTTATACTAGTACCCGATGCTGGTTCGTCACTGACTCTTGCAGAGATCGATGTGGTGCAGGAATTTCCAGATGTCTTTCCCGATGACTTGTCTGGATTGCCACCGGATAGGGAGATAGAGTTCACTATAGAGTTGCTTCCAGGCACCTCTCCTATCTCGAAGGCCCCATATCGGATGGCCCCTGCAGAATTAGCGGAGTTGAGGAAGCAATTGCAGGAATTGCTCGATAAGGGATTTATTCGCCCCAGTGTTTCCCCTTGGGGCGCACCTGTATTATTCGTCAAGAAGAAAGACGGGTCACTTCGGTTGTGCATCGATTATAGGAAGCTAAACCAGGTGACTGTGAAGAACAGGTATCCCTTACCTCGGATTGATGATCTGTTTGACCAGTTGCGAGAGGCATCAGTCTTTTCCAAGATTGACTTGCGATCTGGTTATCATCAGTTGAAGATTAAGAGTGAGGATGTGTCCAAGACGGCATTTAGAACCCGTTATGGACATTATGAGTTCTTAGTTCTTCCCTTCGGATTGACCAACGCCCCTGCAGCGTTCATGGATCTCATGAACCGGGTGTTTAGTCCGTATTTAGATAGCTTTGTTGTTGTGTTTATTGACGACGTGTTGGTCTATTCTCCGGATGAGGCCACGCACCGTCAGCATTTGAGGTTAGTGTTAGAGGTTCTTCGTGAGCACAAGCTGTATGCAAAATTCAGCAAGTGCGATTTTTGGTTGCGCGAGGTTCACTTTCTCGGGCATGTCATCTCCGGCGCTGGTGTAGCTGTTGACCCAGCGAAGGTCCAGGCAGTTATGGATTGGGAGATTCCCAGGACCCCTTCGGAGATTCGTAGCTTTATTGGGTTAGCTGGTTATTATCGGCGATTCATTGAGGGTTTCTCATCCATCGCCGCCCCCTTGACAAAGCTGACTCGAAAAGGTGAGAAGTTCGTATGGTCTGAGGCGTGTGAGCGTAGCTTTCAGCTATTGAAGGCTAAGCTTACTTCTGCTCCGGTATTGGTATTGCCCAGTGGTCTAGAAGGCTTTGCCATTTATACGGATGCTTCTCAGATTGGTTTAGGCTGTGTGCTCATGCAGCAAGAGAGGGTAGTAGCTTATGCTTCTCGTCAGTTGAAGGAGCATGAGAGGAACTATCCGACTCATGATTTAGAGCTAGCAGCTGTGGTTCATGCACTAAAGATCTGGAGGCACTATCTTTATGGTGTCAGATTTGAGGTGTTTACCGACCACAAGAGCTTGAGGTATCTTTTCTCCCAAAAGGAATTAAACCTGAGGCAGAGAAGATGGATTGAGTTCTTGAAGGACTATGACTTCGACCTTCAGTATCATCCTGGAAAGGCGAACGTCGTAGCGGATGCTCTTAGTAGAAAGAGGTCTTCGCTCCAGCAGGATTGGAAGATGTTGGAGGATGCAGCGTGCTCGATGACAGAGTTAGAGCCATCGTTGTGTCAGGCTTTTGTAGCTCAGTTATCCCTTAGATCCTCAGTCTTGGATGAGGTGATTGAGCAGCAGAAAGCCGATCCTAGATTGCTAGAGTTAG
>CM024764.1:74492770-74606731 GCA_014218235.1 Colocasia esculenta | reverse complement strand
CCCAGCGATAGGTAAATTTCTATATTGTTGTTTATTTGAAATTCATATTTTCTAATGTGTATGAAATTTTGCCTCCCTATCGACCATCCGAGCAGTACCACCTTCGTCTTCTTCCTCACCACAAGGTAAACATATGTTTCAATAGATTAGTATGTTTGGTCTCTTGCAATTTATACAATAAAAGTGTACTAAATTGTTTTCAACAAAGGTAGAGAGCCAGCATCCAGCAGCTGAGGAGGGGCCTCAGCTACCAGGACGACAACCATGCTGGATCTCAGGGTAAAGTTCATCATCTCAGTGTTCCTGTATTTGTTATTTATGATATACATTTCATGTAGAAAATTAATGTGGAATTGCAGGGGGAAGATAGATCCCAGTCCTGCTTCCCGCTATATTACGACGCTGGTCCACTCACATATTCCAGGACCAGTGGATGCATGGAGAGACTTCCCGGTGCCAATCCAGGATTTATTATTTGACATGTTTACGGTATTTTTATTTTTTAGAAGAGTTGAAGTCATTTATTCAATTATTATTAATTTGGGTTTATTGCAGAACGTTGATTAATTTTATTTCTTTACAGCGGAGGTTCGCGTTCATGACACCCGAGGATCTCCCTCGGGATCGAGCCGTCTGGGAGATTACGGCCCAGACTAATTTAAGAAAGTCGATGTGGGAGGTATGGGACAAGGCAATGAAGACCACAGGCAACCGGGATCCTATGGCTTGGGTGGATTACGGCCCTGTTTGGCTGCAGAGGGACTATTGGGAGTCCCTTTGCGCGCGTTGGGCTGTTGGACCATGGCAGCAGCGGTCACAGGCGGCAATACGCAACAGAGCAACTCAACCGGAGAAGAATGTGCATACTAGTGGATCCGTATCTTATGCGACCCACAGTCAAAAATTGGTAAGTATTTTATTGTTCGATTCATATATACATATGGATTATTATTGTGAAACTAACTAATTTTGTTGAATTTTAAGCATCACGACCTGGAGCGTGCCCCTACTTTCCGCGAGTTATTTGACCGGACTCATAAGCGAAGGGGACGGATGACTATGTTACCGAGAGTGCCCGCACGATTGCTGTAAGTCAAGCTTTAAATTATGAATTCAATTATGATATTAAAGTAATTTGTTTTCAATAATTTAATTTAAATTATTTTACAGGAGACGTACGACAGAACGATGGCGGAGCGCTACACAGAGGGCACTCCCCAGCCAGATTTAGATGCGGACGCTTGGGTCGAGGCAGCGGGAGTGCCGAGAAAGGGTCGAGTGTACGGCTTTGGGGACAGCCTGGATACTCATCGAGTGTTGTCCTCATATGCCAGTTCGATCGCTCCTCCGGCACACGCGAGTTCATCTTCTGCGCCGCCCGTCAGTGGTGTAGAGGACATTAGAGGCATCATTCGGGAGGATCTACGTACAGAGCTACAGACGCAGCGGGAAGAGCTACAGACACATCGGGTAGAGCTACAGGCGCAGCGGGTAGAGATAGAGACGCAGCGGGTACAGCTACAGATGCAGTTCAGCGATATGGTTCAGGAGTTCATCTCAATAATGCAGGGAGTACGCCCCACACAGCCAGCAGCTCAGGTCAGTATTAGTATTAATTTCATATACTTAGGATTGGGTCGGGCGTTCAATTAACGGATCTAAAAAATACCCAAGTATATATAAAGCGTCAAAACATAAAACTCGGGGGTCCAAAATCCCAAATAGTGATCGGATCGGCGTGCCGTTTTCTCCGACACGACCGGGTGGGTTAAAGTGATGTGTGGGAACTGACGGAATCCAATTTGGATCTCCGGATTGGGTTGGGCATTCAAAGGACGGATCTAAAAACACGGTCAAACAGATATAAATAGTTAAAACACGCACCCGGGGGTCTAAAATCCCAAATAGGGTTCCAATCGACGTGCCGTTTTCTCCGACACGACCGGGTGGTTAAAGTGACGTGTAGAAACTGACAGAATCCAATTTGAATCCCCGGATTGGGTTGGACATTCAAAGGACGGATCTAAAAACACGGTTAACCATATATAAATGGTTAAAACACGCAACCCGGGGGTCCAAAATCCCAAATAGGGATCCATCGACGTGCCGTTTTCTCCGACACGACCGGGTGGGTTAAAGTGACGTGTAGAAACTGACGGAATCCAATTTGGAACCCCGGATTGGGTTGGGCATTCAAAGGACGGATCTAAAAACACGGTCAACTATATATAAATGGTTAAAAGACGCAACCCGGGGGTCCAAAATCCCAAATAGGGATCGGATCGGCGTGCCGTTTTCTCCGACACACGACCAAGTGGGTTAAAGTGACGTGTGGGAACTGACGGAATCCAATTTGGATCTCCGGATTGGGTCGGGCGTTCAATTGACGGATCTAAAAAACACCCAAGTATATATATAAGGGTCAAAACACACAACCCGGGGTCCAAAATCCCAATAGGGATCGGATCGGCGTGCCGTTTTCTCCGACACGACCGGGTGGGTTAAAGTGACGTGTGGGAACTGACGGAATCCAATTTGGATCTCCGGATTGGGTTGGGCATTCAAATGACGGATCTAAAAAACACCCAAGTATATATAAAGGGTCAAAACACACAACCCGGGGGTCTAAAATCCCAAATAGGGATCCGATCGACGTGCCGTTTTCTCCTCCGACACGACCGGTGGGTTAAAGTGACGTGTAGAAACTAACGGAATCTAATTTGGATCTCCGGATTTGGTTGGGCATTCAAAGGACGGATCTAAAAACACGGTCAAACAGATATAAATGGTTAAAACACGCAACCCGGGGTCCAAAATCCCAAATAGGGATCCGATTGACGTGCTGTTTTCTCCGACACGACCGGGTGGGTTAAAGTGACGTGTAGAAACTGACGGAATCCAATTTGGATCCCCGGATTGGGTTGGGCATTCAATTGACGGATCTAAAAACAGGCAAGTATATATAAAAGGTTAAAACACACAACCCGGGAGTCCAAAATCCCAAATAGAGATCCGATCGACGTGCCGTTTTCTCCGACACGACCGGGTGGGTTAAAGTGACATGTAGAAACTGACGGAATCCAATTTGGATCCCCGGATTGGGCTGGACATTCAAAGGACGGATCTAAAAACACGGTCAACCATATATAAATGGTTAAAACACGCAACTCGGGGGTCCAAAATCCCAAATAGGGATCCAATCGACGTGCCGTTTTCTCCGACACGACTGGGTGGGTTAAAGTGACGTGTACAAACTGACAAAATCCAATTTGGATCTCCGGATTGGGTTGGACATTCAAAGGACGGATGTAAAAACGGGCAAGTATATATAAAAGGTTAAAACACACAACCCGGGGGTCCAAAATCCCAATAGGGATCCGATCGACGTGCCGTTTTCTCCGACACGACCGGGTGGGTTAAAGTGACGTATAGAAACTGACGGAATCCAATTTGGATCCCCGGATTGGGTTGGGCATTCAAAAGACGGATCTAAAAACACGGCCAAGCATATATAAATGGTTAAAAGACGCAACCCGGGGGTCTAAAATCCCAAATAAAGATCCGATCGACGTGCCGTTTTCTCCGACACGACCGGGTGGGTTAAAGTGAAGTGTAGAAACTGACGAAATCCAATTTGGATCCCCGGATTGGGTTGGACATTCAAAGGACGGATCTAAAAACACGGTCAACCATATATAAATGGTTAAAACACGCAACCCGGGGGTCCAAAATCCCAAATAGGGATCCAATCGAGGTGTCGTTTTCTCCGACACGACCGGGTGGGTTAAAGTGACGTGTACAAACTGACAGAATCCAATTTGGATCTCCGGATTGGGTTGGGCATTCAAAGGACGGATGTAAAAATGGGCAAGTATATATAAAAGGTTAAAACACACAACCCGGGGTCCAAAATCCCAAATAGGGATCCGATCGACATGCCGTTATCTCCGACACGACCGGGTGGGTTAAAGTGACTTGTAGAAACTGACGAAATCCAATTTGGATATCCGGATTGGGTTGGGCATTCAAAGGACGGATCTAAAAACACGGCCAATCATATATAAATGGTTAAAAGACGCAACCCGGGGGTCTAAAATCCCAAATAGGGATCCGATCGACGTGCCGTTTTCTCCGACACGACCGGGTGGGTTAAAGTGACGTGTGGGAACTGACGGAATCCAATTTGGATCTCCGGATTGGGTTGGGCTTTCAAAGGACGGATCTAAAAACACCCAAGAAAATGATGGATCTAAATAGTATTGTATTAAGCTTGAGAAATAATCACATGTTTAAATTTCATTTTTGAAAATATGTATGTCTTTTATTTATTATTAATGTTTCTCATTTTAATTTGTTTTAATATAGGATCCAGCTCCAGACGATGACGAGGCAGGGACAGCAGACGATCCAGCAGATCTATGTTGATTTTTGTATTCATTATTCTATATGATTTATATTTATTATATTTTATGATTTTATGTTGATTGTTAGTATTTGTTAAATTTATGAATATTGTAGCAGGTTTGACATTGTAGCAATGTTGACAAATCATTTTTATTTGCCTATTTTAAAAAAAAAATGTGTATTTTCCGACGGATAAGTATCCGTCGGAACTTATAAATTACCGACGGAAAAAGACCGTCGGTAATACCGTCGAAAAATACTGACGGATTGGCCGACGGATAAGTATCCGTCGGAACTGATAAATTACCGACGGCTAAACACCGTCGGCAATTCCGTCGGAAAATACTGACGGCTTTACCGACGGATTATATCTGTCGGAGGTTTCGACCGAATTCCGACGGAATTGTCATCCGTCGGAAATTTCTGACCAAGTATTCCGACGAAAGTTTCCGACGAGCTTTGGACGGAAAGCGGTCGGAAGGCGCCTTTTCCGACAGAATACCGACGGATTTCCGACGGATTCAATCCGTCGGAAATAGCGCATTTTCTTGTAGTGCTGCCACGTGGCAGCACCAGAATATTCATATTTTTTAAAAAAACTCACAAATACATCTCCTCCTTTAACATAGCTATTAAGAAGGTAAGTCTCCTACCTAAAACCGTCAAAAAATCTTATTAAATCGACATACTAAATCTTGCTAAATATTGCACATAAATTTGAAAACACAGAAGCCTCAACCAGCTGCCATAAAATTTTGCTCACACCGATTTCTATCTTGCCAAAAATTATTCTTGCCAAACACCGATTTCTTTCTTGCCAAACACCAATTTCTTCACATAGGGGATTTATGGAGGGGTAGGCTATGAATAAATCTACCCTACTCCTTCTCTCCCACCGGAACTGGTGGAGCAGGTGCCCAAGCATGGACTGCACCATGTTGATCCCCAGCTGCGCACCGGGGCACACTCGCCTTCCCGCCCCGAACGGCAGCAGCCGGAAGTCGTGGCCCTTCATGTCCACGTCCTCATCGGCAAACCGTTCGGGCCGGAACTCCAACGGGTCCTTCCACACCGTCGGGTTGCGGGCAATGGCCCACACATTCACCAGCACGTTGGAGCCCTTGGGCACGTCGTAGCCGGCGAGCTTGACGTCGGCATTGGCCCTGTGCGGAAGCATCAGCGGCGTCGGCGGGTGCAGCCGCAGGGCCTCCTTGGCGACCCACTGCAGGTAGGGGAGGTCACCCACTCCATTTCATACATGTTCCTCCTGTGTCTCCTCCCCATCTCCACCAGTCCTCATGGCAACAGGAAGATGCAGACTCTTGGGAGTGTGGTGGAAGAGTACACCGCCCATCCAAGATCCACGTCCGCCGTCGCTTCCCGACTCCTCCCCCGCCTGCCTCCACAATCTCATCGCCGCCTCCCTCTACCCCGCCATCTTCTCCCCCTCCTCCCTGCGCGGAGCCCATGCAGTAGCACTGTAGTTTGCTACAGTAATGAATAGTAGATTCACACTTTATCTGTTTTTACGTTTTTTTTTAATTTGTTTTTTTAATCTGATTAGATAACATTAGATTTTTTATTTAAAACATTTTTCAACATAAAAATTATAACATAATAATATTATTTTTAAAAGTTACTGTAGCAATTCCAATATCCTGCTGCTAACTTGTTGCCGTTTTTTTTTTTGCTTTTAAATATGGTGTTGGAAAACAACCGGGCCGATTTGATATTTCACATGCAAAAATATCGGAAATTTGAATCTTACATCTCATATTTGTTACTGTAACATATCTTAATTTCAATTGTTTTAAACAAATCTGATTGATTATTTTGTTTTAGCCATTATTTTAGATTACATATCTTAGTGTGTTGATTTTTTCAAACTTCTATGCAGACATATAAGCAACTACTTTTCTGCGTTTATCTTAGGCAACATTACAAAGCCAAAGATAAGGTAAGTATGTGTTACGTCATAGTTATGCAAAAAAGTATCCCATTTTTCACCATGTTCACTGTTAAATTTTTCCAACATGCAGAGTCATACAGGCAACTACTTTTTGGAATTTATCGTAGGCAACGCTACAAGCATTAATTTAACAGGTAAGTTACAATTCTTTTTTTATATTTACATACATACCTTAACTATCATATTCACAACATGCATACCTTATTTTTTATAAGCGTTTTCTTTTTTATCAGCATCCTTCTCGCTCATTGTAGTGTCAAAGACATATAAGCTTACATGTTGCCAATTGAGCGGCGTTGCAAAGCCAAAGGTAAGGTAAGTATGTGTTACGTTATGTCTGTATGTAATATATCACTATATTATTCACACCATGCATATTCACTATTTATTAAAATAGTGACACTTCTTAAATTAATTTTAAATTATCTATCTTTTTTTTAAATCTGATTAGATTTACTTAGATTTTTTATTTTAAAGTAGTTTTCAATATAAAAATTATAACAAAATAATATATTTTTAAAAATCTACTGTACCAATTCCAATGTCCTGCTGCTAAATTTCTTGCCGTTTTTTTTTTTTGCTTTTAAATATGGTGTTGGAAAACAACCGGGCCGATTTGATATTTCACATGCAAAAATATCGGAAATAAAAATGTTTACATCTCATATTTGTTAGTGTAACATAATATAATTTCAATTGTTTTAAATAAATCCGATTGACTTATTTTCTTTTAGACATTATTTTAGATTACATATCTAGTGTGTTAATTTTATCAATCTTCTTTGCAGACATATTTTTTCACATGCAAAAATATTGGAATTTGAATCTTACATCTCATAGAAGTTATTGTAAAGATACACTTTCAGTAAATGGGAAAAGAAAGAAAAATGTACCTTAAATTTTTACCTCAACATGTTATAGTTTACCATTCATGTGCTCTTTTCTCATAATCTAATTAGTGAGTATTTCATTTAAAAGAATGAGTGATCAACAAACTAGCATAGATCATACGAGTCAAGGAAGAAAATATGATTACTGAAATATTTTTAAAAAATATCATACATATTTTAAGATGTATAATATATTTTAAAATTTTATATTTAACAACGAACCGTGCATCGCACGGACATAGAACTAGTTATATTAATAAAGCGTAGTTCTAAGCCACGTGACAATATCATTATACTTTTTTTTCCTGCCAAAAAAAATCTAGAATCACAAAAATTACATAGTCAATTCTTCTTTTTTAAAAAACTAAACATTTCTATACATAACAAAATCATTCAAATTTTTCCTAAAATTTGGTGGGAAAATGAGGTAAGGGACTTGTATGCACCTTCTTCAAATAAGAGTTTCTTTTTTTTCTCCTACCCTCTTACTAGACCTACCTCTACCTCCTTTTAATTGTTCTAATTATTTTTAAAAATCTACTGTACCAATTCCAATGTCCTGCTGCTAAATTTCTTCCGTTTTTTTTTTTGCTTTTTTTAAATATGGGTTGGAAAACAACCGGGCCGATTTGATATTCACATGCAAAAATATCGGAAATAAAAATGGTTACATCTCATATTTGTTAGTGTAACATAATATAATTTCAATTGTTTTAAATAAATTCCGATTGACTTATTTTCTTTTAGACATTATTTTAGATTACATATCTAGTGTGTTAATTTTATCAATCTTCTTTGCAGACATATTTTTTCACATGCAAAAATATTGGAATTTGAATCTTACATCTCATAGAAGTATTGTAAAGATACACTTTCAGTAAATGGGAAAAGAAAGAAAAATGTACCTTAAATTTTTACCTCAACATGTTATAGTTTACCATTCATGTGCTCTTTTCTCATAATCTAATTAGTGAGTATTCAATTTAAAAGAATGAGTGATCAACAAACTAGCATAGATCATACGAGTCAAGGAAGAAAATATGATTACTGAAATATTTTTAAAAAAATATTACATATTTTAAGATGTATAATATATTTTAAAATTTTATATTAAAAACGAACCGTGCATCGCACGGACATAGAACTAGTTATATAATAAAGCGTAGTTCTAAGCCACGTGACAATATCATTATACTTTTTTTTCCTGCCAAAAAAAATCTAGAATCACAAAAATTACATAGTCAATTCTTCTTTTTTAAAAAACTAAACATTTCTATACATAACAAAATATTCAAATTTTTCCTAAAATTTGGTGGGAAAATGAGGTAAGGGCCTTGTATGCAACCTTCTCCAAATAAGTTTCTTTTTTTTCTCCTACCCTCTACTAGACCTACCTCTACCTCCTTTTAATTGTTCTAATTATTTTTAAAAAATAAATACATAAACTTTTATAAATATATAAATAATATTCAAATCTAAAAACTTCTCCACTGTCATATATATAGTAGTAAGCCTTACTGATCTCCTCCCCTTTGTCTGTGAAAAAAAAAAGAATCCTACACAGATATAAGACGTTCAAGAAGAAGAAGAGATATATAGTAGCAGCGCAAGGACGGTGAAGATGTTAAAACGCACCCCTGCAGTTGTCAAGGTCGGGGACGGTAATCCTGCAGGTCCGTGGGAGCTCCGCCACCCTGCTCGTGTTGAGCTGGATGCCCATGGCGGCGCTCTCGCAGAGTGCGTCGCAGAGGCACCAGGGGCTCACCTTCACCACGCCCTTAATCCCTTCGCAGCAGGTCGCCGTGGGCTTGCTCGCATTGCTCCCCGGGCTGACGTAGTCTATGCAGTCCATCATGCCATAGATCACCGAGGAACAGTCCACAGTGCCGGCCGGGGCCAGCGTCGGAGTCGGCCCGGCTGCCTTCTCGGGAGACGCCGCCGCTGCGGCACCTGCGGCCGTCGTGCACAGTGCCGCCGCCACGGCCATGGCCATGGCACACACAAGAGCCCACGCGGACTTAGCAGCCACCATTGTCGTCGTTGTTGCCGGTGATGGCGTGGATACTACGCAAAAGACAGGGTGAGTTAACAGGAAGAGATGAAAGTTATAGGAATGGACGTGTATATATCATATCGGATCGGATAGCAATTGACAGATCAATAGGACAGCATATCCTTCTTTTAATAGAGTTACCGTATTCTAACAAGCAAGCTAGCTACAAACTAACTTGCTCTCAAATTAGCCTGCGACGTCTACCTGTAAACAGCTTGGAGGAGTCCGCAACGAAAAATTAAGTGTCCCTGCTCTTCCATTTTCTGTAGTTAGGACACCCACAGCAGATGTGGAGACAAAAATATATATGTTTCTATTTCCACGTTTATTTTTATTCAGGCATAAATGCAAACTGAAATTATCCATTTATGTTCTTTTCCAAATGCATGCATTTTTCTTTCATTGTGATCACTAATCGTAAGATGCACAAGCATGCAAGATATTGATGCGCACAAGACGTCTCTCATCTCTTAATCTTATTCTCCAAAATACAAATCACAATTCATCGTTTGTTTTTTATTGAAATATATAATATATATATAATATAATGTATCAAGGTACATATGCAGGTACGGAGGGCTTCACTCCATATATACACAATACTAGTTCTACGCCAATGCACAGAAAATTATTTGTTTGAATTAATAAATTTTATAAGTAATATACATGAGGCTAATATTTTTATTATTTATGATGAAGTAGATTTGAATAAAAATGTTAATTTTTAGGAATGTAGAGATGTTTAATGGGGAAAAAAAGAGAGGAAAATATATTAGCAAATTTTTATTAGTTTAAGAAGGGTGAGAGTGAGGTTGAGAGTTTTTTGAACGTTTAGATATATTTTGGAAAAAAATTAATAGGAGAGAAAGTTAGAGAGAGAGAGTAGGAAGATAATTTTTTGGTAGGAAAAAAATTATCATGGTGCTGTGAACGTGGTAATATTTATAATGTGTTTTATTATAATAATAATATAAATATATATATATATATATCCTCAAATATGTGAAACCATAGATTGATTTGCTTCAATGTGCTCATTTTGCAATATACATGTTACTGTACTATAATAAGATTAGTGGTTAGGCTAATTAAGTATATTCATATCCAACTAATCAAATTTTTTTTAGTAGTACAAAAAATAGTCATATTATTAAGTTTATTTAAACTATCTGTATTTCTATTTTTGGGGAGGGAGATGTTATGGTAGGAATATAATTTATTAGTTATTTTCTGGCAATACAAAAATAATCATTCATTTAAGCTACATGTATTTCTATTTTTAAGGAGAGAGATGTTATGGAGAGAATAGGATTGTCCTGGTATAGCCACGTGGCAGCACCAAGACTGAGTTATATTATTATAGTATAGATAGTATAAATCTCATCTAAAATGCCCATTCCACAAGTCCCCAACTATTAGAAAGAGAAGATATTACTTTTCTCTTTTCCTTTTTACAGCCTTGTCAAAATATTTCCACATTAAATAAAAATAGAAAATGCTCTTGTTTGCATATATATAGACCTCTTCATTTATCACTTTAAGATTTTGAGTTAGAAGGTCAAGTCCATTATTAAAACTTTAATATCGTATTAGAGATCATGGTATCATCTGGGTCGCATACCCTTAAATCTATGGTCAACATAACAGAACCCAAAACTTAATTTAGAATTGGAAGACCCGATCCTTAAACCTTTAATATAGACCCATATTGGGTATGCCATTCACACCTGGGCCGGCCTAACTCATTATAAGCCAGTGTACAAAGTGTGGGATCCATTAAGGCTCAATAAGCCCACAAAATCCATTCCGCTAGGTTTTAAGCCTATATCGGGATGACCTTGGCGGAGTTCGGCCCATCAGGAGACCCGGCCTATTGTGCAGAGTAGATCCAACTGAACTGGATTTGAACGAAGCAGCCCAGCCCAAGGTCCATCAACCCAGTCCAATAAGAGCGGAGACCGTGGAGTTTAGAGAAAGGTTATTCTCTGTTTGGTGAAAATAGAGATAATAATAGACATACGATCTATTTTCAGACTGTTGTCCTCCTTAACCTAGGGTTGAGGATATTTGTTAACTCTTATTTGGTTGCCGAAATATGAAGAATAGAGATAATGATCCATTACAACATGTTATCAAATTAAGTCTAATAATAATTCAATGTTATGTTATCGTTAATTTGACAATATTATTATGTTAATTACTATAATTTTATAGAATATAATAATATAATACTAGCACTAACAGGGTTTAATAGACCCATCAAGGGCTTAACACCAGTAGCACCACTTGAATTACCCTCCATGAGCAGAGTAATCCTATATCGGATACCAGAAATTTTCTCCCCCTAAGGGAGGCTTCAAAAGGAGCTCAATAGCCACAGGTAAAAGGAGAGACATGTAATGTCCCGACACGGAATATCAGAGTGAGCTACAATTAAATATATAAATATATAACATAAAATCGACAACAATCATTGCATAAATTAGAATAATGTCAATTGAACCAATTTTATTGATAATTCCACCAATCTCTATTACATTCACCAATTTAGAGTCAAAACTATGGACTCAAAATATTTTATTTGAATAAAAACAAACTAACTAACTAATACTAGTGTAACTGGACAACAGCACATCGGGTCACTCTTGTATCTGCTCGTCCCTGTCCTCATGAGTACGGTATTCACCATCAGATTCACCTGAAACACATATAACAAATAGCGCAGAATGAGCGATAACGTCCAGTAGAACTAATATCTCGAAAATAATCATGCTTTAAGTGATTAATATCTTGAATAACATGATAACTGGTCGCGCGACATTGTTGACTGTGCATTTTCATTGTCCAGAGTTCATCGCACAAGTCAATATGTGCACTTCCTCTAAACTGTCTCACAGATTAAAATAGCAAAAATGAACTAGTAAAGTGGTGAGAGCAGGTCATATCCACGGAGAGGCGGAATAGAATTTGAGTTAAACTACTTTGACTTGACACCATTCTATCGACAATGCATTAAAAGTGAAGATGAAAACAACACCGACCAATTCTCTCACATTCTCGACAGATCACATTTAATGAAATAACAAACAGAATTGAAAATAGAAGAGATATGATATCACTTTACCCTCACAGCTCGAGGGATCAAACAAGCAAACAAAAAGCTTAACTAGAAATTAACGAATCAATGTACCCCTGGAGCACAAGGGACGAATAGTTATTAAGAACGGAAAATAAGAACAACTAATTCGAAATTCTCGTGCTACGAAGAACAGAAAATAAGAACAAAATAGTAACTCCAAAACAAATTAAACCATCTCCTAATCCTCATGAAATCACCCCCATCCTATAGCAGCCGAACTGAAGAAGAACTTGACAAAACATTTAAATGTCACAACAGCAAAACTATCCAAACAAGTGACTGAACTCTCGGAGTGCCAAACCCAACGATCTCTCCCAGCAATCAAACTATCACAAATGCTCAACAAGAAGAAAAGAAAAGTTAAAAATTCCAGATGTCGGATTCTCCAGAAATTCTAACAGATGAAATAGAAAACCACCTGGTCTCCCTTCCATCAGCAAGAACAGCAGTGATCTCCCGTTAGTAGCAAAGAAGAAAGGAATCAGAGAAAATTTGCTAAATGGAACTGGAACACAGAAAGAAGAACAACACAGAGATAAATGGAATACTATAATGAATTGACATCTCTTGAACAAAGAAGAAATGAAGGAGAACATTCCACAGCCCAACCATTCACAGAAGTAAAAAAAAACAAAAATCCATGCTGAACCAGAGAACTCTCCCCGAAAATGCCGAACCCTTTACAACAGAAGAAATTTCCAAGCTCTCCTCCAGTCGAATCACAAGAACTCTAACCCCTGCTGAATACAAGAAGAATTTGAAACTAAAAACAAAATGCCGAACTCCATAAGCCTCTGCTCTACAGAACTAGAAACTTGAACTGGCTAACATCTGAACGGTAGAAGAACAGAAAAGAAATTAACTAAAAATTCTAAAGGAAATTTTGCCAACTCTCTCTGTCGAACCAGAGACCAAGAAGAAACCCCCAATAATACTGAATTAAAAACCTCACAACCCTCTGAATTAGCAGAAGCAACAAGAAAAAAAACTCAATCCCCTTACAGAACAAAGAAGAAAACCCAAAACCAAAATCGAACTCCAACCCTCTGCTCTGCTGAATACAGGAAAGAAAGAAGAACGGAAACTAATATCCTCAGAATTTTTGAACCAGTCGAACCCCCTGCTCCAATGAAAAGAAAATACATAAAAAGTAAACTAAAAATCTGGAAAAAGATGAACTAGCCCCTGATGTGAGGACCTTTGGTCCTTATATAGGCGCCATGGCCTGCTTCAACAGGTCCGCTTCTTCTCCGGATCCGACCTCCACCGCGCATGCATCAGACGGCTACAGTGCCATCCCGCACCCAGCTGCTCCCAGCACTTGGTCCAGCCGCTCTGCACGAACAGCACACACCCGCCTGGGCGCTGGCCGCCCAGGCCCTGCACTGGCCCAGATCAGGCCGCCACCTCAGCACAGCCCCGCCCAGATCTGCTTCAGCCCTGGGCCGTACCACCACTGGCCGCCGGCTTCACCAGGTCGTCGCTGCTTCACACGCCAGATCTGCCGCGCACAGCACCGGGCTCGCCATGCACCCAGCTCCACCATCTCCATCTGACCGCGCCAGAACCCCAGCTCCTTTGGCGCAGCACACCCGCCCTGCCTTGGCCGCTCCACAGCACCATCGCGCCAAGCAGCACCCAGCAGCAGCGCCATCGCCAGGAGCAGCTGCATCCGCCATGGCCCTGGTCCCTGTAGCACAGCACACCCCCAGCTGCGCACCGCCTTCCTGCACAAACGCCTAGCTCCAAGCCCCAAACCGCCATGCCCAAACCCCATCGCCAGAACTCTGGAGCCTTCCAGATCTGTTGGAAAAAAAAGAGTTAATAAAAGGTTTTTTAAATGGAGTGCGTAGATATTTAGGTTAAATGAAGAAAATGTGATGGGAGAAAATGTGATGGGATTAGATAGAATATTTTAAAAAGTTTTATTTATTGGGATGGGGTGGGGTATGTGGCATCATGTGATTAAAAGAGGGGTGTTAAAAGTGTTGTATTTATTGAGTTGGGGTATACTATTATTTATTAGATGGGAGTGGGTTATGTATTAAAAACTTATTAAAATTTGATTTATTTACAACTACTATTTACAAGAATTGAAAGATGTTTACTAAAAATTATGTATGTACAATGTACTTATAAAAAGTGAGAACACTTTATTCAAAAAATATTGACAGCATTCAATGAAAATCTAACTATATATATGTTCTACCCAAAAACTTAACTAAATGTTCAAAAATTTATTTGTGGACGAAATGAAATGTAAAATCAAATTGTGCATTATTTATGGACAAAGATGTCTAAAATTACTATATATATGAAATTAACTCGAAAAATTGTGTCGTTATCAATAACTAGATAGAATGATCAAGTATAGTCGAGAGAGTAATGGTACATGCACTACAAGAAACAGTACATATGTCAGCGGTTCCTAAACGTTGACAAAAGACGCAAAATCGTTGACATAGACATATGTCAACGGCCTTAGAATCGTTAACAAATACACTACAAGAATATTACAGTTTAGCTATGAAATTTAGCTACGGAAAAATTTATAGCTAAGCCGTAACCCATTAGCTACAGATTAGTGACGGAATCTATCTGTCATCAATTATCTATTTTCGGTACGGATTAGCGACGGAAATATGCCGACGCTAATTTGTAGCTACTTAGCAACGGTAAATTAGCGTCGGATTAGCGACGAAAATATTTTGTAGCTAAATTTGAAGTTAATTAGCTATGAATTAGTGACGAAAATATTTTGTCGCTAATCCATAGTTAATTAACTACGGATTAGCTACAAACAAATTTTGTAGCTAAATTTGTAAATAATCAGCTACAGATTAGAGTTATAATGATGCTATTGCTAATCCGTCGCTAAATAGCTACATATTAGCGATAAAAAAAGTTTAATCTCTAATCTGTAGCTAATTAGCCACAGATTAGCGACGAAAATTATTCTAACTTAAATTCGTAGCTAATTAACTACAAATTTAGCTAGGAAATTTGTCCCTTGCTAATCTTTGTAGCTAACTATGGATTGAAAGTATATAAGTAAATAAATTTCTATAAGCATATATACTTACACTACTACATATATATTTATATGTATATATTTATATATACAGATTAGCGACGAAAATTATTCTAACTTAAATTCGTAGCTAATTAACTACAAATTTAGCTAGGAAATTTGTCCCTTGCTAATCTTTGTAGCTAACTATGGATGAAAGTATATAAGTAAATAAATTTCTATAAGCATATATACTTACACTACTACATATATATATATATATATATATATATATATATGTAGTGGTGTGTTCCTGTTTGGGCCGGAGCCAAACGGGCCTCCACTAAAGAAGATGGGGAAGACGAACGCTGGCGTGGACGGAAACCTGCAAAACCAGAACTAGATCAGGGGGGCCCGGTGAAGACCGGGGAAAACCCTCCGATGCCTAAGTCAGTACCAGGCTTGCAAGGCAGGGGGTTTTGGAGTGTAAGAGTGTGTTCGCGTGAGAGGGAACGTACCTCTGCATGGTCCTGTACCTGTGCTTTTATAGGCAAGGATGCTGAGGCAGGCATGCATAATGCCCATGGTTCGTGCCTAGAAAGGCGCCTTGATGAGCGCGCATAACGGGAGGAGTTATGCGCCCAGATGTCCGTTGGGGTGCCAGGCAGTTAACCCGCCTCTTGATGATGGGGCGCGTGGCCTGGGGCAGTTATAACCGCCGTGAGGACACGAAGAGCTGTTCGGCAACCTCCGGACAAGATTACCGAGCAGGTGACCCACGTGGGGATCGAACCTGCTGTTCGGTAATGCCTATAACTGTTCGGAGCAACAGGACAGGTGACCTGCTCGGAAGTATGGAGAGGAGCTTGGCGAAACCCGCTCATGGGGGGAGAGGTCTTCGAAGGCCTCTGAACCGCCCTGATGAGAACGTGGCTCCTTGAAATGGGGCCACGTTTGTTGACAGGGCGTGAAAGGGCCGTAACGGGCCATCGTGGGCCTAGGTGGCCAGATTTGGCCACTACACTTGCCCCCCACGCTCTCGAGTGGCTCGGCAACACGAACACTTCGAGGGCGTCACTTCCGCATTAAATGCAATGGCCTGTTGCAGGGGACTATGTGGTGTCGTCGCCTGGAGTCCCGTCAAACGACTAACCCATCATGATGGGTGCGAGGTCGTGTCGAGCCAGGAGTGTCGCTGTTGGGTTCGAACGGCCGCCAGCGATACGATCGAGGAGGAACTTTTGAAAACTGGAAGGGGAGGCATTTTGGGTCCGCTTCGAATTTCGCGCCTCTCCTTCTTTATAAGGAAAGGAGGGGGCGAAGGCGGGAGCCACGCCTTCGAAAACCCTTCCAGAGATCAGTCCTAAAGCTTTCTTCCTCCTCAAGCTTCCTTTCTTCTTCATTTGAGAGGTTCTCGTGCCCCCTTGGGTGATCGTCTTCTTCCTCGCGCTTTCCCCTATTTGCCGTTCTCTTCCTCGTAGGACAACGATGGCAGGAAAAGGGAAGGAGGTTGCGGCTGCCGGAGCAAGCAGGGTCACCGTTGCGGCGTCAAGTGGGCCACGATGCCGCCATTACAGTGGGCTTCGTGAGCGTTTCAGAATCGGTGATGAGTACGAAATCATCGATGCGAAGGAAGGGGAATCGTTCCTGGTGAACAAACCAGGTTGTCTCCCCCTCTCCGTGGATCACCTGGAGGCAGGATTCCGGCTGCCGTTGCCGGAGGTGGCGAAGGCGCTTCTCAACTGCTGGGGCGTCTCGCCAATACAGTTGACGCCTAACACATGGAGGTACATATGTATCTTTGGTGTCATCTGCAAGATCAAGGAGATCCGGGGATCGGTGGATGTATTCCGAGCTCACTTCAAGCTCTCTGCTTCTCGGCCGTCAGGAGCGGACGTCTACTATGCCAAGCACCGAATAGATAGGATGCATATTCAACTGTCCAACAAGTATTCCAACAACAAGGGTTAGATGGATAGGTTGCTATTCGTGCGCCGCCGGGATGGTGCAGAGTGGGGATTCCCCACCGTTATCCACTCAGCACAGAAGGATAGCTTTCCGAAGCTGATTCAAGATGAGGCCAGGGCCTTAGATAGTCTTCTCCGAGCAGGTGTTCGGAATGGAGAAGGCTATGTGACCGAGTTCATGCTCGTTAAGTATGGCCTGAGCAAACCGTGGAGTAAGTATACGGACTTCGGTCGTTTACTCACCGGTTTGGTGACCTTGCCCTAACTCTTCTTCTTCGCCTCTTTTTTGTGTATAGCCGCTGCGGAGCTGGAGGCTGGAAGGGATCTGGAGGCGAACGAGAACTTCGCCGAACAAATCCCTATTCTAGCTCACATGGTGTATGAGGGTGATGACGTTGAGGCCGCTGTTCGGGTTCCCTCTGCGGTGAGGGTAGGTGCCGCGGTAACAACGGCGCTTGTGGCGCCTTCGTCCACCACGGAGCGCCCAGAAAAGGCACGGGTCCCAGAGAAGGGGCCCGGAAGAATTCGCCTGAAGAAAAAGGCCACCAAGGAGGTGGTTTCGGCAGGAGCTCGAGCTCCGCTGAAGAAGGGCGACGGGACGGCTCGCCCTGCGGCTTCTATGAAAAAGAGGCCAATGTTGCTCGGCGAGGGCGCAGAGGATGCAGACCAGCTCCGCGTTCGAAAAAAGAAGAAAATGGTCCGCGCTGTCTCTCAACGCAGCGAGGAGGGGACCGAAGAGGAAATTGAGGGGGCGCAGTTGCTGCTGCGCAAGAATCGTAAGGCCGTGGAGTCGGCCGATCAGCAGGCACTGCGGATGCCTTCCGTGGTTCGTCCGGAGGTCGCGGAGAGAATGGCGACCGAACTGGGATCGTCGTTAGCGACGGGTCGGAGAGCCCTTCCAGGGATGAGGCGAGGGGCTCCACCTGCTCGAAGGATAGGGAGCTTTCAGATGCTTCAATGCTGGCGGCGCCGAGCACGGTGCCGTTAGCAATACTGTAGATGCTTCTACCTGGAGGAGCGGAGGAGTTGCGGCGTCCTCTGTTCGAGGGGAAGAAGACCCTCCGATCATCAAAGCGCCGGGGATGGTCGCCACCACATCCGCCGTTATTGGGGAGGCAGAGGGGATTTTCACCCCGAGGAACGCCAGAACCGAGGAGGACGCCAGTGCGACGGAGGTTTCCGCTACTGGTGGGATGCTGGCGAGCAGCGCGGTGGCTCCGGTGCCACATGCAGCCCTGTCCGGAGGGCAGGAAGTGGTTCCTGCTGCAAGGGCCACTGAAGAAGTGGCCAAAACGACGGGGGCCACTGAAGAGATCGCTGCCACAACCGGGGGCACCCTGCCCCCCATGCCCCCCACCGAGGTGGTTGCTAATGTAATTGCAACCACCAAGGTGGTTGATGGTGCTGGAGGGGAGGTAACGGAAGTTGGGGGTGGTTTTCGGGCTGAAGCATCCGATGACGACCGGCTGCCGCTTAGGGAAGTACTGTTGAAGAGGCCTCCCGAGGACCCTCAGTGGCAGCATTGGAGGCGACACTTCGTCGCATGGAAGACGCGCCCAGGGAGTTGCCTGCGAGCCCCACTGCCTCCCACCTCGACCAGCTGGCGAGGTGCCTGGATCTTCCCCGCGAGCAGACTCCGGAGAGACCCACAGAGGGTTACCACCCGGAGGGCCAAGAAGATGAAGACATGAGCGACGTTGATCTGGAGGCGCTTGCGAATGGAATGTCCAAGTCGCTGGGTATCCTCAAGGCCCTAGCTGCTCGGGGCCAGAAACAAAAATATCTCTGTGAGGCGCAGATGGCTTTCTGCGAGGACCTCACAGTGAGACATAAGGCTCGCGAGGCGACGTTGGAGGAGGAGGTGAAGAAACTGAAAGCCGCCCTCCAAGCTTCGGAGCTGAATGCTACTTTGGCTCGGGCCGAGAAGGACGCTCTTGCCAAGGTAGTTGCGGATGCAGGAGTCTGTGTCGTTATAGAATACAAGGCCAGGCCGGAATACAAGGAAGATCTGGAGCAGTATGGGGCCCGCTGCTACAGAGTGGGCCTCAACGCTGGGAAGGACCTCGGGGAGCGGCTATTTTGGGTTGAACGCGCCCGAGAGGCCTTTGAGGCTGCTGTTCGGGAGTGCCGGCGTCGCACCAATGACGCCCGTCTGGATGGTGTGCGCTTCGCACAATTCCAATCTGGGCGGATGCCTTCTTCGAATGAAGATGCTGGCCCTTCCAAACAGGCTCCTTAATCTCCTCCACTCCATGCTCTTCTTTTATTTCTCTTTTGTAACCGTGGTCCAGGGGACCCGCTTGTAAGAAAAATTCAGTAAATGAAGATTTCCCTTTCTATCATTTGACTATGGCGTCTCTTTTTCTATCTCCTCCCTTTCATCATTGTCCCTGCTCGGATGGAGATCTGCTGGTTCTATAAGCGCTGCATGTACAGCGTAGATCAATGGAAACCGAAAAGGAGGTTCCGATCAGGGGTGTATGCCAAGCGCTTGTGTAACCATAGGGACAGGGAGAAGAGAAGTAGGACGCTGAACAGAGGCTTTTATAAATGATAAGCCTTGAGGTTAGAAACATGCCAAGTCCTAGGTATGGCTTCGCCACTAGGGGTAGTTAGCTTATATGAGCCTTTCCCAAGGACATGGGTGACGTAATAAGGTCCTTCCCATTTGATGGCAAGTTTGCCGACTGCTCTTCGGGGATCCGAAGCCGACAGCGGCGCAGAACCAAATCTCCCATGTTGAATCACCTTTCACGAACTCACGCATTATAATATTGTGCGAGCCGTTGCTGATAAGAAACGAGGCGAATGCTGGCGTCTTTTTGTCGTTCACCAAGCATGTCCAAGTTTTCCCGAAGAGCACGATTATTAGCGGCTTCATCGAAGTGGGTTGTTCGGATGGTGGGAAGGGCTACTTCCAGAGGCACAACAGCTTCTGAGCCATAGGCCAAATGGAAGGGTGTTTCCCCTGTAGCTACTCGAGCCGTTGTTCGGTGGCACCACAGGACGTTAGGGATCTCGTCAATCCATGACCCTCCTGCTGCCTCTACTCTTGTGCGGATCCCATGCAGCAATGTTCGGTTGGCATTTTCTACCAATTTGTTTGCCTGGGGATGTGCCACGGAGGTGAAGTGGTTATAGATTCCGAGCTCGGCACATTTCTGTTTGAAGAAGGTGCTGTCGAACTGCTTCTCGTTGTCGGAAGTGATCACTCTTGGGACGCCAAACCTGCAGAGAAGATTCTTCCAGACGAACTTCCACGCGGCTTGTTCGGTGATTATGGCAACAGGTTCGGCTTCGATCCACTTCGTGAAGTAGTCGATGGCTACGAATAGAAACTTCTTCCGACCTTGGGCCTCTGGGAAGGGACCCAAGATGTCAATGCCCCATCTGGCGAAGGGGCGTGGTTCGAACAGGTTATGAAGCTGTTCGGCAGGTTGCTTGATGAGCTGTCCGAACTTTTGGCATTCTAGGCATTTCCTGACGAAGGACATGCAATCCTTCTGAAGGGAAGGCCACCAGAACCCTGTCGGATAATGCTGCGTGCTAGCGTTCTGCCCCCCAAGTGGCTTCCGTACAGCCCCTCATGGACTTCTTCGGTGGCTGCCAGGGCTTCCTCAGGGCTGAGGCACCGTAGGAGAGGTCTTGAAAGGGACTGTCGGTATAATTTGCCTTCTACGAGGGCGAAATGCTGAGAGTGCATCCTGGTTTTCCGAGCTTCGCTCTGTTCGGGCGGAAGCTCACCTCGAAGTAAGTATGCCAAGAGAGGGTCCATCCAGCTCGGAGTTGATGGGCCTGTCTCTACGGCTGCTACGTCTACTTCTGTGCTCGGCGAGGCGAGCTCTTCGATGAAAACGGAGCGGGAAGGGGCGATGTCGCCTGAAGATGCCAGTTTGGCAAGTGCATCTGCTCGCGCATTCTGCTCCCGTGGGACGTGTATGACCTCGAAGTATAGGAGGCCCTCTGCTTGGCTCTTGACCTGTTGAAGGTATTGAGCCATGCGGGGCTCTCTTGCTCCGAACTGCCCGTTCACTTGGCTGGCGACCAATTGGGAGTCACTGAAGACCCTAAGCTGAAGGGCTCCGAGGTGCCTAGCCATGCGAATACCGGACAGTAAAGCTTCGTACTCGGCTACGTTGTTAGAGGCTGGAAAGCGGAAACGGAGGGCGTATTGGAACTCTAACCCCTCCGGGGAGGTGAGGACCACGCCAGCTCCACTCCCTGTGACGCAAGAGGATCCGTCGACGTAGAGCTCCCATGGGGGTTCATCCGCCAACAGTGGATCCTGCTCGGCAGGGAGAGTACATTCCGCAACAAAGTCTGCCAACGCCTGCGTCTTGACCTCCGTCCTTGGTCGGAAGCTAATGTCGAACTCACCAAGCTCTATTGCCCATTTGATAAGCCTCCGGCCGCTGAAGGATGGATTTCAGCGGCTGATCGATTAGAACCGTGACGGAATGGGCCTGAAAATAGGGCCTAAGCTTCCGGGCAGCCGTGACGAGAGCAAGGGCGAGTTTTTCTGCTCGGGGGTACCTCCTTTCAGCTTCTTGGAGGACCCTACTGATATAATACACTGGGTGCTGCGCCGCTCCTTCTTCCCTGATCAAAACCGCGCTGATGGAGTGTTCGGTAACCGAAAGATAAACGAACAAAGGTTCCCCTAGCACAGGTTTTGAGAGAACAGGAGGGGCTGCCAGATACGCCTTCAGCTCGGTGAAGGCGGCCTCGCACTCTTCAGTCCACCGTACTTGCCCCCTTGCTTCGAGGCGCTTTTAGGGCCTCGGAGCAACTTGAAGAAGTTAAAGCTTCTTTCTACTGCTCGGGACATGAACCGGTTTAACGCCGCAAGACGCCCTATCAGACGTTGGACGTCGCACACCGTCTTCGGACTGCTCATCTCAAGCACGGCTTGGATTTTCTCTGGATTTGCCTCTATTCCTCTGTTTGACACGAGGAAACCGAGGAACTTACCCGAACGAACACCAAACGCGCACTTGGCAGGGTTGAGTTTCATATTGTACTTTCGCAGAGTTGCGAAAGTTTCCTGGAGGTTGGAGATGTGGTCAGTGCTTGGAAGCGTCTTGACCAGCATGTCATCAACATAAACCTCCATGTTGCGCCCGATCTGCTGCTCGAACATCTTGTTAACCAGCCGCTGGTAAGTTGCACCCGCGTTCTTTAGGCCGAAAGGCATTCTGGTAAAACAATATAAGCCTAGGTCTGTAACGAACGTCGTGGCGTCCTGATCCGGGGGGTGCATACTGATCTGGTGGTAACCAGAGTAGGCGTCCAGGAAGCTGAGAAGTTCGTGGCTGGAAGTAGCGTCCACCAGCTGATCTATGCGCGGCAGGGGAAAAGTGTCCTTGGGCGTCGCTTTATGGAGATCCTTGTAGTCAACGCACACACGCCATTTACCGTTGGCCTTGCGTACAAGGACCACATTGGATATCCATCTTGGGTATTGGGCTTCTCGGAGGAGCCCAACAGTTCGGCTTTTGACAACGTGATCCTGGATCACGGTTTGCCGTTCTCGGTTCACAGGTCGCCTCCTCTGTTGAACTGGGGGAATCCGAGGATCCAAACGGAGGCGATACACCATTACTTTTGGGGGAATGCCCGGAAGCTCATCATCAGGCCAGGCGAACACGTCCAAATTGGCTAGCAGGAAGGCTGTGTAGCGTTGCTGCTTGGCCTCTGTCAACAAGGCGCCAATGTATAAGACGTGCTCGGGGTCATCGTCTACTTGGACGGGGATTAAGTCTTCAGCGGGCGTTCGTCGACTGGTGGAGGGCTGATCGGCCGCTGGCGGGGCCGGATCTGCGAGTGGTTGCTTGTCTCTTAAAGAAAGGACATAGCAACGGCGAGACTCGCGCTGACATCCGAGCACTTCGCCGACTCCGCTCGGGGTCGGGAACTTCATCTTCTGATGGAGTGATGAAGGTACCGCTTTAATGCGCCCGATCAGACCTCTGCCGAGGATGGCGTTGTATCCAGGCATGTTGTTGATGACCAAGAAGTCAACAATCTTGGTCACGACCCTTGGAGCCGTCCCTAAAGTGATTGGGAGGCGAACTCTTCCCACGGGCTGCACCGAAACTCCCGAAAAGCCGAACATGGGCGAGTTTACGGGGGCGAGTTGATCGGTTTTCAGGCCCATGAGGACAAAACAATCATAAGCCAAGACATCGGGGGTGCTCCCATTATCTACCAAAATCCGGCGCACATTACAGTGATTGATGGTGGCCGAAATGACCAACGCATCAGCGTGTGGGGTCGTAACCCCTACAAGGTCTTCGTCCGAGAAGGTTATAGCCTCCTCGGGCGGTGCGCGTGCTGAACTGGTAGGATATGGAGTCGGCCGAGGTGCCGAAGGCCTATCTACAACGTGCACTCGCCTTGCGTAGTCGCGTCGGCTTCGAGTGCTTTCTCCACCTGCGCCGAAGCCTCCCGCGATCACATTGATCTCCTGCCCATTGGGCTCGTTGTTGATTGGCTGCTAGGGAGTCCGCTCTCGACGTCTAGGGCGTTCTTCATTCCGGCGCACGAACCGTCTCAGGTAGCCGCGCTTGATAAGGTCTTCAATTTCGTCCTTAAGCTGGCGGCACTCGGAGGTGTCGTGGCCGTGGTCGCGATGAAAGCGACAGTACTTGTTTTGGTCGCGCCTCCGGGGGGTCGGAGTGCATCCTCTGTGGCCACCGAACATATGCTTCGTTCTTGATCTCCGCCAGGATCTGTTCGGGTGCCACAGTAAGGGGGTGTAGTTGGTGAAGGGGCGCGGACGGCGCGGAGAGTCACCGTTGCGTCGTCCCTTCTTCCAATCACGGTCGGAACCGTTGTCGAAAGACCTCTTCTTGTCCGACTGCTCGCCCTGCTCTGCCCTACTTGCTGCTAGGCTCTCCTCGCAAGCCGCATGGCGTTGTGCGATGGAGAGCAGCTCGGCAAGGGTGGCGGGCTGCTGGACGCTGAGGGTCCTCTGCAAAAAACCGTCGCGAGTGCCCTGAATAAGGGCACTAGTTGCCAGAGGGATGTCCAGGCGCGAGATGCGAAGCGCTTCTGTTCGGAACCTTTTAACGAAGTCTCAGAGCGCCTCGCCCTTCTTCTGGCGCACGGCCAGGAGAGAAGCCGCCGTTCGCGGCTGCAATCTTCCACCAAGGAAGTTGTCCCGAAAGGACTTCTTCAGTTGGCGGAAGGAGGTGATGGAGCCCGCTGGAAAGGTCTCGAACCAGGCCCTGGCAGTCTCCTTGAGGGTTGCAGGGAAGGCCCTGCACTTGGCCGCATCTGATGCTCCATGGAACACCATGTGCGACTCAAAGCCGTGGATGTGGTCGGCCAGATCTGTGGTGCCGTCGTAGGGCACGATGGTGGGCAGAGGGAGCTTGGGAGAGACCTGAGCTTCCAGGATCTCCCTGCTGAAAGGGGAGCGGAAGTCCAGGTCGTCTTCTGCTGGAGCTTTCCCCTCCGCGCGCTGAACCATCGTGTCTACGCGGCGCTCGAGGTCGACCACGCGTCGTAGGCGCCTAGCGAGCTCCTGTTCGGAAATGGCGGGGCCCCCTCGTCCGGACACGTGGGAGTTGCCTCCCACAACCAATCGTGGTGGACGGGGGGAGGCGACAGAGAGACGAGGCGAACGCCCGCGGCGCTCCGGTGCTCACTCCTCGGACGGGGCTCGATGCGATCGGCGCGGCGAGTCTGCCTGCTGCTCCGGAGGTGCTGGGAGGACGCGAGAGCGTCAATGCGATGACTCCGCCTGTCGGTCTCGCGGCAAGGGAACCGCCGGGGCTGGTGGTCCAGCCAGCTAAGCCTGCAGGGCAAGGCAGACACCTGTTAACTGCTGCATCTGCCCCCGAAGTTCTGCCACTTCCAGGGCAGTTGCCGGCGCGGTGGCCACTGGTGCAGGGACGTCGTTGTTAACGCCAGCAGGGGCGATGTCGACGTCTACGGGAGGGGATCTCCGGCGAGAGTCCCCTCGTGACTGACAGGATCTTGTCGCCCTACTCCCCACGTTCTGGTACGAGGATCGTCCGCGAGCCATGGCTACGTCGATTCCCACAGACGGCGCCAAATGTGATGGTGTGTTTCTGTTTGGGCCGGAGCCAAACGGGCCTCCACTAAAGAAGATGGGGAAGACGAATGCTGGCGTGGACGGAAACCTGTAAAACCAGAACTGGATCAGGGGGGCCCGGTGAAGATCGGGGAAAACCCTCCGATGCCTAAGTCAGTACCAGGCTTTCAAGGCAGGGGGTTTTGGAGTGTAAGAGTGTGTTCGCGTGAGAGGGAACGTACCTCTGCATGGTCCTGTACCTGTGCTTTTATAGGCAAGGATGCTGAGGCAGGCATACATAATGCTCATGGATTGTGCCTAGAAAGGCGCCTTGATGAGCGCGCATAACGGGAGGAGTTTGCGCCCAGATGTCCGTTGGGGTGCCAGGCAATTAACCCACCTCTTGATGATGGGGCGCGTGACCTGGGACGATTATAACCGCCGTGAGGACACGAAGAGCTGTTCGGCAACCTCCGGACAAGATTACCGAGCAGGTGACCCACGTGGGGATCGAACCTACTGTTCGGTAATGCCTGTAACTGTTCGGAGCAACAGGACAGGTGACCTGCTCGGAAGTATGGAGAGGAGCTTGGCGAAACCCGCTCATGGGGGGAGAGGTCTTCGAAGGCCTCTGAACCGCCCTGATGAGAACGTGGCTCCTTGAAATGGGGCCACGTTTGTTGACAGGGCGTAAACGGGCCGTAACGGGCCATCGTGGGCCTAGGTGGCCAGATTTGGCCACTACAATATACAAAAATAAATATTCTTAGTATATAAGTATATATAAGAATATATATTTATTTATGCATATATAAATATATACGTATAAGTATATATGTAGTAGTGTAACTACATATGTGCATTAGTATATACAATGTATAAGTGCATACTTACAAGTATATATAGTTTATATGTATACACATGCATGTATATATATGTATATATTTATATATACAGTATATAAGTATATACATGTATATATTTATATAAATGTACATACATAATATATATTTATTTTTGTATATGTAAGTATATATGTTAAAATATATATGTAGTAGTGTGAGTGTATATGTGCATAAATATATACAATGTATAAGCATAAAATATATATATATATATATATAGTATATAAGTATATACATGTATATATTTATATAAATGTACATACAAGTATATAGTAATATATACTGTAAGTGAATATATAGTATTATAAGCATATGTATATACATGCGTAGAAGCATATACTTATCAAGTATATACTTATAAGTGTATAAAATGTATAAATATATACATGTGTAGAAGTATATACTTATTTAAATGTACAAATAAGTATATAAATGTATGCTTATTAGTATTATGTATAAGTATAATAGTATCTATACTATATTACCAAAACTTATTCACCGACACGTGTCAGCACCAGATTAATTTTTCTACATTTTTTGAATTTAAATTGAATTCAAAATTTTTTTACTACCTTTTAATGTCTGTGCGCCACTTTTTTTTTTCAAAGTTTGCACACTGTAGCGGCGTTACAGTAATTCCGCTACAGTAATTACTGTAGCGGAATTACTGTAGCGCCGCTACAGTAATGGTAATTACTATAGCGACTCTACGGTTTTTTTCTTTTTATTTTTAATTTTTATTTTAAAAATAGATTATATAATATTATATTTTTCATTTTACAATTTTTTAAAATTTATAAATAAAATTATTAATTATATATATATATATATTATTGTGTGATGGCCCGCGCGTAAGGTTGGCCATCCACTTTTTTTTTTCTTTTTTGAAATGGAGGGCAGCCATGGACGAACACACCTCATATCCAGTGGGGTCACGTGACTCCATTGGTAGGGGTGTTCACTATTCGGTTCAAACCGAAAAACCAAACCGAACCGATCAATTTGATTCGGTTTGGTTCGGTTTACAGATCTTGTAAACCGAACCAAACCGATAAAACCGAATTTTAATAATATAATTTTAATTTATACATATGTATCAAGTATTCAGATTTGTTTAATATATACATACATATATATATATATATGTATATATGTAAATATACACATTGTGTAAAGTAATATGGTCATCAAATTTTCACTTATAGATAATATTTCCTCATTATATAGGTTGATGGTTAAATTGAGTCAACATGTGAATATGTGATTAAAGTCTTACCTCCAAAAGAAATAGTAGGTTAAAGTCTTGTTTGTGAAAGGTCCACTTATTTTCGGGTTAAACCAAACCAACCGAACCAAACCGAATTATATCGGTTCGGTTTGGTTTGGTTTGAAAAAATTAGGTTTGGTTTGGTTCGGGTTGGCTCTGGTGATGGTTTGATTGGTTTTTAAAAATTTCCCTCTAAACCAAACCATGAACACCCCTATCCATTGGAATTTTTTTTGTTAGAAACGGTACTTTAAGTTATAGATTTTGAGGGATTTTTATATGGAGGTAACCCCACTGAAATCCGCGGTGTCCAATCTTAAGAGTTTATTTTTATTAAAATATTTTATTTTTATTTTAAATATATATTTAAAATTAATTATTTATATTATATATAATATATAAATTATATAAATATTAAAAAATAATTTAAGTTGCCCCACTGAACAAAATTTCTGCGTCCGTCCAGCCGACCATGCGCCTGGGTTGCCGCCCTCTTCTATAAAAAAAAATTATTAAAATTTTTAAATCTTAAACTTTTTAAATCTTCTTTTGAGTTTTTTAAATTTATTTATTTATTTTTAATTTATACAGAGTTTTTGTTTTCCGCTAAAATTACTTTCTAACCACGTGGCAAGTAGAGAAACCTCTTATTTCAAATTATTTTACTCTCTTCTCTCTCCTAAAAATTCTCCCTAGATGTAACTGTCTTTCTCTCTCTCTGTTATTTCTATCCGCTTTTAAATTTCACCGATTTTTTGCGGTCATGCTGCTTCAATTCTCAAAACAAGAAGTTGTAGGGGCCGCCCCTTCAGACAGTCGCCGCCCGCACGCGCCTCCGTTCTGCCTTCTGTGCTTCCTCCTTCTTATTCTTCTTCTTATAAACAATATGATGACCGGACGTAGCGCTATAGAGCGCTACAGTGGAAGACTGTTCTTTTTTTTTTCTACTTAATTTTAATTTTTTATTTTAAAATCTGATTATGTAACATTATATTTTTAATTTGTAATTTTTTTAAATATAAAAAATAAATCATTAAAAAATTATACATACTACTGTGTTCTGGGTCTGAGACCCGAACGATGACCTGCTACTCGCCAAACATACTATTGCATCATTGGCTATCGTAGAAAATGTGATGTGCATATGCAGAGTAGTGAAAAGTCTATCCTCATGTCCAGAACAGTGAAAGTTTATCTTGATAAAATTTATTATTTAATTATTCTATCATCTTCATATTTTTATAATATTTTATACTAACATAATTATTTACAAACAGCAGCGGTTGGGTGCAGTTGAGGTAGAATATAAATATTTTATAATTTTAAATATTTTATAAATATTTAACTATTATTCTTATATTGACTATTATTTTTATATTTAACTAATACTCATATAAATAATATCTTTTATTTTAATATTTTAAAATATTCACCATACATGGCACAAGTGTAGAACTATATTTTTAATATTTTATTGATAATTCTCTTTATCATTATATATATTTCTTATGAATCTTAAGATGTTTTATAATATATGTGTTCTTCTTTTGTTTATTATCATTATCTCTAAAAAATGTAGAAAAACTTTTAGATATATTAAAAATATTCAAATTTAAAATCTTCCCGCGCATCGCACGGGGGTCCAACTATAATAATAAAACAGAAGTCCATGTTTCCCGCCAAAACCTTCCCCAAACACGTGTAAGCAGGTTATTTCTCCTCTGCCTTCTTCTGAAATTAAATTTGAATCCAAACAACTTTTACTATTTTAATGCTTCTCACGGCTTCTCAAACAACTTATATTATTTTTAATGCTTCTCACGGCTTCCCAAAGCGACCAACTCGCCGCTGCCGCTTTCTACGCCCTTTTCTTTTTTTTTTTTCAAAGTTTGCAGTACAGTAATTACTGTAGCGCCCTATAGTAATTATTGTAGCGTTTTTTTTCTTTCTATTTTAAATTTTGATTTTAAAAGCAGATTATGTAACATTACAATTTTCAATTTATAGTATTTTTTAAATATAAAACAAAATCATTAAAAATATGCATATTACTGTGCGATCGGGTCCGGGACCTGAACAGTGACCTGCTACTCGCCGAACACACCATTGTGTCGCTGGTAATCGTAGAAAAATGTGATGTAGATGTGATGTACGTAGTGGTACCCCAAATATCTTCATTATTACTGTATTATCCCAACCTTCTTACTGACGCTGCCATATGTAAAAAATTATTCGCCAATATGTAGTTTAGATTATCAAACTACATTTTTTTTTAAACACGTACGCTATACCATAACACTTGCTATTACCACCCCCACCCGAAGAGATGACGGAGACATATGTATGTTAAATATTTGTATATTCATTCATTGTACTTGCAATTTAAAATATTTTGATTTTCTATCATTTTTTATCATGGAAACAAATCATTAAAACTATAAATCTATGACAAGTTGAGCAGAGTTTGCACCTTCCGATTCTACAGACTTCACAAAAAGGTATGATAAATATATGCAACAACCCCGGCAAAGACTTATCCATCAGTCATGCATCTATCTCAACCTTCTCTTTCTCTTTTAATGACAAAACTCTCTAACATTTAATCATGGGAAAGTAGCCATGTTTGGCGACGTTCAACACCGGCAACATGACACTGCAGGGAGCCCCCTCCAGCCACGACCGTTTGCCACCGTCCTTGGCGACGTTGGATGGGGGAATACCATCCTTGGCGACGTCCGCCATCGTCTCATCTCTCTCTCTTTTGAACCAACCACCTCTCTCTCTCTCTCTCTCTCACTCACACACACACACAATCGACGCCTCTTACGAACCCTCGCCTGTCGATAGCCCACTTCCATATGCACCTCCGCAATGCTATCTCTACTCATGCTTTCTCAACTAAAGAAGATTCTTTACAAATAATTTATTAACATAAAAGTTTTCTCTATGCGGTGGATTAATTTTGTTGTTATTTCTTTGTTAATGCGTAGAAGATAGTCTTAATATTTAATTCTTTGCTAATTTTTTTATATTTAAAACATTCATGTGCGATGCACGGACATAGAATTTATGATAAAATCTATTGTGTAATTATTTTATTCATGTTCAAATATTTTAATTAAAATTAGTTTAACAAACAAAATTATAATTAAAATTATATAATTTTAAAAAATAATTTATATTTATTAATATGTTTAATAATCAAACGCCGTGCATTGCACGGGTGTCCAACTAGTACAAGTATAAAGTACTATATTCATATTAATATTTTGATATATACTAATAAATTATACGTAAAATATGATACCAATAAAGTGGAAGGGATAGTAAATTATACGTAAAATATGACCACTTACATAAAACATAATTATCTTTAATTTTAAAATATTTTTATATTATTAATATAATTTTGATACTATCTTTGATTAGGTGTATCTCGATGGGACGATTTCGGTTCTAAGAATAAAAGCAAATTTAATGTCATCATAATTATTAAAAAATATATTGATTTAAAAATATAAATATAAAAAAATATACATATATATTGAGATTAAGTCAATCTAATAATTTTTTAGATAATTTTTACTTGATAAAAAATTAATTTAAAAAATTAAATTAAAATTATTATGATTTGAATCATCTCTTAATTAATTTATTTTAAAATTTTTATCTCAAATAAACATCATTTACATCTGTGACGAATCGACTGTGCTTATTAAGGATAAAGAATATAAAAGGTAGATTTATTTGGGCCTTTTGCAGTGGGTACGATCCTCCCAAACCCCCATCAACTTCGCGCGAAGCCCTAGTTTTCCGTTTAGGCCTCCTCCGTGTGCTATCCCCAACGGAACATGGAGGCATTTCTATTACCAGAGGGCCGCTGCTGAGGGAGAACTGTAGCCTTTGAAGAGCAGTCGTCGAGGACGAGCGTCGTCGTCGCCGCTGCCGCCAAGGACAAGCGTCGCCGTCGCAGCTATTGACGTGGACCGCACGCTATATCTGTCAATTGCAATCGGAGGCCAGGGCGAGGGGAACAAGATCTCCCTCAGGCAAGCTCTATTTCTCTATCTGTTCTCGTTGTTTCTGGAGTTGCAGGTTGCACAGTGTGGAGGGTTACCTGTCACAGAGGGGGGTGGGTTGCCAGTTGACCCAACTATGGCGGGGGTGGGGGAGGTCGCAGTTGCAGTGGGGGGGGGGGGGGGGGGGGAGGGTGGTCGCAGTGGGAGACAGAAGAGAAAAATGGTATACCAGCGGCTCCATAACTTTTGGGAGACAGAAGAGAAAAATGGTAAAGCTTCATATATTTAATATTTATTATATTCATCCTATTTAATTAATTTTTTTGTTGAACTTAAACTTGTAGGAGAAAGAAAAAAGTTGTCCTGTGTCTTACAAGGAGTTAATTTGACCATACACATCTACACATCGAAGAAAAAATACAGACGATTTTGTTTCACAAAGGCGAAAGAGGTGATGATATGTATTTTTTTTTCTACAACTTATATATTGAACATTTTTCAATGTCCATATATATTTTAGATTATTAATTAATTAAAATTCTAATATTTTGTTGGAGACGTACACAGAACAGATGGTAGACAGACATGGCGGTGACTCCACCCAACATTCTGAGTTTGATGCCACAGCTTGGTTGGCCACAACCGATCAACCTAAGAAGGTCGAGTATTCGGATTTGGGAGTGGTTCGGATTTGAGAGCGGTTTAGATGCTGGTGGAGTCATCAGCTCCTCCCAGGACTCACATGGCTCCACCATTGTGGCGACTCCACCTCAGGGCAACAACCTACCCAGCAACCAAGTTCGTGAGGTCGTTTTTGATGTATTAAATAATTGGTTAACACATACCCTGGTCCCCACTTTACAAACTATGGGTATTGGTCTTAGATCGCCTACTATTGTGGCTTCGTCTGGTGCTAGTCATGTATGTTTTTAATTTTTCTTTATCTTATTATGATTATTTACATGTTTGTGTAATATCTATTATTTTTATTTGTTGTTTGTATGCCCCTCTTATTCGTGATCCTATTATTGATGCTCGTCAGGTCTAGAGGGTTGAGAGAGACGATGATCCTCATATTCGGGACCACTAGGAGCATGTCGTCATTATCTTTTTATAATTTAGAAAACAATCTTACTTTTGTTGTGAACATTCTAATGAAACATTAAATGTAGTTGTGGTTTTATGTTTTTATTTGTTAGATGTGTCTGTGTGTGTGGTTGTATGCTTCCATTGAATGAATTAGCAGGTTCACAGACACATGTACAAAATTTGTGAGAAAACTATTTTTAAAATTAGTTTTTATTTTTGTGCTTTTGGTTTAGCTACGAATTTGCTAAGAAAATCTTGTAGCTAATCCGTAGCTAATTAGCTATGGATTAGCTACCAAGATTTTTGCAGAATATCCTTAGCTACTTAGTTACGGATTAGCTGTGACATTTCTGCAACTAATTCGAAGCTAATTAGTTACGGATTAGCTATGGATAAATCTATAGTAAATATGTCGCTAAATTTAACTACGGATTAACTATAGAATTATCCATAGCTAATCTATAGCTAATTAACTACTGAGTAGCTACAAAAATATTCGCAGCTAATCCGTAGCCAATTCGCTACGAATTGGATAGCGAAATTAGCTGTCGCGAATTAGCGGCCAGAATTCTGCTACGAACACAATCCGTAGCTACTAATCCACAGTATTCTTGTAGTGATAGGCTGTCGACTAATATTTGTCAGCGACCTTAAACAACCGTTGACATATTATTCATATGTCAGCAGTTACAAGTCGTTGACATATATTAGATATTTCAATGGTTTCCAGCCGTTGACATACAGAGGATATATCAGCAGTTGGTGGCTGCTAACATATGAAGAATATGTTAGCGGCTTCTTCCAGCCGTTGACAAAGATTTAACTTTTAAAAAAAAAAAAACCATGTCACCTCATCCGCCCCTGCAACCCCCCTTCATGGCCATGCCCTGTCCACCACCGTCGCGTCGTACCAGGTGATGGCGGCAGTGGTGGAGTACCCATCGACCCCGCCAGAGCGAGAGATTGGGTAGGAGCTGGAGGAGCGGGCGGAGAGGAGGTTGGTCTTGGGGCCGAGCGGCCCACTGTCACTGCTGCAACTATCGGGGGAGTGGTCGTGTTCGCCGCGGTGGTCAACGCTGCGGGTGTTCCTATGGACGACATCCTTGGAGGAGCTGGAAGAATCACTCCAGAAGCTTGGGTTGTTCGCCACTAGAGAGTAGGTGGCGTGCCTAGTAGAGACGCTGGACGCCAACGGCAATGGTCTCCTTGACCTGGGGGAGTTCTGGGAGCTCTATAATTCGGTGGGAGGGGCAACCGCCACAGAGGAAGACAAGGAGCCGGGGACCGCAGGCGGCATCACAGAAGAGGAGGGAGAGGGGGACCTCAAGAGGCGTTCATTGTGTTCAATAGCAACGGCGACGGGCTGATCACGGTGGATGAGCTGGGCAAGGTGCTGGCAGCTCTCGGACTTGCACTAGGGGCAGTGCTGTGGGAGGGGTGGGGTGGGAGGTTCTGCCACGTCGTGTCGTAGGGGGGACATCGTGCCGAGACTCCTTTTCTGCCTAGCCGACTCTTGTCGCCCCCAAGCTCGTCGCCCGCCTGCTACTGACCTAGTCGGGGCTTCCATGCTCTGGGAACCATGATGCGCTGCCACCCACCACCATCAAGGCCAGTGAAGATCTGCATTCCTTCGTAGGGGAAGTTGCCTGCATGAGGAGTTAACTCTTGTCCAGCCATGACGTAGGGATTTGGCTCGCCCTGGAAGCAGAAGAGGCTGCCTAGTGCAGGGCAGTGGCGAAGAAACTACTGGCAGTGAGGAGAGAGCAGAAGCAGGGAGGGGGCCAGGGTGGGGATTTCATTCTTCAAAGGGCAGAAGATTGGCCGCCGCTGTTTCAGATTTTGTTTTTAAGATATGTCAACGGCTTATAGAGCCGCTGACAAATGTAACATATGTCAATGGCTTTTCATAGCCATTGACAAATATTGGTCCAGTGGGCGAGAAAAATCCTGCCATTTTTCATCGGTATATATCAACAGCAAAAGGTGTCTGTTAACATAAGTAACATATGTCAATGACTTTTCATAGGCGTTGACAAATATTGGTCCAATATTTCTCACCATTTTTCATCAGTAGATGTCAACGGCTACAGGTGTCCATTGACATTAGTAATATATGTCAACGACTTTTCATAGTCGTTGACAAATATTGATCCAGTGGGTGGGAAATATCCTGCCATTTTTCATCAGTATGTGTCAACGACTATAGGTGTCCATTGACATAAGTAACATATGTCAATGGCTTGAGGTTGACATAAGTTAGACTTATGTCAACGAATGTCTATAGCCGTTGACATATGGTAAGTTTATGTCAACAACTCTAATAGTTGTTGACATAAGTTTAACATATGTCAACAACTATAAGCAACCGTTGACATAAGCACAACATATGTCAACAACTATAGACATCCGTTGACATATGTATCATATGTCAACAACTATTTTTAGCCGCTGATATAAGGTCATTGACAAATCCCACTTCTCTTGTAGTGATGATAGTAAAAGAACAATAATACTTTTTAAAAGAATATATCACAACTAGTATGATAAAGGAATGGCCATATCACGAGATAGCATGTATAATAGCACGATAGCACACTAGTTAAAATAGCACTTTGATTGTCTTTAGATTATTGAGATAACTAGTACTTTAGTGTAATGTCGAACACTTTGGTCAATAAACTTCCATGGGCAATAGCACTTTCGGGCGCACCTCCCAGGACTAGACCAGACCCTTTATAATGTTGTTTGACATTGATCATGTTTTTATCTTTAGACAATCAATCCAATAGCTATAGAGAGTACCAAGAAGTAGATGAGAATAATTGAAGAATAGACGAGTGTATAGAGAACGTGAATAGAAGAGTGAACAAAGTATATGTGAGAGCTATCAGTCAAAGCACATAAAACGACGTTAAATCAGACGATAGTAACAATTGCACAACACGCATAGTTGTGTGCTGACAGTCTGGTAGAATTCACTAACCGTCCACAGGTCGTGCTACGAATATAGTCCAGAGGTTCGACGTGATCTCAAGATAAGAGAGAAATCTAAGGCCATTGGATCATGTTGATCCCTAAGGGTATTATAGGTATTGAGGGTACAATTAGCTCGTCAGCAATGGACATCTGCTAAAGCCAATGAGTTTTATGAAGGCCTTGAACAAGGATTACCTGGTCCAGTCAAGAGTATTCACAACGAAGAGTCCATCCAAGTCAAGAAAAGTATGTAAAGAAATCATTTGTATGTCTTATTTTTGTTGGGCGGCATGCTGCGAGGCAGGTGCGCGTGCCAACGTCTCACCCTGGGGCGACCTAAGAATGAGGGTGTAACGTCGCGTGCTTTTCGGATCCATGCGGATCATGTGTGTAATGGTTGCGATGGCCGTTGTGAGGCCAGTGTGAGTTGGTTGTGTGGAAGGTTTGGTGTGGATGTGTGATTTGTTCAGGTGAAGTGCAGATTTGGTCCTGAAATGAAATAGGACCTGCTGCAGTTGAGTTGGAGTTGGCGGCCAGGGGTGGTCGTTGACTTGTTGGCGTCCAGATAGGTTGTCGTTGACAGCTTGAACTTGGCGGCACAGGATGTGGACGTTTAGGGTGGCGGTTGCCTTTGGCGGCAGAGAGGTTGACGCCAACCTGAGAATTCTGCAGGTTATAGGGTCACCCGAGAGCAGGTTCTTCACCTAGTTCTCATTCTCCCTTGTCCCAGCTTCACGTTCCTGTGTTTCTAGAGCTTCCAACAGGTACAGAAGGGTGCTTGGAGGACCGTGGGACGTGTGGCGTTGCCGAATTACGCGAGGAAACGCCGTGGTGTGGTGCAATTCCCGTGGGAGCTCGCGGAGGGTTCGGTGTGAACCGGGAGATTGCGGGAGGTTATAACGTGTTTTGAGGTAGGGGACGAACCCTGTTAGCTCGGTAGAAACATTAAAACATGACGTAACCACCTGAATCGGCATGTTTAATGCATTTTCGGATTAAGTTACACCGTGCGGGGATAATGGGTGGTTTGATGATTTTAAGTAGTAAAGCATGTTGTTTTAGTTTAATTATAGTGCATGGAAGTTAGAGGAGCTGTTTTCTCCTATTTCCTCAATGATTTCGGGATCAGGAATGCATGTGGGATCGGTTAGGGTTTCTGCAGGGAAAGAGCTGAAGAACTTGGCGTCAACATCGCTTGTCGCCAAGCTCATCAGCCAAGATATAGACGGCTAGATCGCTTGCCGTCTACTTCCTGTAAGCGGCAGTCGATGTGACCGCTTACTTGTATATAAGTAGAAAATACTATTTAAGGTATTTATCGATAATGCATGGTGTGTTGGCACCTGAGGTGCACTGAGTGCACATGGTTTCTGTGTTTAGCATACAAAGTATGCAGTGACTTACTTACTTTTGTGGCTGCGTGTTGTTCACGCGAGTCTAGTTGGGTTCACGTGTGGTGGACCGCCGTTACTTGAGGTTTACGTGAGTTTTCACGTGGTTTGTGTGTGACGTGCACGTGGTTTTGTGTACGTGGCGAGTAGTACGACGCCTACCGTGGTTACCTCTCTAGTTGGGTGCCCCAGGTTCTTTGTGAGCCAGGCTGTTAGCTAGGGGCTTTTTCCCGGTACTTGTGTTGTACCGTCGAGGTCTGTGTCGTCTGACCTGGACACCCTCACTCCTTTGCTTGAGTTGTACGTCCGGCTGAGGGAAAGACGACAGTGGGACAATGACACTTGTGTTTGTCTTTAGTCACTTGTAGCGCGCTCGTAGTTGGGGGTACGGACACCAGTAGTCGACACTGGTCCCCAGCTAGTCCTTTTCCAGTGCCTCACTCTAGAGAGCCCGGGCCAGGGTCTCCTGAGGTGTCAGGCTTGAGCCTGCGACCGTGTGGTCTGCAGGTGGTGGTGTTTAGTTGGTCTCCACAGTTGCTTGACTTTTCACGTGGAGCGGCAGCTGGACCTTTCGTCCGTGGCTGCGAGACTGAGAGGTAGACCTGTGTTAGCTTGTCCGAGTCAGTTTCTAGTGTCACAAACCAGTTCACGTGACTCGTGTTTGACTGTCTCTACTTTAGCTTGTACACCTGTTGGTTTGCCGTTTAATTATTAAAGTTGTTTTTCGTAGTCGACAGACGGTAAGTACTTTTACAGCTTTAATATCATGTTTAGCTGTTCTATAATTGTTGGTATTGTTTACTGCTTTCGTACCTGTGGTTTTGGTTTGCTCGGTGTTGGGGGAGTTCCCTACTGAGCCAGTGACTAGCGAGGCTCACCCCTACCCCACAGGTGAGAGCGAGGAGGACGTTTCACGACCGTCGTCCAGTTCAGAGCCGCGCCGTAGCGGGCAGGTCGGTACCTCCAGCTGTGTAGTAGCAGTTCCAGCAATGTAGTATAGTTAGTTGTTTATTTTCTTCAGTTGTACCTCGGGGTATGCCCCAGGCTCTTGTACTTCTTTTCAGTTTTTTGTGAAAACTTGGCTATGTAACTTGTGAAATATATATAAAATGTGGTGAGTTTCTTTGTGTTTACACGGACTGTGTTTTGGTATCCCTTGCGAGGCTTCGCCCGATTGCGGGAGGCGGACTCGGATCAAGTACGTTATCGGTTTAACGGGCTTGGCCGAGGCGTTCCGCCACAGTTGGTATCAGAGCAAGGTCCGTGTTAATATAAGGAAATTAGAAAGATACATAGCCTTATTTTGGTCTTTATACACTGCTGGTAGGGACCCTGGTTTTTGATAATTTGTTGTTTTGATTTCTGTTTGGTGTTTTGTTTATGTAGAAGTTTCTGGAATGGCTGATAGAAGAGATTGGGGTGGTGGAGGAGATGATCCGGAGGAAAGTACCCAGCGTATGATAGAAAGAATCTGGGAAAGCCTCACGGATATTCGGGCAAGGATGGATCAGCAGGCGCCGGTACCACCGGTTGCAGTGCCACCTGGGGATGGAGAGGCTGTACCTATTGCTCCAGTCCCGCCAAGAGTGGAGGTGCCTTTTGTAGCACCTGTGCCACCGCCAGTGTTATTAGCAGAGGAACCAATGATGCAGGTTGAAAAGTTTCTGAGATTGTAACCACCTACCTATTCAGGAGGGCCGAATCCAGATACAGCGGAGCACTGGGTTCATGAAATTGAGAGGGTTTTTGCAACTATGAGGTGTCCGGCAGCAGATAAAGTCGTGCTAGCTGCTTATCAGTTGAGAGGTTTTGCATTAGAATGGTGGCGACTGAAGATGCAGACCACCTTTGCGGGCAGGACAGGGGAAGCCGTTACTTGGTCGGAATTTCTTGATGTATTTAACGATACATTCTTTCCGATTCAAGTGCAGCAAGTGAAAAGAGAGCAGTTTCGGACGCTCCAGCAAGGTAACTCTTCAGTTTTAGAGTACCAGATGAGGTTTATGGCTCTCAGTCGTTATGCACCTTATGTTGTTTCAGATAACAATATGATGGTTGAGTATTTCATTAAAGGTTTGAGAGTGGAATTGCAGGATGCAATAGTACCTCTCATGTGTAAGACAATGGAAGAAGCAGCCCAGAGAGCAGCTACATTGGAGAGGTCTATTCGGACTCGTCAGGTAGGCGAGTCAGGCTCAGGTAGTTTTCGGCTATCGCAGCAGTCGGTGGGTGCAAGTAAAGGTAAAGCACCAGCAGGACCTTCTTCATCAGGCTTTGGTAAATGGGGCCAGAAATTAAAGCAAGCATTTAAAGGCAAAGGAAGAGGATGGGGAGGTCGTCAGCAGTTTCAACAGGGCCGAGGTAAGCCTGAGGTGGAGGAGTCGCAGCAGAGTACTGCCAGGCAGCCTATTACTCCACCAGGATATAGATGTTATAATTGTAATCAGTCGGGGCATTTGATCCGCAATTGTCCCTATCCAAGAGAATATGGTTATGGAAGAGGTGTGCAGCAGCAGCAGCAGCCTCAGCAGTTTCAGCAGCTACAGTCAAGTCGTGGCAGAGGAGCACCACAGCAGCGGGGAAGAGGCCGGGTTATGGCCATCACCCGAGCCCAGGCGGAGGCATCAAATATGATAGAAGGTATTTTACCTCTTTATAAATATTCAGCAAGAGTTTTATTTGATTCAGGTGCCTCTCATTTTTTTATTTCCGAAGAATTTCTGGATTGTATAGCTCATCCTTTAGAAGAAAAATCTTGTGAGTTAGTAGTGGAGGTTCCTTCGGGTGAGTTCTTGCTCACTTCGAGCTATGTAGATGAAGCTCATGTTATGATTGAAGGGAACCAGATGCCGGGTCGGTTGTATGCCCTGCAGTTGTCAGATTATGATATTATTTTGAGTATGGATTGGTTGGAGACTTATGGAGCAATGTTAGATTGCAAAAAGAAAAGGATCAGGTTTTGTCATCCTAATGGTGCAGTATTTGAATATCAAGGTATGTCTTTCTATACCTTTAAGTTTCTAATTTTTGCAATTAAAGCTAGAAAGTTGATAAATGCTGGATGTGTTGCATATTTAGCCTCGGTAAGTCTGGTAGAAGCTAGTCAGCCAGTGGAAGCAGTTCCCGTGGTTAGGGAATTTGCTGATATTTTTCCTGAGGATTTGCCTGGTTTAGCTCCACATAGAGAGGTGGACTTTACTATTGAGTTGCTGCCAGGTACCATGCTGATTTCTAAAGTTCCATATCGGATGGCACCAGCAGAACTTAAGGAATTGAAAAAGTAGTTAGAAGAGTTGTTGCAGAAAGGGTTTATTAGACCGAGTCATTCCCCGTGGGGAGCACCGGTTTTATTTGTGAAAAAGAAAGATGGAAGTTTTCGAATGTGTATTGATTATAGAAAGTTGAATGATGTGACCATCAAGAATAAGTACCCGTTGCCGAGAATAGATGATCTGTTTGATCAGTTGCAATCAGCAAAGGTATTTTCTAAAATTGATTTGAGGTCCGGGTACCATCAGTTGAGAATTAAAGAGGAAGATATAGATAAGACAGCTTTTAGAACTATATATGGTCACTTTGAATTTGTAGTTATGCCATTTGAGTTGACTAATGCTCCTGCAGGTTTTATGGATCTGATGAATAGAATTTTTCATCCATATTTAGACCAATTCATTGTGGTCTTTATCGATGATATTCTGATTTATTCAGCATCTGAAGAGGAGCATGCAGCTCATTTGAGGTTTACCCTGCAATTGTTAAGGGATAACCAGTTGTTTGCCAAATTCAATAAGTGTGAATTCTGGCTGAAAGAAATTCAATTTTTGGGTCATGTTATCTCAGCTAACACTACAAGAAAAAGAGGACATAGAGACTGCATTTGAGACCGAATATTTCGGTCACTATTCGGTCTCTGATCTGAGACTGAATAGTGACCGAAAATTTTCGGTCACTAATATTTTTATTTAGCGACCGATTTATTTTCAGTCACTATTCGGTCTCAGATCTGAGACCGAATAGTGACCGAAATATTCGGTCTCAAAAATAAAGACCGAACTGTCACCAATAAAAATTCGGTCACTAATATTCATTTTCTAAAATAAAAATATTGTGACCGAAAATAATGCAGTTACAATTCGGTCTCTATTTTGAGACCGAATTGTGACTGAGTTATGTCGGTCGCAGGACAAATGCGGCGTTAGTGACCGAATTAAATTCGGTCACAACGCGGTGGCTGATTCGGCCCTTTTCCTTTTATTCCCGCTCCTCTTTTCATCTCTCCCGCTTTCTCTCTTTTCTCTTCTCTCTTCTCTCGCCACGCCACCGGAGCTGCACCACCGCCTCCAAGACGCAGTTGTCGAGACGTCGCCGGAGCTCCACCGCCGCTGCCGGAGCTCCACCTCATCGCCGCCGGTAAGCTCTCTTTGTTTGCTCTCTCTCTCTCTTTCTCTCTGGGGGGAGGGCCGCCGTGGGGGGGGAGACAGCTGGGCCTGGGGGGGGGGGGGGAGCGGTGGGAGGGGTGGGGGGAGATAGCTGAGGGGGGGTGTCGCAGTGGGAGGAGACGGAGGGGAGGGCTGATGGGTGGGGGGCATCGGATGGAGGGGTTTGGGGGGGAGACGGTGGGGCGGGGGAGGAGACGGAGGGGAGGTAGGGGTCTGGGGGGGGGGGTGGAACTGGTCAGACGAGGGGGAGGGGGCGAAACATATTGGGGGAGGGGTGGGGAGAGACGGTGGGGGGGGGGGGGGGAGGAGACGGAGGGAAGGGAGGGGTCTGGGGGGGCAGGGGGGGTGTCACCGACGGACGAGGAGGAAGGCGAACCGGAGGGGTGGACGGCCTCTGTCAGTGATACGGTAGAGAAATTGGCGTGGGGTTGCGGCCCCAGTTTTCTTTCAGGGATTCTTCGTCGGACGGCCCCCAGCGAGGTTCGCCTGCATCGCCATCCCGTCCTCTATTGTGATAGGAGACGCCACAGACATTACTTGCGCCCGCCCTCCGCCGACCACGACTGCGCTCGCCGCTCACACCCACGCCGGAGCCCACCGCCTCGCGCCATCGATGCCTACCCAGTTGCTTCAACGGTCGCTGCAGTCCGTGCCAGCCTCTCTCTACTGCCTTCAGTGAAGGCCAAAAGAAATGGATGGGCATAATCTTATCTATGGGATACTTAATGAAAACAAGTGATAATTTTTGACAGAGGAAATTTTAATGTATTTTTAGGACTGACTTAAAAATGCTCCCTTGTACCTTATTTTTATCTTTCATGATTTTTATAAAAAATCATATGGACTGTTTAAAACATTTAGTGATTCATAAAACCTCTGTCTCCTCCCTCTGGATTCTGTTGTTTGATTCCTGGATCAGTAGCTTAATATAGTGTAAATGTTTGTGGCGTCTTGATAGGCATATCCATGTTATGAATTTCTTAGAGCAATATGGTCAAAGTAGTTTTTCTGAGATCCAATGCAGCAGTACTTCATAATGGTGTATTTGTATACACACATTTATTTCAATTAGAATGGTATGTTTACTTGCATGATGCCCTTGATGTGCATCTCAAAAGAAAGATGGTGCTGCTGGCTTTGTTTTTCTAGTTGGATTAACGTGCTGAAAAGAGGAAGGAGGTAGATGTATGTGCTGCTTATTTTTCAAGATTGGTGTTTTATATATACACCAATCATATATAGGTTCAACATTAAAATTTCTTTTGAACTTACATTTGAGTGGTGCTGCAATCTCAGATCCCCAAGTTTTAGATTCATGTATTTTTATCAATTTTTATAGGAACCTTGCAGATCTGCATCCAAGTGACATGAAGGACCTGTTGGTGCTATGGTTTTTTCTTTGGATCTGAAGGTTGTCATTTTTATTGGAAATATCTTCTATTATCATAGAAGTCATTGACAAGATCAGCATCCCAGTGACACAAAGCAACCTTGCTTATTTCATTTGGTAAAAGAGGAAATATCTTCTATTATTCATTATGTTCTTTGCTATAGTAGTCTTATTATTACTAATTGGGCAACCTGGGTCATGATTTGTTGATTTCATAAATCACATCTTCTATATTCAGATCTGGCTATTGAAAATTTATAGAACTCTGTTATTGGGACTGGAGTTGGCAGGACTTAGCTGAGAATGACTTGAGAGATATGATAAACTATGTGTATTCTATCACGAACTCAAAAGTCTTCTTCGTAGGGCATTCACAGGGAACCATTATGGGTTTAGCAGCTTTGACAATTCCAGATATACCAGAAATGATTGAAGTTGTAGCACTACTCTGTCCAATATCTTATTTGGATCATATTAGTGCTCCTTTAGTGCTTAGAGCAGTTAAAATGCATCTTGATCAGGTATATTCTTGTTCCAGAGTTTTAGAAAGGAAATAATGAACTTACATGAGAAGTATTTAACCTTGTGGTTTAATTATTCTACTTTCCTTGTCTTTGTTAGATGCTTCTTACCATGGGCATTCATCAGCTTAACTTCCGAAGGTTTGTTTTTTGTTTTTCATTAACCTTGATTGGTTCTTATTAGATTACCTTGTATCCTTGAGGACTTCAATTTCTTGCTAAAAAACTGCAATTTATGTATTGCATCTTGTACAGTGACGTCGGTGTCCAGGTATTGGATTCTTTATGTGATGGATATATGGATTGTGCCAACTTCCTATCATCCATAACAGGTCCACTTTTCATCTTGTGTCATAGCTTTCTTTACTTGCATGGACTTCCATTATTCTATTTTCTATCCTACTCTTATTGTATTTTCTTGTAAAGGAATTGGTCAAGCATTGAGCATATTACTTGCTTTTATGACTTGGATTCATTCAATCAGCACCTCAGATAATGTGATTGTGGATTAACTCTTTCCCTCAATTGAAAAGAAGCTTTTTCATCATCCCTTTCTGCTATGTTGTGTACTTGAGCTTCAACATTTTGTCCTGGGCTTTTGGATTCTTTGCCTCAGCAGAGGCTTCTTTCCTCTTATATACTCTTGTGTGCTCATGAGTTTCCTAGTTGACTGTTCATGATATGGTGGTACTAGCCTCTTCTTTTTTCTTCCAGTTGGTATGCATCAATGACTCATGGAATTTAGCATGTTATTCCAGTAATCTGTTGTTTCTTGACATAGTTTTGTCATACCATTTTTTTCGGTAACACCAAGAACTTTAGGCTTTCTTTCATGCACATATCATTTACTGTTTCTCTTGTACCGCAGGGCAAAACTGCTGTTTCAATGGTTCTCGTGTGGACTATTATTTGGAGTATGAACCACATCCATCTTCAGTGAAAAATATAAACCACATCCATCTCATTTTGTAATAAGGTGACTTCAATGACAGGTACCCACACTTCTTGATAAACAAGGTGCACAGTTGCTTGCAGTTGTGTTGCTTGTTTCTAGGACATGGATTTCAGATCGTATTGCTTCACTGACTGGTAAACCTGCATAATTTATAATTATGTTGAATCCACAAGTTTACCTCATGCCTTGAGGGGTAACGTTCTGTATCTATACTCAATTCTACAGGAACAAGTGTGAAGTATGTCCTGGAGCAGGATAGATCAGCCTTTATCCGGTTAATTGGCATTAGTGTCCTCCAGAGTGTTGCATCTTCTATTGTTGCACCTTCTCTACGGTATAAATTAGAAGGTGGATGTGCCCTTGTGTGGCAACATTTCAACATGTCAATAATGTAAAATTAGTTCTATGTATGTTACCTTTCCTCTGTTCTAAAAGGTTGTTTTGAGTTGATTTTAACAATTCTAAGCAATCACCACTTGTCAGTTTCATGACTTAAAGTGAGATCCTTGAGATGTCATTAGATTTTCAATTTTCTATTTTTTTGCAGCGTTGGAGCATTTTCTTTGTTTTTCCATTTTTTGGAGGTGGATAGTACCACAAATTCCATTAATGATTAAAAAACAGGTTGTAATATTCATGGACATAAATGGTTGTACAAGTGATGAGAAAAGGATTGCAGGTAAGTTGCAAGTTTGTTATCAGTATTCATTTTGGATAATTCCATAAAATGCTCTTCTTATGAATTCAATTCAATTGCATAAAATGCTCTTATGAAAATCTGTAGCCTATTTAGTATGGGTTTTAAGGTTATTTATCTTCTGCATGAGCATAGTAAAGAGGACATAGTAACAGGTAACTTCTGCAAGAGCATCCACTATTTTAGAGCTTATCCCGATTTTTTTTTGCTATACATATATATATATATATATATGTTTTTTTAAATATTAAAAAAATAGAGACCGATTAGGGACCAAATTAATTCGGTCACTATTCAGTCCCTAAATTAGGGACCGAAGAGTGACTGAATTAATTCGGTCCCTAATTTCTAATTTAGGGACCGAATTCATTCGGTCACTAATTTAGGGATTGAATAGTGACCGAATTAAGTCGGTCCCTAATTTCTAATTTAGGGACCGAATTGATTCGGTCACTATTCGGTCCCTAATTTAGGGACCGAATAGTGACCGAAATATTCGGTCCCTAATTCTAATTTAGGGACCGAATTAATTCGGTCATTGTTCGGTCCCTAAATTAGGGACCGAATAGTGACCGAATGAATTCGGTCCCTGATAACAAATTTGTGACCAGAAATTCTCCACCGACGAATTCGGTCCCTATTCGTCTCTGAGTCTTTTAGTGACCGAATAGGGACCAAATAGAGACCGAAAATGTCGGTCTCTAAATACGTTTTTTCTTGTAGTGTAAAGGAGTAGCAGTGGACCCAAGTAAAGTAGAAGCGGTGATGAGTTGGGAAGTGCCAAGGACAATAACCAAGATTAGAAGTTTTTTGGGATTAGCAAGTTATTATAGGCGCTTTATTCAAGATTTTTCTAAGATTGCAGCACCTATGACTAAATTGATCAGGAAAGGTGTGCCATTTGTGTGGTCTAGTGAATGTCAGAAAAGTTTTATGGAATTGAAGAAGAGACTTACATCAGCACCCATATTGACATTACCGGCAGGGAGTGGTGGTTTTGTGTTGTATACTGATGCTTCAAGGAGAGGACTTGGCGCAGTGCTTATGCAGCATGGCAAAGTGATAGCATATGCATCCAGGCAATTGAAGCTGGCAGAGGAGAATTACCCCACTCATGATTTAGAATTGGCAGTAGTTGTATTTGCTTTGAAAATGTGGAGGCATTATCTATATGGCGAGAGATTTGAAATCTTTACAGATCACAAAAGCTTGAAGTATATCTTCTCGCAGAAAGATTTGAACCTTCGCCAACGCAGATGGATTGAATATTTATTGGATTATGATTTCAATTTGGCTTACCATCCGGGTAAGGCCAATGTTGTAGCAGATGCTTGAGCAGAAAGGCATATGTAAGTTTGATGATGATTAAAGAATGGAAGTTGTATGAAGAGGTAGTGGAGAACTCTTTATATGTGCCCAGTAGTCAGCGACGGGCAGTGCTAGCTGCTAGTGCTGTAGAGCCATCTTTGTATTGGCAGATTATTGAAGCTCAGAAAGAAGATTTAAGTTTAGCTGAAATTGTGAAAATGGAAGGAGTTACCATTGATGATAATTGTGTGGTCAGGCTTAAAGACAGGTTGTTTGTTCCAGCTGAAAGAGAAGTAAAGCAGCGAGTGTTGGAAGAGGCTCATAAATCTAGGTACACTATCCATCCAGGTAGTACTAAAATATACCATGATTTGAGAAAGCATTTCTGGTGGCCACTTATGAAAAAGGAAATAGCAGAGTTTGTTGCAAGATGTGCTATCTGTCAACAGATTAAAGCAGAACATCAGAAGCCTGGAGGTTTGTTGCAACCATTGCCTATACCACAGTGGAAATGGGATGATATTGCTATGGACTTTGTGGCAGGTTTACCGAGATCGAGTTCCGGGCATAATGGAATATGGGTATTTGTTGACAGATTAACCAAGGTGTGCAGATTAGTGGCAGTAAGTATGTCTTGGACAGTGGACAGATTAGCAAATATTTATGTTGAAAAGATTGTCCCATTGCATGGTATCCCGAAGACTATTGTGTCTGATAGAGATCCAAGATTTACTTCTGATTTTTGGAGAACTCTGCAAAGAGTAATTGGTACTGAGCTAAGATATAGTTCTGCTTATCATCCCCAGACAGATGGTCAGACAGAAAGGACTATCCAGACGATTGAAGATATGTTGCGAGCTTGTTGTTTAGTTTGGGGAGGTAGCTGGGAGCATCATTTGGGAATTGTTGAGTTTGCCTACAATAATAGTTATCAAACCAGTCTTGGGATGGCACCGTATGAAGCTTTATATGGAAGGCCATGTAGAACCCCATTGAACTGGCATGAAGTGGGAGAAAGGCAGTTAGTGGGTCCTGAATTGATTCAGCAAACCACTGAAGTAGTGAAGCTTATTAAAGAAAAATTGCAGGCAGCTCAAAGCAGGCAAAAGAGTTATGCAGACATCTGGAGAAGACCACTTCAGTTTGAGGTGGGAGACTTGGTTTTCTTGAGAGTTTCCCCGAGTAAAGATATTATGAGATTTGGTAAGACTGGGAAGTTGAGTCCAAGATATGTGGGACCCTTTCAAGTGTTAGAGAGAATTGGGGAAACAGCTTATAGGCTGGATTTGCCAGCAGATTTTGCGGATGTTCATGATATATTTCATGTTTCTATGTTGAGAAAGTGCATTGAAGATCCAGCTCAGATAATCAAATATCAAGGTAGTGACCTGAGGCCGGATATGACTATGCCAGAGTATCCGGTACAGATCACGGATCGAAAGATGAAGAAATTGCGGAATAAAGAAATTGAGCTAGTTAAAGTAAGATGGGAAAATAGGTTGGGTGGTGACGATACCTGGGAGTTAGCCGAGGAAATGGTTAAAGGGTATCCCTATCTGTTTGAATAAGTTCTTATATTTCTTTTTAGATGATAGTGCTTGTAAAGGTGTGTATATATAAGTTGTTTAACTTTGAGTTGTGTTATGAATTTCGATGTCGAAATTTTCTTTTTAGATGATAGTAATGTAACATCGCGTGCTTTTCGGATCCATGCGGATCATGTGTGTAATGGGTGTGATGGCCGTTGTGAGGCCAGTGTGAGTTGGTTGTGTGGAAGGTTTGGTGTGGATGTGTGGTTTGTTCAGGTGAAGTGCAGATTTGGTCCTGAAATGAAATAGGACCTGCTGCAGTTGAGTTGGAGTTGGCGGCCAGGGGTGGTCGCTGACTTGTTGGCGTCCAGATAGGTTGTCGTTGACAGCTGAACTTGGCGGCACAGGATGTGGACGTTAGGGTGGCGGTTGCCTTTGGCGGCAGAGAGGTTGACGCCAACCTGAGAATTCTGCAGGTTATAGGGTCACCCGAGAGCAGGTTCTTCACCTGGTTCTCATTCTCCCTTGTCCCAGCTTCACATTCCTGTGTTTCTAGAGCTTCCAACAGGTATAGAAGGGTGCTTGGAGGACCGTGGGACGTGTGGCGTTGCCGAATTGCGCGAGGAAACGCCGTGGCGTGGTGCAATTCCCGTGGGAGCTCGCGGAGGGTTTGGTGTGAACCGGGAGATTGCGGGAGGTTATAGCGTGTTTTGAGGTAGGGGACGAACCCTGTTAGCTCAGTAGAAACATTAAAACATGACGTAACTACATGAATCAACATGTTTAATGCATTTTCGGATTAAGTTGCACCGTGCGAGGAATGGGTGGTTGATGATTTTAAGTAGTAAAGCATGGTGTTTTAGTTTATTATAGTGCATGGAAGTTAGAGGAGCTGTTTTCTCCTATTTCCTCAATGATTTTGGGATCAGGAATGCATGGGATCGGTTAGGTTTCTGCAGGGAAAGAGCTGAAGAATTTGGCGTCAACATCGTTTGTCGCCAAGCTCATCAGCCAAGATATAGACGGCTAGATCGCTTGCCGTCTACTTCCTGTAAGCGGCAGTCGATGTGGCCGCTTACTTGTATATAAGCAGAAAAGACTATTTAAGGTATTTATCGATAATGCATGGTGTGTTGGCACCTGAGGTGCACTGAGTGCACATGGTTTCTGTGTTTAGCATACAAAGTATGCAGTGACTTACTTACTTTTGTGGCTGCGTGTTGTTCACGCGAGTCTAGTTGGGTTCACGTGTGGTGGACCGTCGTTACTTGAGGTTTACGTGAGTTTTCACGTAGTTTGTGTGTGACGTGCACGTGGTTTTGTGTACGTGGCGAGTAGTACGACGCCTACCGTGGTTACCTCTCTAGTTGGGTGCCCCAGGTTCTTTGTGAGCCAGGCTGTTAGCTCGGGGCTTTGTCCCGGTACTTGTGTTGTACCATCGAGGTCTGTGTCGTTTGACCTGGACACCCTCACTCCTTTGCTTGAGTTGTACGTCCGGCTAAGGGAAAGACGACAGTGGGACAGTGACACTTGTGTTTGTCTTTAGTCACTTGTAGCGCGCTCGTAGTTGGGGGTACGGACACCAGTAGTCGACACTGGTCCCCAGCTAGTCCTTTTCTAGTGCCTCACTCTAGAGAGCCTGGGTCAGGGTCTCCTGAGGTGTCAGGCATGGGCCCGCGACCGTGTGGTCTGCAGGTGGTGGTGTTTAGTTGGTCTCCACAGTTGCTTGACCTTTTCACGTAGAGCGGCAGCTGGACCTTTCATCCGTGGCTGCGAGACTGAGAGGTAGACCTGTGTTAGCTTGTCCGAGTCAGTTTCTGGTGTCGCGAACCAGTTCACGTGACTCGTGTTTGGCTGTCTCTACTTTAGCTTGTACACCTGTTCTGGTTTGCCGTTTAATTATTAAAGTTGTTTTTCGTAGTCGGCAGACGGTAAGTACTTTTACAGCTTTAATATTCTGTTTAGCTGTTCTATAAATTGTTGGTATTGTTTACTGCTTTCGTACCTGTGGTTTTGGTTTGCTCGGTGTTGGGGGAGTTCCCTACTGAGCCAGTGACTAGCGAGGCTCACCCCTACCCCCACAGGTGAGAGCGAGGAGGACGTTTCACGACCGTCGTCCAGTTCAGAGCCGCGCCGTAGCGGTGCAGGGTCGGTACCTCCAGCTGTGTAGTAGCAGTTCCAGCAATGTAGTATAGTTAGTTGTTTATTTTCTTCAGTTGTACCTCGGGGTATGCCCCAGGCTCTTGTACTTCTTTTCAGTTTTTTTGTGAAAACTTGGCTATGTAACTTGTGAAATATATATAAAATGTGGTGAGTTTCTTTGTGTTTACACGGACTGTGGTTTGGTATCCCTTGCGAGGCTTCGGCCCGTTCGCGGGAGGCGGACTCAGATCAAGTACGTTATCGGTTTAACGGGCTTGGCCGAGGCGTTCCCCCACAGAGGGTGTGGCAGAAGCCGGGTTGGCCAAGTCATGCCTAGGTCCGGGTGTGGACCTGCCTGCGGGTGTTGCTGAGTTGTCCAGCAGGGAGACTGTACCCTGTGGTGGGTTATAAGGAAGGATGGTATCCTTACACAACAACTCGAGTTTTGGCGTAACGGCAATGCCTGAGATCCTATATACCTGGTATCAGAGCAGGTCGCGGGTTCGATTCCCAGGGGTGCTGCTGGGGGGGAGATTATTGGGCGGCATGCTGCGAGGCAGGTGCGCGTGCCAGCGTCTCACCCTGGGGCGACCTGAGAATGAGGGTGTGGCAGTGGCCGGGTTGGCCAATTCATGCCTAGGTCCAGGTGTGGACCTACCTGCGGGTGTTGCTGAGTTGTCCAGCAGGGGGACTGTACCCTGTGGTGGGTTATAAGGAAGGATGGTATCCTTACACAACAACTCGAGTTTTGGCATAACGACAATGCCTGAGATCCTATATACCTTCTGAAATTCACCTCCTACTGCTCAGAGAAGTGAAGCAGGTGTTTCTAGGCCATCAGGGCCTGCAGAGCAAATGGCAGGGCCATCAGTGGTGGTACAAGAAGCAGCTGTGGAGTCTGGGCCATCAGGGCCAGCAGAACAGGTGTCTGGGCCATCAGGGCCACCTGAAGAAGGGTCTGGGCCAGCAGGGCCAGTGAGGTTTGAGCAGTATCTTGCAGTGGAAGCGGATGTTGCACCTGAGCCCCCTATTCCTTCACCCATCCTAACTCCAGCCCCTCTTTCTCCACCTTCATCTTCAACTGCTCCACCAGCTCCTCAACCCTTCAAACAACCACAACCTAGAACCATTTCCTCACCTACTCCCTTTCCTTACCAATCTTCTTCACCTTCTGTTTCTCTTACTTACATTCCTCCTCCTCTACCTGAGGTTCCTCTAGCATCATCATCTGGAGCCTCTTCATCCTCTGGTCCATCCTCTTCTGGACCATCTGACATTCCTTCTGTCTCTCCTCCATCCATCTTTCATCCACCTACACCCCCTCCTTCATCACCATCATTCCTGAGGTGCCCAATACTCTCCACAGAAGTCCAGGACATCAAAGATGAATTTGAAGTAGCAATACTTCAGTTAGTTCTGGCTGTTGGAATCTACACTCACAGGACAGGCTCTTTTAGCCCTATCTCTAAAAAGAGGAGACTTACTTCTACCATCATGTCTCTTCTGAACCTTGCTATCCTCCACTATGGTTCTCTCTTTCCATCATCAATAAGCAAAAACCTATCTATCAAGAATATCTTCACAAGGTAGTTTTTGCACAACATTTTTGGCCTCCCTTTCCAAAATCTTTCAGACTATCTTAACACCATCTTTCCTTACACTCCACTTTCTAAGGCTCAACAGTCAAAAATTTTTCCTTGACTGAAGCCAAAACTGAGGATCAATGGGCTCGAAGCAAAGCAACAAAGACTATACAGCCAGTTCAGGCGTGTCCAAGCAGCCCACTATCCACCTAGGGAAGCTCCTCTTCTCTCAGAGAATGGTTCCAAATTCATCATAAGAACACTTTTAGGCCGTTTGTTCAAAGGGAAATCAAATTCCTCCGACAGTACAAAATGTACAGTGTGGCGGAACGCCTCGGCCAAACCCGTTAAATCGATAACGTACTTGATCCAAGTCTGCCTCCCGCGAACGGACCGAAGCCTCGCAAGGGATACCAAACCACAGTCCGTGTAAACACAAAGAAACACACCACATTTTATATATATTTCACAAGTTACATAGCCATATTTCTACAGAATTGAAAGGAAGTACAAAAGCTTGGGGCATACCCCGAGGTACAACTGAAGAAATAAACAACTAACTATATTACACTGCTGGAGTGCTACTACACAGTTGGAGCGACCCGACCTGCACGCTACGCGCGGCTCTGAACTGGACGACGGTCGTGAAACGTCCTCCTCGCTCTCACCTGGGGGGTAGGGGTGAGCCTCGCTAGTCACTGGCTCAGTAGGGAACTCCCCCAACACCGAGCAAACCAAAACCACAGGTACAAAAGCAATAAACAGTACCAACAATTTATAGAACAACTAAGTAGGATATGAAAGCTGTAAAAGTACTCACCGTCTGTCGACTACGAAAAACAACTGTAATAATTAAACGGCAAACCAGTACAGATGTACAAGCTAAAGTAGAGACAGCCAAACACGAGTCACGTGAACTAGTTCGCAACACCAGAAATTGACTCGGACAAGCTAACACAGGTCTACCTCTCAGTCTCGCAGCCACGGACGAAAGGTCCAGCTGCCGCTCCAAGTGAAAAGGTCAAGAAACTGTGGAGACCAACTAAACACCACTACCTGCGGACCACACGGTCACAGGCCCATGCCTGACACCTCTAGAGATCCTGGCCGGAACTCTCTAGAGTGAGGCACTGGAAAAGGACTAGCTGGGGTCCAGTACGTCTACTGGTGTCCGTACCCCCAACTACGAGCGCGCTACAAGTGACTAAAAACAAACACAAGTGTCACTGTCCCACTGTCGTCTTTCCCCAGCCGGACGTTGCAACTCAACACAGGAGTGAGGTGTCCAGGTCAGACGACACAGACCTCGACGGTACAACACAAGTACCGGGACAAAGCCCCGAGCTAACAGCCTGGCTCACAAAGAACCTGGGGCACCAACTGGAGAGGTAACCACGGTAGGCGTCGTACTACTTGCCACGTACACAAAACCACGTGCACGTCACACACAAACCACGTGAAACATCACGTAAACCTCAAGTAACAACAGTCCACTACACGTGAACCCTACTGGACTTGCGTGAACAACACGCAGCCTCGAAAGTGAGTAACTAACTGCATACCCCGTATGCTAAACACAAAACCATGTGCACTCAGTGCACCACAGTGCCAACGCACCATCATTATTGATAAATACCATAAACAGTCATTTCTGCTTATACACAAGTAGCGGCAACATCGACTGCCGCTTATAGGAAGTAGGCAATGGATCTAGCCGTCTGTATCCCGGATGATGAACCTGGCGTCAATCGATGTTGACGCCAAGATCTTCAGCCTCTATTCCTGCAGAAACCCTAACCGATTCTACAGGTTTTACAATCGTTAAAACAACGGAAAAACATACAGAATTAATTCCTCTAACATCCATACACTATAATTAAACTATAACAACATGTTTACTACTTAAATTCATTCAAACCACCCATTGTTCCCACATGGTGCAACTTAACCCGATAATACATTAAACATGTTGATTCAGGTGGTTAAGTCGTGTCTTAATGATCCTACGGAGCTAACAGGGTTCGTTCCCTACCTCAGAACACGCTTAAACCTTCTAAATTCTCCCGGTTCACACCGAACCCTCTGCGAGCTCCCACAACAATTGCACCATGCCACGGCGTTTCCTCGTCCGATTCGGCAACGCCACACGTCTTACGATCCTCCAACCACTCTCCTGTACCTGTTGGAAGCTTTAGGGATACATGGGCGTGAAGCTGGGGCAAGGGGAAGAGAGAACAGGGTGGAAAACCTGCCCTCGGGTGACCCTATAATCTGCAGATTTCACAGGTTGGCGTCAACCCCTCTGCCGTTTAAGGCAACCGCCACCATAAACGTCCATATCAACTGCCGCCAAGTTCATGAAGTCAACGGCATCATACCTCGACGCCAACAAGTCAATGGCCACACCTGGCCGCCAACTCCAACTCAACTGCAGCAGATCCTATTTCATTTCGGGACCTAACCTGCACCACACCTGCACACACCACACGCCTACACCACACTGGCCTCACAACGGCCATCACAACCACAACATACACGATCCAAAAGGATCCGAAAACGCGCAACGTTACATACAGTGATTACTTCTATCTCAACCGCCTTCCAGAAGTTCAGCTAGGCCAGTTCAGGGCAGCCATTGATGCTCTTTGCCCCAGGGGTGCTCGCACAGAACCTCTTCAGGTTGACTTTGCTTCCTTAGTTATTCCTGATACAGTGTTCCTTCCACCTCTTCATTCCTTAATCATGGAATCCTCTGTGGGAACACTTATCTTGAGCGAGCTGCTAGGGTTATGGCCCGGCTCTCAGTCCTAGAAGGTCGTAACCTTTCCTTTCATAGATTTGTCTTCAAGCAGTATCTTCAGGGGTATATCAAGGCTGATATCCTTGCCCCTCTTCTATCTGAATGTGAGAGGTTGTCGTCTAGTGATTAGGAGAAGCTCTACCCTCTGTCAGCTCAGCAGCTTCGCGATCTGAATGCCTCTCAGGCCAGTTCAAATCAACCCCTTCTGACTCCTGGTGAATTTTTGGATGCCAACTTTGTTCACCTTATCTCCGACTCTTTTCTGCAATGGGAAGGACGGTACAGACTTTTTCTAGATTTGAAGAAGGAACTTCGGCAGCATCAGATCTTCTATCCGTTCAAAATTGATCAGTTTCTTCTTTTTGCCAGTTTCGGCTGCTTTACTTCGTACAAGATTTCTCTTGGCACTGATGAGTATGGGGATTTCCTCTCGACTCAGAGGCAACTTCACATCAAGAGGATGGCTCCCACCATGGGACCCTCTTATCGTATTGAGTCTGGAGCATTTTAAGCCTACTTTGAAGAGCAGGAACGCCAGGCGCTCCCTGTTATTCGTCGCTTTGCATCTCTTTTGTCCCCTGCCCTCTATCTCATTGAAAACCCCAATATTCAATAGACTCCTTTTTGGATCTCCTTTATCGTTTCTCTCTTCTTTGTCTCAGTGTATCTTTTTGTTTAATGACAAAAAGGGGGAGAATTATTTTAGTATTTCTGAAATACATTCAAAGGTTAATTACATTCAAGTTTTATTTCTGAAAATATGCTTAGAATAATTTCAGATCATTCATGCATCTTGTTAAGTTTTGTCATCACCAAAAAGGGGGAGATTGATGATCAGTCTGCTCCCATGTAAATTAATTACATATTTATTTTGGTGATTAAGAAAACAATTACAAAGTCTACTAACATATTTTTCATGAGAATTAAGCACAGGAACAAGAACAAAGAAAAACAAGACAAACGGGTAAGTATTTCTTATACTACAGCAAAGTAAGTTCATAGCATTATTTTTTGTCTAAGTACATAACGATTTCTGTGTAACTATAACGATTTCCTTACATTCATAAAGATTCGCTAAGTGTCTATGAATGCAAGGAAATCGATACCATAATGATTTGATAAGTGATCGCATAACGATTCTCTTTGGAGAACAGAACGATTTGCCTTCGTAACGATTTCTTTAAGTCATCGCAACGATTTGTACATCGTTTCCTTCATATAATATAACGATTTGCACATCGATTTCTTTACAGAATCATAACGATTTGTACATCGTTTCCTTCATAGAAACGCAACGATTTGTACATCGTTTCCTTCATAGAAATATAACGATTTGCACATCGATTTTGTGGTGGTGTGATCATGTTTGGGCCGGAGCCAAACGGGCCTCCACTAGAGAGAGAGAGGAAGACGATCGCCGGTGAGGACGAGGACCTGCAAGACCAGAAGAGGATCAGGGGGGCCGGTGAAGACGGGGGGAAACCCTCCGATGCCTAAGTCAGTGGAGAGCTTGCAAGGCAGGGGGTTTTGGGATATGAGGATGTGTTCGCGCCAGAAAGAGAACGTACCGTTGCATGGTACTGTACCTGTACTTTTATAGGCGTCGGTGCCAAGGCCAACGTGCGTAACGTCGGTAGATCGTGCCTGAAAAGGCACCTTGATGGACGCGCATAACGGGAGGAGTTATGCGCTTAGGTGTCCGTTGGACTGCCAGGCAGTTCGTGCCTCTTGATGGTGGAGTACGTGGCCTGGGACGGTGACAACCGCACCGTGAGCCAGAGAACCTGCTCGGCACCCTTTGGAAACACTCTCCGAGCAGGTGACCCACATGGAGGTCGAACATGCTGTTCGGTGATGTTGAGGGTCGTTCCGCGCAGCAGGGTTACCGTTCCTGTTCGGAACCTCTCCGCAGTTGTTCGGTAGCGGAGGTACAGATGACCTGCTCGAGGTCATACCGCCACGAGGCTTGACAGCGTCCGATCAAGGTGGCGGTATCTTGAAGATCTTCACACAGTCTTGGGAGGGACGTAACCCGTCGGAATGGGGCCACGTCAGCTGACAAGACACGCGAGGGCCGTAGTGGGCCATCATGGGCCTAGGTGGCCAGATTTGGCCACCACAGATTTCTTTACAGAATCATAACGATTTGTACATCGTTTCCTTCATAGAAACACAACGATTTGTACATCGTTTCCTTCATAGAAATATAACGATTTGCACATCGATTTCTTTACAGAATCATAACGATTTGTACATCGTTTCTTTCATAGAAACACAACGGTTTGTGCATCGATTTCTTCATAACTTCACAACGTCTTGTACAACGATTTCATAAGTCATGCAAATAACGATTTCACAGAAAACAACGATTTGTTTTCCAATTACGTTGAAAAGTCAAATGTCTTCCTGAATATCTTTTTGACTGTTGTGCGTTTATGAAGACTGAACGTATCTGCATGCATGCAGACAATATTTTCCACTGTCGTATTACTTTGGTAATATCTTTTGTAACTGCAAAATGGCTTTACTATTTTGATGAATGTTTTCTCTAACGTTGACTGACAACCAGAGACAACTTAGCTGTCTACTGTTTAAGCTCATAAATGTGTGCAGGTCACTGACAACATATCGTCATACAACGTTGGACCGTGTTGAAGCCAAAGGACATCTGAGGAGATCCTATCTCTTTGCGTGCACAAATGGATAACAGACTGTTGACTGGAAGCTTCCAAGTGTCAAGCAGTCTAACGTAAACAAATGCTTAGAGACAACGAACTTCTCAACGTTCGAATTTGAAATGAACGTATATATAGAAGATAGAAGCTCCAGAAGAAAAACAACAAGAAAGACACAACGCTGTTTCTCTAGTCTTCTGAGAGTTGTGAACTGAGCCAAGCTTCATTCCATTAGACTAGCTCTTTTTGCTCTCTGCATTGCCTGTACATCCTGAGAGAGATCTATTTTGGTTCTGAGAGTGAGACTTGATTGTAGTTCATCTTCTCTCAGTCCCTTGCTTCAGATCTTGCGTTGTATTAGCTTGGTCTAGGGGCATCATCTTCTTGATCACATTTCTTGTGGTTGTTTCCCTTCTGTAAGAAGGAAGACCTGATGGGATCCAGGGTGTGTTTCCCTTCGTGTTGAAGGAGGACCTGGTGTGGTATCCAGGGGGTTGTAATTCCCTTCAAGTTGAAGGAAGACCAACTGCGGCTGGGTGTAAGGGTCCATAAGGGGGACAGTACCCTTGGTAGTGAAATCCTGAGAAATTGCTCAGGGACTGGACGTAGGACTCCTAAGGAAAGGAGGTCCGAACCAGGATAATTTCTTGTGTTGTGTGATTGTCTATTGTGTGTCTGTTGTTTTATCCTCACTAACTCTAACGACCATCGAAGTGTGTTTGTGTGACTATTTTTGTAATCAGGTTTTCAAGTACTTAATATTTTTTAAGTATCCCATTCACCCCCCCTCTGGGCTAGCTAGCTGGGCAACAATTTTGAATGCTCGAAGGCAGAGGAGTGCGATAATGGTATCCAAATTGAGCGAATAAAATGAAGACAAGTCCATTAACATAATAGGGAAATAAACATGAATATTTGCACTTACTTACCAGATATATTATGGAGGTGGTTTTTGTAAGATCTCATGTCAAAATTCAATGTTTGATGTATGCATGTGAGAGAGAATCAATAGCCATAGGTAAAGGGAGGGACAAGTGGCACAACAAGCCTAGGCGGCTCATCTTCTTTCTCTTTCCTAATACAAGTTAGAGTTGAGCAAAGACTAACTTGACTATCAGAGGGCCGACCTCGAGAATATCTTCCTTTAATTGGCTACATTTGCAGGTCGGATCATCTTTGGCCATTCACCTCGGCCAACACTCTCCTCGATCAACTGAAGTTTCTAATCGGCCTCGTCATGTTTCTACTTTGGCCAACTCCCACCTCATCCAGCTGCAGTCCAAACCGGCCAGACCTCGACCTTATCATTGGATCAGCCAATAAAGGTCAACCACACTATTAAAGTCGATGAGATCGAGCACATCAAGTATTATGTTCATTACTATGTTAATTATTATATATAATATAGTTATTTTAATATGTTATTATATTAAGACTAATCATAATCTACTATGATGCTAATAATAATTTGATTATGTTACTTTTGTAATTACTATAATAATGTACAAAGAAAGTAATATGTTAATTACCACAATAGTATAATAATACTTACTATATTATTATATTAAGTTTAATCATAATTTACTATAACGCTATTTTTTTTTAATGAAATCGGTCCTCAGGGGCTTACAGTGCACCCTGAGCCGGAAAATATATAAAGAACATAATGAAGATACAAGAGGACCTACAGTCCTTACATGAGGCGAATATGATGTAGGCCTGTTTTGTCAAGAAGGATTGGGCCTTTACATATGGAAGGGACACATCCGGATCCCCAAAACATCTGGTTAACCTTAGAAAAGGCACCATAATTGGCTAAGGAGTCCACCACCTGATTAGATTCACGGTAGACATGATGAAGCAGATAGTGCCTCCTTTGAATGAGAACCTGAGCAATACGCCACCATCTATAGGCATACCAAGAAGGACACTTCCCCGCTTTAAGGGAGTGAACCAGCGCCATGGAGTCTGAGTGAACAATAGAAATCTGGAATCCAAAGTGTTCAGCAAGGTGGATGCCATCTGCAAGAGCTCTGATTTCAGCGGTCATGCTATTCCCATAACCATAGTAATAAGCAAAAGCCACCAAAACATTTCCATGTCTGTCCCGGATGCAACCTCCACCACCACTGTCACCCGGATTACCTTTGCTAGCGCCATCCACACTTAAACAATAGTGAGTGATAGGAGGAATCCACCGAATGAGTTTGAGTTGCTATAAATACTTTGACTAGTTACTATATTAATATTGCTGTGTTCCTTTCTGTGATATTAGTAATATTATTGTCTTAATTTATTACTATATTAGGAGGAGATGTCAATACTTTAACTATGTTATTATGTTAATTATTATGACTATATATAATATAATAATAAAACAATATTAATATATTTATTAATATGTTAATTACTATAATAATATAGTAACTAACTATATATGTTATAAATTGATTATATGTTAATTATTTATCATTTAATTGTATATAATATAATAATATAAACTATACTCATTATTACGCAAATTAGTATAATAACATAGTAAGTAACTATGTTTCTATGTTATTATACTAATTATGATGACTATGTTATTATGTTAATTATCATGACTATATATAATATAATAATAAATGAATATTAATATATTTATTACTATTAATGACTATATTAATATGGTAATTAACTATGTTATAAATTGATTATATGTTAATTATTTATCATTTAATTATATTTAATATGTTAATATAACTATACTCATTATTACACTAATTAGTATAATAATATAGTAATTAACTATGTTTCTATGTTATTGCAACGATGGAAAAATAATTGGCAAGAGTCCACCATCAAATCCCTACGAACTTTTGAATTTTTTTGTTTCGGGGGAAATGTCAATACCCACCTACTTAGCTGAAAAGAGAGATTATGAGGGTATTGGGAGCAATCTTAGCAATTTTAGGAGAAAATTCTTTGACACTTAAGTCATGTAACTTGTCGGAATATGGGAAGAAGGAAAGTAGAGAGTTAGAGAGTTCTAACTATATATGCTCAGGCCAAAATTTGCCTAAAGTTGCTGGAGATGTGCTTAATGTATCGATCCTTTTTAAGCATCGATAGGAGGTTCTCCTTACGCATTTTCTTCTTTCCCGATTATACTAATCAGCCTCGTCACGATAATTTGTCAAACTAACCACTTCGTTCTCAAGTGTCCACCTTGGCCAACTCCTACCTCGTCGAGTTGTAGTCTAGGTCGGCCAAACCTCGGCCGTACCATTGGGTCGGCCAACAGAGATTGGTCACACTATTAAGGTCAATAAGACTGACCACATCAAGTACTATGTTAATTATTATAATAATATTATTTTAATATATTATTATATTAAGACTAATCATAATCTATCGTGATGTTAATCATAATTTGATTATGCTACTATCTTAGTTACTATAATAATATACAAAGATAGTTGTTAATTACCAAAATAATATAATAATACTTACTAGATTATTATATTAAGTTTAATCATAATTTACTATAATGCTATTAATAATTTGACTAAGTTACTCTGTTAATATTGTTGTGTTCATTTATGTGATATTAGTAATATTATTGTCTTAATTTATTACTATATTAAGCCTAAACATATACAATTTAGTGAGGAGTTGTCAATAATTTAACTACATTACTATGTTAATTATCATGAGAATATATAATATATAATATAATAATATAATAATCTTAATATATTTATTATTGTGTTAATTACTATAATAATATAGTAATTAACATGTTATAAATTGATTATATGTTAATTATTTATCATAATTGTATATAATATAATAATATAACTATACTCATTATTACGCTAATTAGTATAATAATATAGTAATTAACTATGTTATTGTAATAGTGGAAAAATAATCAGCGAGCGTCCACCATTTAATCCTTAATTAAAAATTCTTGAATTGGTGCCGATGCCCACCTACCTAATTGAAAGAGAGGTCAAGAGGGCCCTAGGAGCAATTTTGGGGAAAATCTCTCTGACACTCAAGTCATGGAACTTGTCGGAATATGTGAAGAAAGAAAGTAGAGAGTTCTAGCTATAGATTCTCAAGCCTAAGTCGATCTAAAGTTGTTGAGAATGTGGCTGATATATCTTTTTTAAGCATCAATAAGAGGTTCCCAATACGTGTTTCCTCATTTCCCAACTAGACATGCACTGCATATCTCTCATTCCCAACATGGAGATGAGCTATAGAGGAGAGTTAGGGAGCTTGAGCCATGCGGGCATCTCCTGGGTGCATCCCTCCCTTCTCGGCTATGGAGACAAGTCATAGAGGAGTAGGGGAATTAGCACCGCATGTGGTGATTGTTTGTCTAAGCTGACAAGGGGCATGCATCACCTTCACTATCTAGGTCTCATTTCAAGGAGAGCTTGTTGGCTCCTTCTCGAGAAATGCTATTATTGCCTCTAGACAGAACAAGACATTGGAGAGGGAGGGGGTCCCAATTGGACATCGCAAGTGCACATTGTGCGGTTTTTAGGGCATACCTTGCTGTGCTAGGAACACATCGCGTAACGAGAGTGGGGTGTCATGCACCATGTAGAAGGTCATGTTGTGACCTCAAGAGTCTGAAGACTTAGCGTTGTTAGATTATGGGGTCATCCATAGATGGTAGGCTTGAGGAGCCGCGATCTAGGAGAACTAGGCCCAAGCTCGCCTTGCCTCGCATAGGCCAGTGATAGGGGAGGGGTCAATCTGGTGTGAGTCTAGCACCTCTCTAATGGGCTGGTGGTCTAGATGAATGGGCCTAATTGGGCTAATTTTAATTTGGTCGATCTGATTTTCCCCTCTCCAATTATAATTTGACTATGTTATTATATTAATTATCATAATTATATATAATACAATAATATAGTTGTATTCATTATTATGTTAATTTCTATAACAATATAGTAATTAATTATGTTATCATACCTATATATAATATAATAATATAATTATATTCTTATGATGTTAATTACTAATAATATTCTTTATTATGTTTATTTTTATAATAATATACTAATTAACCATGTTAATTATTATAAATATGGTAATGCTATTTTCTTACTTTTATTAATTTAAGTCTGATTAATATATAATATAAGTCAAGACATTAATGTTGAAAAAGTTGCCTTGAAGTGTGTAAAGTGAAGATAGAAAAGATGATAGTAACTCAATGCAAGGTGGTAGCTAGGGAGTTGGGTGCTCCATCGTGCATTAAGAGATAGAGGTTCAATGCTCTAGTTTGACACAATTTAAGGAGATTTTCTCAAGATTTATATATATTCAAAATTTAGTTATCGATCTTAAGTATTGAAACCCAAGATCTCTATGTACAAGTTTAAAGATTATATCAACTGTCCTAGCACAATAAAACAAACAAACAAATAAACTCAATGCAAGGGTCCCTTGGAACGAGTTATTCCCGTTACTATTCCTATGTAATTTTAGGTTATCTCTATTCTCTTTAGCACCTTTTATTCTCTGAAACAGTAAATATATCAAATATAATATTATGGACGAACCATCTTTATCCCCATTTTATTCTCAAATGACATTTTTTTTGGTAACGAGAAAATCTCGTCTCGTGTGGTTTTGTGGGCTCAAGGATTGATGTTCGTGAACTCCAAGATCAGGACTTGGCAGCTCCTACTTTCTATGTACCCGTATTGTTCTTATCCCACTTGACCGGAAAAATCTCGGATCTACACACCTCGAGGATTACATGTAAATTTGGTAAACTAAACCCCCCCCCCCAAGAATCGAACTCGGGACCTCCTGCTTTTAAGCAAGAGTTCTAACCGATCGACCCAACTGGGGTCCTCTATTCTCAAACGACATTTGTAGGTCTTGAACTGACTTGTGATCCTCATATATTTCTCCTATTGTATACACTGGCGTTATTAAACTATTTTTTTCCCCTTCTCAAGACTCGTTAATTTAAATGTTGAATAGATTGAAGTATTAGAGTAGCCAAGTGATTAAACTCTTTTATGTAACTAAAGTCCACTGAGGACTTTATAGTTGAGTTATGCCTAATTTAGGCACCCTGGTTTACCAATACCAACTAGCTAGCATCTAATTTTGATTGGATCATGTGGTGGTGTAATCCTGTTTGGGCCAGAACCAAACGGGCCTCCACTAGAGAGGACTGGGAAGACGGACGCCGGTGCGGACGGGAGCCTGCAAGACCAGAAATGGATCAGGGGGCCCGGTGAAGACCGGTGAAACCCTCTGATGCCTAAGTCAGTGGAGAGCTCGTAAGGCAGGGGGTTTCGGTATGTAAGAGTGTGTTCGTGTGGGAGAGAGTGTACCAGTGCATGGTACTGTACCTGTGATTTTTATAGGCGTTGGTGCCAAGACGAACGTTCGTAACGTTGGTAGATCGTGCCTAAAAAGGCGCCTTGATGGGCGCGCATAACGGGAGGAGTTATGCACTCAGGTGCCCGTTGGGATGCCAGGAAGTTCATGCCTCTTGATGATGGAGTGCGTGGCCTGGGGCGGTTATAACCGCAGCGTAAGCTAGAGAACCTGCTCGGCACCCTCTGGACACACCTTCCGAGCAGGTGACCCACATGGGGGCTCGAACGTGCTGTTCGGTGATATCCAGGGTTGTTCCGCGCAGCAGGGTTAATGTCCTTGTTCGGAAGTCATTCGTGGTTGTTCGGTATGGAAGGGCAGATGACCTGCCCGGAAATATGCCGCTGCGGAGCTTGACAACTTCCGATCACGGGGGTCATACGCTGGAGGTCTTCGAACCACCCTGATGAGGGCGTGGACTCCGGAGATGGTGCCACGTTTATTGACAGGACGAGAACGGGCCGTAGCGAGCCATCATGGGCCTAGGTGACCAGATTTGGCCACCACACTTGCCCCCCACGCTCTCGAGTGGCTCGGTGAGATGAGCACTTTGAGGGTGTCGCTTCTGCATTTAATGCGATGGCCCTTTACAGGGTGCCGCCGCTTGGGGTCCTGTCAAACGGCTAACCCGTCATGATGGGTGCAAAGCCGTGTACCCGAGGAGGAATTTTTGAAACTGGAAGGAGCGGCGTTTCGAGGCCCGCCTCGAATTTCGCCCCCTCCCTTTTCCTTATAAGGAGGGGAGGAGGCGAAGGCGGGAACCACGCCTACGAAAAACCTTCCTGCATTCCAGCCCTTGCGTTTTCTTGCCAGCCCAGATTTCCAGCTTCTTCTTCGTCTCCTCTTGCTGTTGCTGCTTCCTACGACCCTCCCAGCGATGGCGAGCAGAGGGAAGGCCGTTGCCGGAGCGAGCGGGGTGACCGTCGCGGCGGCCAGCAGACCACGGTACCGCCATTACAGCGGACTCCGTGAGCGGTTCAGGATCGGCGACGAGTATGAGATCATCGACGCGAAGGAGGGGGAGACGCTCCTGGCGAACAAACCAGGTTGCCTGCTCCTCTCCGTAGATCACCTGGAGGCGGGCTTCCGGCTGCCGCTGCCGGAAGTGGCGAAGGTGCTCCTGAACTGTTGGGGCGTTTCGCCCATACAACTGACGCCCAATACCTGGAGGTATATCTGCATCTTCGACGTCATCTGTAAGATTAAAGAGTGTTGCCCAGCTAGCTAGCCCAGAGGGGGGGTGAATGGGTTGTTAAAATTTCGATCTCTGATTAAAACCTGTTTACTAAAAAGATTACACTTAACAAACGAGGTTAGAGTTAGAGCAAATAAGACAACAATCACACAAAGCACATCCACAAGACACAAGGATTTTTATCCTGGTTCGGAACTCCTCTCCACAGGAGACCTACGTCCAGTCCCTGAGCAATGCCTCAGGATTTCACTACCAAGGGTACAATCCCCCTTAAGGATCCTTACACCCAGCCTCAACTGGTCTTCCTTCAACCTGAAGGGAAAACAACCACCCTGGATGCCACCAGGTCTTCCTTCGTCCAGAAGGGAACACAACTAAAGAAGAGAAAGTGAAGGAACAGGCTTCAGACTCTAGCTTGACCAGCTACAAGCTGAAGCTACCAAGGCCCGAGAGAGAAAGAGATTTAACAAGGTTTTCTCTCCAAGGACTACACAAGCTCTCACAAATAAAATCTCCTTTGATCACTGAGAGCTAAGAGGTAAGAACAAGGTTGGAGTGGAAGCTTCGCTCTTGTTTCAATCTTCTGAAGACTCGAAGAGATGGTGTTCTTTCTTTTCGAATTGCAAGCGTTGTTCGTCTTGTGTCTTCTCCGTCTTGAGTCTTATTTAAACTTCAGATTCAAATTTGAACGTTGAAGAATCCGTTGTCTCTTATCCTGGTGTACGTTAGACTGGTCACCAAGGAAGCTTCTGATCTTCAGTCTTTTATCCTTTAGTACACGCCAGAGAAATGTTTTAGAATCTTGAATCCAACGTTGTACAGATGAGTCTTGTCAGATATCTACAAGCATATCAACAATAAATAGTGGACAGCTAGGACTGCCGTCGATTGTTAGTTGCAGATGGAATAGATATTGCAATATATAGCAAAGCTCCTTTCTGTCTAAAAAGTACGTAGATAGAGTAGCATAAAAATGGAAGATATTGTCTGCATGCATGGGAGATACGATCAGAGAGTATTTAATGCGTAGCAGTCAACAGACGAGATATGACTTTGACTTTTCAACGCTAAAAAAAATTATACTGATACAACAGGAAAGTTGATATGAATACTCCCGATGATTTATGAAATCGTTATACAATAACAGACAAATCGTTATGACAGAGCATTATCAGATTATAATGATGAAATCGTTATGAGAGCTGAAGAAATCGTTACAACTATCAAGTCATTACGAGTTTCAAAGAAATCGTTACGAGATTTGAAGAAATCGTTACAGCTATCAAGTCGTTACGAGTTTCAAAGAAATCGTTACGAGAACTCTTAACAAATCGTTGCACGACGCAAATCGTTATGAGATGTAAGTCATTGAGTTTCTAAGAAATCATTGTGAAACACTTAAGAAATCGATATGAAATGCAAGTCGTTATGACAGTATAGAAATCGTTATGAAACTCTTAACAAATCGTTACACGAAGCAAATCGTTATGAGATCTGAAGAAATCGTTATGAAACTCTTAACAAATCGTTACACGAAGCAAATCGTTATGAGATCTGAAGAAATCGTTACGGCTAGAGAGTCGTTGCGAGTTCTAAAGAAGTCGTTACGAGGTCTAAAGAAATTGTTACGACAGTCAAGTCGTTACGGGTTCTAAAGAAATCGTTACGAGGTCTAAAGAAATCGTTACGACAGTCAAGTCGTTACGGGTTCTAAAGAAATCGTTACGAGGTCTAAAGAAATCATTACGACAGTCAAGTCGTTACGGGTTCTAAAGAAATCGTTACGAGGTCTAAAGAAATCGTTACGACAGTCAAGTCATTACAGGTTCTAAAGAAATCATTGCGATATCGATTTGTTTTGAATTTTTCGGTCAGAGAGGAAATCGTTCTGCTTATCAAAGAAGTCGATACAAAGACTTGGACAGAATGTGAGATGAGACTTACCTGATTGTCTTGAACTTTCATTTTTCTTTTATTTCCTGTTCTCAAGGCTCAAGTAATCCATTAGTACTATTTTGTTAATCATCAAAATTAATATATAAATAGATGAATTATTTATTATGGGGACAGTTTGGTCATCAAAGAGAACCGAGGCTCGGCAGATGTTTTCCGAGCTCACTTCAAGCTGTCTGCTTCCCGGGCGTCAGGAGTAGACATTTACTATGCAAAGCACCGAACAGACCGGATGCACATCGGGCTGTCCAACAAATATTCCAACAACAAGGGTTGGATGGGCAGGCTGCTTTTTGTGCGCCACCGGGGTGGTGCCGAGTGGGGATTCCCCACTGTCATCCGCTCGGCACGGAAGGACAGCTTTCCGAAGCTGATCCAAGACGAGGCGAGGGCATCGGACAGACTTCTCCGAGCAGGTGTTCGAAATGGAGAAGGATACGTGACCGAGTTCCAGCTCGTCAAGTACGGGTTGAGCAAACCGTGGAGTAAGTATACGACCTCTTGGTTGTTTTACTCTTGGGTTTGGTGACCTCATACTTACTCTTCCTCTTCTTATTTTCCTTGTGCGCAGTGGCCGCAGAGCTGGAGGCTGGGAGGGATCAAGAGGCGAATGAAGACTTTGCCGAACAGATCCCTGTCCTAGCGCACATGGTATATGAAGGCGACGACGTCGCCGCCGTTGTTCGGGTTCCCTCTGCCGTGAGGGTTGGCGCCGCAGTGACAACGACGCTCGTTGCTCCTTCACCTACTGAGGGGCGCCCAACCAAGGCACGGGCTCCTGAAAAGGGGCCTGGAAGGATCCGCCTGAAGAAGAAGGCCACCAAAGAGGTGGTTCCGGATGGAGCTCGGACTCCTCCGGCGGAGGGTGATGGAGCGAGTCGGCCTTCTGCTTCCGCAAAGAAGAGGCCGGTTTTGCTTGAAGAGAGCGCGGAGGAGGCGGAACAACTCCATGCTCGGAAGCGGAAGAAGACAGTTCAAGCTACTCCTCCACGTGACGAGGAGGGAACTAAAGAAGAAAGGGAAGCGCAGTTGCAGCTGCGCAGAAGAAGTAAGGCCGTACAATCGGCCGATCAGGGAGTGCCACGGGTGGCCTTCGTGACGCGCCCAGAGGTCGCACAGAAGATGGCGACCGAACTGGGGCTCATCTTTGTAAGCGAAGGGTCCGAGAGCCCTGCTGGAGGAGAGGCCAGGGGCTCCACCTGTTCGAAGGATAGGGAGCCCTCTGATGCTTCCAACGTTGGTGGTGCCGAGGACGGTGCTATCAGCCACACTGCGGAGGCTCCTTCCGGAAGGAATGAAGAAATTGCGGCGTCTCTTGTTCGGCAGGAGGAGGGCGCTGATGCAGTGGAAGTTTCCGCCCCTACTGGGGTGGCGGCTAGCAGCGCGATGTCTCCGACGCCAAGCGCAACTCTGTCCGGAGGGCAGGAAGTGGCTCCTGCTGCAAGGGCCCCTGAAAAAGCAGTTGCGACGACGGGGACGTCCGAGGAGGTTGCTGCTACCATCGGGGGTATCCCGCCCCCCCGTGCCCCCCACCGAGGTGGTTGCTAATGTAAATGCAACCTCCAAGGTAGTTGAAGGTGCTGAGGGGGAGGCTGCGGGTGTTGGGGGCAGTGCTCGGGCTGAAGAGTCCGAAGACGACAGAAGACCCCTCAGTGAAGCGTTGCTGAAGAAGCTTCCTGCAGACCCTTCGGTAGCGGCGCTGGAGGCGACCCTTCGTTGCATGGAGGATGCGCCAAGGGAGCTGCCCGCGAGCCCCACTGCTTCTCACCTCGACCAGCTGGTAAGGTGTCTGGACCTTCCTTCCGAGCAGACCACGGAGAGGTCAGTAGAAGGTTACCACCCGGAGGGCCAAGGAGAAGATGGCTTGAGCGATGTTGATGTGGAGGCTCTTGCGGATGGAATGTCCAAGTCGCTGGGCATTCTGAAGGCTCTGGCTGTTCGGGGCCAGAGACAGAAGTATCTCTGCGAGGCGCAGACAGCTTTCTGCGAGGACCTCTCAGCGAGGCATAAAGCTCGCGAAGCAGTGCTGGAGGAGGAGGTGAAAGACCTCAAAGCTGCCCTCCAAGCTGCGAAGCTGGATGCTACCTTGGCGCGGGCCGAAAAGGACGCCCTGGCCAAGGTAGTAGTAGATGCGGAGGTCCGTGCCATTGTCGACTACAAGGTCGGGCTAGAGTATAAGGAAGACTTGGAGCAGTATGGGGCCCGCTGCTACAGGGTGGGTCTCAATGCTGGGAAGGAGGTCGGGGAGTGACTTTCCTGGGTTGAACGTGCCCGGGAAGCCTTCGAGGCTGCCGTTCGGGAATGCTGACGTCGCACTCAAGACGTCCGCTTGGATGGTGTGCGCATCGCACAATTCCAGTCTGGGCGGATGCCCTCTTCGAGTGAAGATGCTGGTCCTTCCGAACAAGCTCCTTAATTCCCATGCCTCATGTCTTCTTGTACTTCCCTTTTTGTAACCACGGCCAAGAAAGGCCTGCTTGTAAGCACAAAACTTCTTGTAAATGAAATTATCTGCTTCACGAGTTTATCTATAGCGTCACTTTCTCTATCTTCTCCCTTTTGTGGTTGTTCCTACTCGGATCGGAATCTGCTAGCTTCATAAGCGTTGCGTGTAAAACGCAGATCGTTGGGAACCGTAAAGGAGGTTCCGATCAGGTGTATATGCCAAATGCTGTGAAACAACATGAGTGGGGAGAGGAGAGGTAGGGCGCTGAAAGAAGGCTTTTATAAATAATAAGCCTTAAGATTAGAGACATGCCAAGTCCTGGGTATGGCTTCGCCACTAGGGGTAGTTAGCTTGTATGAGCCTTTTCCGAGGACATGGGTGACCTGATAAGGTCCTTCCCATTTGATGGCAAGTTTGCCGACTGCTCTTCGGGGGTCCGAAGCCGAACAGCGGCGCAGAACCAAATCTCCCACGTTGAACCGCCTTTCCTTGACTCGCGCATTATAATACTGTGCGAGTCGTTGCTGGTAAGAAACGAGGCGAATGCTGGCGTCGCTTTGTCGTTCGCCAAGCATGTCCAAGTTTTCCCGAAGGGCACGGTTATTGGCGGCTTCGTCGAAGTGGGTTGTTCGGATGGTTGGAAGGGCTACTTCCAAAGGTACAACTGCTTCTGAGCCGTAGGCCAAATGGAAGGGTGTTTCGCCTGTAGCTACCCGAGCAGTCGTTCGGTTGGCGTTTTCGACCAAACCGTTAGCCTGGGGATGAGCCACGGAGGTGAAGTGGTTGTAGATCCCGAGCTCAGCGCATTTCTGCTTGAAGAAATTGCGACGCGAACTGCTTCCCGTTGTCAGAGGTGATCACCCTTGGGACGCCAAACCTGCAAAGAAGGTTCTTCCAGACGAACTTCCATGCGGCTTGTTCGGTGAGTGTGGCAACGGGTTCGGCCTCGATCCATTTGGTGAAGTAATCGATGGCTACGAACAGGAACTTCTTTCGCCCTTGGGTCTCAGGGAAGGGACCCAAGATATCAATGCCCCATCTGGCGAAAGGGCGCGGCTCGAACAGGCTGTGAAGCTGTTCGGCAGGCTGCTTGATGAGCTCTCCGAACTTTTGGCATTCTGGGCATTTCCTGACAAAGGACATGCAATCCTTCTGAAGAGAAGGCCACCAGAACCCTGCTCGGATAATGCTGCGCGCTCGCGTTCTGCCCCCCAGTGGCTACCGCACAGCCCCTCGTGGACTTCTTCTGTGGCCGCAAGGGCCTCCTCAGGATTGAGGCAACGCAGAAGAGGTCTTGAAAGGGGCGTCGGTACAGCTTGCCTTTCGAGGGTGAAATGCTGAGAACGCATCCTGACTCTCCGAGCTTCGCCCTGTTCGGGCGGAAGCTCACCCCGGAGTAAGTATGCCAAGAGAGGGTCCACCCAACTCGGAGTTGGTGGGCCCATTTCTATGGCAGCTACATTTACCTCTGTGCTCGGTAAGGCGAGCTCTTCAATAAACACGGAGCGGGAAGGGGCGATGTCACCTGAAGATGCCAGTTTGGCCAGTGCATCAGCTCGCGCATTCTGCTCTCGTGGAACATGTATAACTTCGAAGTATATGAGGCCCTCTGCTTGGCTCTTGACCTGTTGGAGATATTGAGCCATGCGGGGTTCCCTCACTCCGAACTGCCCGCTCACCTGGCTGGCAACCAATTGAGAGTCACTAAAGACTCTAAGCCGAATAGCTCCAAGGTGCCTAGCCATGCGGATACCGGACAGCAAAGCTTCGTACTCGGCTACGTTGTTGGAGGCCGGAAAGCGGAAGCGGAGGGCGTATTGGAACTCTAACCCCTCCAGGGAGGTGAGGACCAAACCAGCTCCACTTCCTGTGATGCAAGAGGATCCGTCGACGTAGAGCTCCCATGGGGGTTCGTCTGCCAACGGTGGATCCTGTTCGGCCGGGAGGGTACATTCTGCCACGAAGTCTGCTAACGCCTGCGCCTTGACCGCCGTCCTCGGTCGAAAGCTGATGTCGAACTCGCCAAGCTCTATCGCCCACTTAACCAGCCTGCTGGAAGCCTCCGGCCGCTGAAGGATGGATTTCAGCGGCTGATCGGTTAAAACCGTGACTGAATGGGCCTGAAAATAGGGCCTAAGCTTCCGGGCAGCCGTGACGAGAGCAAGGGCGAGTTTTTCTGCCCTAGGGTACCTCCTTTCAGCTTCTTGGAGGACCCTGCTGATGTAGTATACCGGATGCTGTGCCGCTCCCACTTCTCTGATCAAGACTGCACTGATGGAGTGTTCGGTGACCGAAAGGTACACGAACAGAGGTTCCCCGAGCACAGACTTTGAGAGAACAGGAGGGGCTGCCAAATATGCCTTCAGCTCGGTGAAGGCGGCCTCGCATTCGTCAGTCCACCATACTTGCTCCCCTTGCTTCGAGGCACTTTTAGGGCCTCGGAGCAACTTAAAGAAGTTAAAACTTCTTTCTGCTGCTCGGGACATGAACCGGTTCAGTGCCGCAAGGTGCCCTGTCAGACGCTGGATGTCGCGTACTGTCTTTGGACTGCTCATCTCAAGCACGGCTTGGATTTTCTCCGGGTTTGCCTCTATTTCTCTGTTTGATACGAGGAAACGAGGAACTTGCCCGACCGAACACCAAACGCGCACTTGGCAGGGTTAAGCTTCATATTATACTTTCGCAGAGTTGCGAAAGTTTCTTGGAGGTCGGAAATGTGGTCAATACTCGGAAAGCATTTTGACCAGCATGTCATCCACATAAACTTCCATGTTGCGCCCGATCTGCTGCTCGAACATCTTGTTGACCAGCCGCTGGTAAGTTGCGCCCGCGTTCTTTAGACCGAAAGGCATTCTGGTAAAACAGTATAAGCCTAGGTCTGTGACGAACGTGGTGGCGTCTTGGTCCGGGGGATGCATGCTGATCTGGTGGTAACCAGAGTAGGCATCCAAAAAGCTGAGAAGCTCGTGACCGGAAGTAGCATCCACCAGCTGGTCAATGCGCGGCAGAGGGAAGTTGTCCTTGGGCGTTGCTTTATTGAGATCTTTGTAATCAACGCACACACGCCATTTACCGTTGGCCTTGCGTACGAGGACCACGTTGGAGATCCATCTTGGGTATTGGGCTTCTCGAAGGAGCCCAACAGTTCGGCTCTTGACTACGTGATCCTGAATCACGGTCTGCCGTTCCCGGTTCACAGGTCGCCTCCTCTGTTGAACTGGTGGGACCCGGGGATCCAGGCAGAGGCGATGCACCATTACCTCCGGGGGAATGCCCGGAAGCTCATCATCAGACCAAGCGAACACGTCCAAATTGGCCAGTAGGAAGGCTGTGTAGCGCTGCTGCTCGGCCTTTGTCAACAAGGCGCCAATGTATAGGATGTGTTCGGGGTCTTCGTCTACCTGGACGGGGATTAAATCTTCAGCAGGCGTTCCTCGGCTGGTGAAAGGTTGATCGGTCGCTGGAGGGGCTGGATCAGCGAGTGGTTGCTTGTCCCTTAAAGAGAGGACATAGCAACAGCGAGACTCGCGCTGACAACCGAGCACTTCACCAACTCCGCTTGGAGTAGGGAACTTCATCTTCTGATGGAGTGACGAAGGTACCGCTTTTATACGGCCGATCAGACCTCTGCCGAGGATGGCATTGTATCCAGGCATGTTGTCGATGACCAAGAAGTTAACAATCTTGGTCACGACCCTTGGAGCCGTCCCTAAGGTGATCGGGAGGCGAACCCTTCCCATGGGCTAAACCGAAACCCCCGAAAAGCCGAACAAAGGCGAGTTTACAGGGGCGAGTTGATCGGTTCTCAGACCCATGAGGACAAAACAGTCGTAAGCCAAGACATCGGGGGCGCTTCCATTATCCACCAGAATCCGGCGCACATTACAGTGGTTGATGGTGGCTGAAATGACCAACGCATCGGTGTGTGGGGTCGTAACCCCTACAAGATCTTCGTCCGAGAAGGTAATAACCTCCTCGGGCTGTGCGCGTGCAGGACTGGTGGGATATGGAGTAGGCCGGGGTGCCGAAGGCCTATCTATGACATGCACTCGCCTTGCGTAATCGCGTCGGCTTCGAGTGCTTTCTCCACCTGCGCCGAAGCCTCCCGCGATCACATTGATCTCCTGCCCATTGGGCTCATTGTTGATTGGCTGCTCGGGAGTCCGCTCTCGGCGTCTGGGGCGCTCTTCGTTTCGGCGCACAAACCGTCCAAGGTAGCCGCGCTTGATAAGGTCTTCGATTTCGTCCTTAAGCTGGCGGCACTCAGAGGTGTCGTGGCCGTGGTCGCGATGGAAACGACAGTATTTGTTCTGATCGCGCTTCCAAGGATCGGAGCGCATCCTCTGTGGCCATCGAACAAATGCTTCGTTCCTGATCTCCGCCAGGATTTGTTCGGGTGCCACAGTGAGGGGGGTGTAGTTGGTGAAGGGGCGCGGACGGCGCGGAGAGTCACCATTGCGTCGTCCTTTCTTCCGATCACGGTCGGAATCGTTGTCGGAAGGCCTCTTCTTGTCCGACTGCTCCCCCTGTTCGGCCCTACTCGCTGCTAAGCTCTCCTCGCAAGCGGCGTGGCGCTGCGCGATGGAGAGCAGCTCGGCAAGTGTGGCGGGCTGCTGGACGCCGAGGGTCCTCTGCAAAAATCCGTCGCGAGTGCCCTGAATAAGGGCACTGGTTGCCAGAGGGACGTCCAAGCGCGAGATGCGAAGCGCCTCTGTTCGGAACCTCTTGACGAAGTCCCAGAGTGCCTCGCCTTTCTTCTGGCGCACGGCCAGGAGAGAAGCCGCCGTCCGCGGCTGCGACCTTCCGCCAAGGAAGTTGTCCCGGAAGGACTTCTTCAGTTGGCGGAAGGAGGTGATGGAGCCCGCCGGGAGGGTTTCGAACCAGGCCCTGGCGGTCTCCTTAAGGGTTGCAGGGAAAGCCCTGCACTTGGCCGCATCCGATGCTCCGTGGAACACCATGTGCGACTCAAAGCCATGGATGTGGTCGGCCGGGTCGGTAGTGCCGTCATAGGGCGCGATGGTGGGCAGTGGGAGCTTGGAAGAGACTTGAGCTTCCAGGATCTCCCTGGTGAAAGGGGAGCGGAAGTCCAAGTCATCTTCCGCTGGAGCTTTCCCTTCCGCGCGCTGAACCATCGCGTCCACGCGGCGCTCGAGGTCGACGACACGTCGCAGGCGCCTAGCGAGCTCCTGTTCGGAGTTAGCGGAGCCTCCTCGTCCGGACGCGTGGGAGTTGGCTCCCACGATCGATCGTGGCGGACGGGGGGAGGCGACAGAGCGACGGGGCGAACGCCCGCGGCGCTCCGGTGCCCGCTCTTCGGACGGGGCTCGATGCGACCGGCGCGGTGAGTCTGCCTGCTGCTCTTGAGGCGCCGGGAGGATGTGAGAACGCCGATGCGACGCCGCCGCCTGCCGCTCTCGCGGCGGGGGGGCTGCCGAGGCTGGTGGTCCAACCAGCTGAGCCTGCAGGGCAAGGCAAACACCTGTTAATTGCTGCATCTGCCCCCGAAGTTCCGCTACTTCCAGGGTAGTTGCAGGCGCGGCGGCCGCCGGTGGGGGGACGTCGTGATTATTGGTGCCCACAGGGGCAATGTTGACGTCGACAGGAGTAGACCGGCGAGGAGAATTTGCTTGTGAGCGACGAGATCTTGTCACCCTACTCCCTGCATTCTGGTGAGAGGATCGTCCGCGAGCCATGACTGCGTCGTTCCCACAGACGGCGCCAAATGTGGTGGTGTAATCCTGTTTGGGCCAGAACCAAACGGGCCTCCACTAGAGAGGACTGGGAAGACGGACGCCGGTGCGGACGGGAGCTTGCAAGACCAGAAATGGATCAGGGGGCCCAGTGAAGACCGAGGAAACCCTCCGATGCCTAAGTCAGTGGAGAGCTCGTAAGGCAGGGGGTTTCGGTATGTAAGAGTGTGTTCGTGTGGGAGAGAGCGTACCAGTGCATGGTACTGTACCTGTGATTTTTATAGGCGTTGGTGCCAAGACGAACGTTCGTAACGTTGGTAGATCGTGCCTGAAAAGGCGCCTTGATGGGCGTGCATAACGGGAGGAGTTATGCACTCAAGTGCCCGTGGGATGCCAGGCAGTTCGTGCCTCTTGATGATGGAGCGCGTGGCCTGGGGCGGTTATAACCGCAGCGTAAGCTAGAGAACCTGCTCGGCACCCTCTGGACACACCTTCGAGAGGTGGACCCACATGGGAGCTCGAACGTGCTGTTCGGGATATCCAGGGTTGTTCCGCGCAGCAGGGTTAATGTCCTTGTTCGGAAGTCGTTCGTGGTTGTTCGGTATGGAAGGGCAGATGACCTGCCCGGAAATATGCCGCTGCAGAGCTTGACAACTTCCGATCACGGGGGTCATACGGTGGAGGTCTTCGAACCACCCTGATGAGGGCGTGGACTCCGGAGATGGTGCCACGTTTATTGACAGGACGAGAACGGGCCGTAGAGAGCCATCATGGGCCTAGGTGACCAGATTTGGCCACCACAGATCATATGTACACGTAATTAATTTGGGCTACATGAAGGTCTTTAATTAGTCACCTTTGACCCCCAAGGATGGAGGTGATCATTTTGTAGGGGGTGGATGATGTGGGGTTGGTGTGGAGGATGGTGTGATAAAAAAGAATAGTATCTGTTGCACATCTATAATGTTGTAGAATAATAGTGGAATATTAATTAGATATATACTTATGTATTTGGTCCGAGAGGTTGATGTAAGACGAAATATAAGAAGGAGCCGAAATAAAAATATATACAAATGGAAAAAACAATAGAGAGAGACTAAAATATAAATTATAAATTTGTTAATTATTATCTTATTAAAATACCTAAGAAATAAAAATTAGAGAGGAGGGGCATGGCCCCATGCATAACTGGGTCCGCCCCTGCTTGGTCCTCCATAAGATATTATGGTAAGTCCCACATGCTTTTGGATAAGAGTAAGTTTTACTTATATCTTGTTTTTCCTATATACTAAATGGGAATCAACACACATCTAACGGATTTTGGGATCAGTATAAAAATCCAAACGAGAAACCGGTGTTGGATATATACTGGCCTAATCAAAATCCAAATGAAAAAGAAAATGGTATTTATACGGAATCATCAATGTTAGAAAACTAAAGGGTATTCTCCATATACATTCTATACTAAGGTGGTGTGGGTGGAATTGGTACACAAAATAAAGGAAATAATGTTCCTTTCTCTATAAGTTAATCAGTTACATTATTATTAATGTTATACTTTTGTTTTTATACATATACACATAACCATGCACCCTTTTAAAATGACTTCCTTATAATAATGCATCCCAGATGCCTCTCCATCAACTCACCAATTGTATTGAAAAGAAGCTTAGCTAATCATTGTTTCATGAGGACTTTTGATCTGATCTCTTGTATGAGTACATCATATGATGAGCCATATTAAAAAATAAATCATACATTTCATGTGAAAATTTTTCTTTGAATGTGACGGGGATTATTGTTTTAACCATACACAATAATGCTTAGTTACAATTTTATCTAGAATGTATACATGGTATATATGTTTGATCAACATTAACATTAATACCACACGAAATGAAATCTTGAATGAAAAAACAAGACGTTCACGTTGGTTGCAATGAAATTGTTAATTCCATGGATCTTACACTGTTTGTGTGGACCATGTTGAAGAATTATTGATATTAATTAATAAATCATAAGATCTGCAGGTTATATCTAATATGTTAATTTATTGCTGTTTGTTTAGTTCTTATTTAAAAGGAAATTGGATTCATGCATGTAATTGTACTGATTGGCAGAGTTAACAGGAAAAAAAAATTATCTTCACTAAAAAGCAAAAGATTGAAGTACTTAATCTATCAGATTTGTTATCTAGTTTTCTAATTCACGATTTTTTTTGTAGAAGGTTCTATTAATTTACACTTGGTAAGGAAATGCCATTCCAAATTAATGGACATCCCAGTACCATTTGTAGTACTATGAAACTGCAATTTCAAAAACCTATCAGCTCATAATTATAGGGCAACACCCCCCTTCTCCCAACCCCCACCACACTGATTTCAATTTCAATTCAAAACTATCACAAGCAAAAACCCATAATCTTTCAAAACCAAGGGAGACTATGATTATCCTATATATTCTTGCTAGTGCTAAACTTGATGATCCAGAAAAAAGTGTTTTTATTTAAGAGAAATGCTTATTATAGAACTTTTTGTTAACAAAAATGATGTGAATTATAAGAAAATAATTTTATTGGTTGAGAAAGAGAGATAGATAGATCTTCTAAGACCTTCTCAACTCATAAAATTATTTTTTTACAATTCACATAATTAATTTATTACAAGATGTGTCACATAATAAACATTTCTCAATGAATGACTTGTTATCCATTTCTTATTGTCGTTCCAAATGAAATACAAAGATCCAACTAGAAATGGTCCTCCCTAATTACACCTGCCCTTCCCACCAACCCAAAAGAACGTAATGGAGAAGGGGAAAAAAAAGAACTGAGTCTAAGTGGAGAAATATTTCATGTGAAGAATATTGTGGGGGATATACTAAAGTAGGAACCCAAATCCAAAATTGAAGAGATCAAACCGGTGTAAAAACTATGCGATATCGACGTTGTAACCAGAACAAATATTTTTGATTAGTTTCTCTACTTTGGATCCCTTTCCTGCTGCTTATAGATATCTCACCTTTTCCCTTAATTTGCAAGCTAACATTTAATTATTCTTATATATACATTACACACCCACACACACAAGCTCGGAATATAACATTCATTAAGTTCTTTGAAGAAGAAAAGAAGGATACAAAAACATACACGCCTATTAAAAGGCCGTGGTCAATTGAATCTTTACAAGAGCATCTTGGCTTTAAACTTTGGAAATTGCCTGTTGCATGACGAGTGAGATGCACGTGTAATTGACATGATTGGAGGAACACGTGCAGGTGCAACCATGCAAATTAAAAGGCATTTTTTTTGACGGTTTTGTCACAAGGGGTGGCAAAAACTGTTAAAAATAATATTAAGAAAACTGATCACCAAACCCCATGTTTAAATTTGGAGTCCCTTTTAATCCTTCCAGTTCAATACTATATGACCTAGACAGCAGTATGAAAAGTGTGTTTTATGCATGTTGGGAATAGCAGAATTAATCTTATATTTCGTGAGAGGTACACATGTAGCTTACTCTTTGAGCCCCTCTTCCTCTCAAAACCCAGTTTCCTGCTGCAACTAATTAAGGAACACCCTGACCTGCCCTAAACACCAAGTGTAGGACCCCTTCGGCATTCCTCCCTCCTCAATATCCCTAATCAAAATGTGTCCATCTTCTTTAATAGGTTAGGAGGAGGATGCAGGTGGGAGTTAGCTGGTGTAGGTCAACCTCCTGGCTCTCGTATCTACAAGTGGAAACACTGCCAGCCACAGAGCAGCCCATTGGGAGGGGGCTCTACTTGTAAAGCAACCACCGGAGGAATTCCCCATTAATCCCCCAAGAGAGGTGTGTGGGTGGGGATTATCAATTGAAAATTGTTAGATTGGCGACGATGACTCGGGTCTTACGACCCGACCGACCATGACTCGGGTCTTACGACCCGGATCCGCATGATTAAGTATGTCGTAACTCTGATACAGGGTTCGATAGAATTAGGGGAGAGAAGAATTTGAGGAGGAGAGTGAATTGGATGGCCGGGAAGGCGAGGGCATTCAAGGCACCAGAATAGTTTGGTGGGATATTCCATCTTCCATGAGGCAGACCATTGTCCACCAGAGCCAAAGGTGGTCCTTGGACAATGTTTTGTTGTGGATTTGATGGGCTCAATTGCCCCCGCACTTAAAATGGTGGTATCCATGAATTAGGGGGGGTCATCCACTTGTCGATCTTGATAGCGTGATAGGTTATTAACGACAGTCCCCCTCAAGACTTTATAATTGATTAATTATACTTTTTAGTATCATCATCTCTTATCAAATCTCGAAGGGCAGACATGGATTTGGAGGAAACAATGCTCGCCAATTTGTTGGTGTTGGCCACCCACAATAGGGGGGCGAGGGAGGAAGGGTTGGTCGGCTGCAGCTACCAGCCACCCCCCAGTCAAACTGGTCTGAACACATGCCTGCTTGCCGGAGCCCAAACGTCCCAATAGAAGGTAAAGAGAGAGAGAGAGAGGATCCCCCCCCCCCCCCACCCGGGCGCCGGCAATGGGCGAGAGGAGAAGGCGGTGGGGCCCGCGCGGTCCATCGTTTTCTCCTCTGGGTTTCGTGCCCAACTTGTGCTATGATGCTGGAGAGAGAGGTGTGGGCTAGGAGGCCGTTGTTAATGTGCTTGAATGGAATTCCGATGGGGGGTAGTTGAGAGCTGCAGCAGCAGCAGCGGCCTGTTCATCCACTGCTACTGCGGAATGAAAGAGAGAGAGAGAGAGGGGGGGAAGGTAGCGAGAGGGGGGGATGGCAGGCAGGGATCACGTGGAGGTCCTCTTCTCATTTAAAGCCGTTAAACCACACCGGCCCTCCTCCCCCTTAACGATCTCTGTCCCTCTCATTGCCGTTCTCACCCTCCTCCTCCTCTCTCCCTCTTCCCCTCCCTGTCTCTCAATCTCAATGAAGCTGCCCTCTTAGTCGCGTATGAGGAGTGGCAGGGGCGGGGTGGTGTTCGATCTGGGTTTCTCTGTTCTTCTGCTCCCGTAGGGGCTCGAGGTTCCGTTCCTCGTCTTCACTTCTGATGTAAGTTTGACCTCTCTCGATCCTGAATGCCCCTTCGGGGTTTGTGAATCATGGCCCGTCTGGGTTTCCTTTGCCAAGTGACTTCTCCTTCACGCCTGTGAGCTAAAGATGGCATCTTTTGGTTCTCTATACTATTCGAATGGGGGGGGGGGGAGCAATACTGCAACCGCTTCCTGGGTTGTTCACTAGGAGTAGGACTGTCCTGCTGCTCGAAATGATCGGGCAGTGGAAGCTGTGAGCTTGCTTCTCTCCTTCTGGATATGGACATGTGAACGGCCTCCTGAAGCCGGCTCTCTTTCTCTTTTGCTTCTTGTTTGTAGACTTTATCATAAGGAATTCTATCTGAGTCAGAATTTCCTTTTCCCCTCCCATCTTCCGCTGTGATTAACGGTGTCGCTAGTTCAAATCCCTAGTTAAGTTTGAATCGAAGAGACCCAATGTTTGGTTGCATCAAACACGTGCTGATGCTGCCGATAAGCAATCGATCAATTAAGACATATAGATTGTTTGATTGCAGAACGTAGCATAATGTGTCTATGTTATGTTCCATGTGAAAAGTATCCTTCCTCCCATATGGAAATATGGTGTCATGCACTTTATAGCAGCACATGTCTAGTCAGACTTTTTGGGTTTGGGGTCCACTGCCTTTCACTCGAACAAAAAGCGAACCACCCAGTTGCATGTTTCATTTCGTCTCTTGAATAACCTGTCAGCGGTGTGTCGTAACTTTCGATATGTAGTTCCTCTCAGGTTCGCTGTCACTGTTTATTATAATGCTAAGTTCATGCTGGCGTAATTGTTATTATCTGGTATTGATATTCAAATAGATATGGGACATTAGTCTATTGATTCATGACATAGCCATGGCATATTTGGGATTTTGGCCCACTAAGTTATGCCTATGAGCGGAGAGAGGGAGTCTGAAGAGCTATTCCATAGACTGGAACTTCATTGCTGAATGAATAATTTGAGGGAGATGCATGGATATGCATTTGCAGGACATAAAATATTTACTTTGGATTTTGTCAATTGACTCAATTCTACATACTTACTACAAATGTCTGTCATGCAGTATGGCTGAAATTCAAAGACGAGCAATTATGGGGGAGGCTTGGCCTATGAATGGAGTAATAAAGGGAATATCTCCGTTAGGCATGCAGCGGCCTCATCAGAGGTTGATAATTTCTGCAAGGCTCTTGGTGGGAAGACAGCAATTCACAGTATTTTAATTGCAAATAATGGGATGGCTGCTGTCAAGTTCATGCGCAGCATCAGGACATGGGCCTATGAGACCTTTGGAACAGAGAAGGCCATCTTGTTGGTTGCGATGGCAACACCAGAAGATATGAGGATAAATGCAGAGCACATTAGAATTGCTGATCAATTTGTTGAAGTGCCTGGAGGAACAAACAACAATAATTATGCTAATGTCCAATTAATTGTTGGGGTATGTTCTTTCTTTGAAGATTTCACGTTTATTCCTCTGATTTCTAGAATGATGTGACTCTTTTGAGGCAGTGGCGCCTCAACTAGGCTGTGGGCATGTGTAAAATTTTAAAACTACCTACTGGATTTGTCACAGACTGCGGAGATAACTCATGTTTCTGCTGTTTGGCCTGGTTGGGGCCATGCATCAGAGAATCCAGAGCTTCCAGATGCATTAAGTGCAAAGGGGATAATATTCCTTGGACCTCCAGCTGCATCTATGGCTGCACTAGGGGACAAAATTGGTTCTTCTCTTATAGCTCAAGCAGCAGGAGTACCAACCCTCCCATGGAGTGGTTCACATGTAAGTTTGTGGTTTCTCTGATGCATTCTGCATGCATTGCTTTCTCCTTTCACTATATGCATGTTTTCTCCTTTATTGTTCTGTTATATGCTTATTAATTTTTCAGGTTAAAATTCCACAAGATAGTTGTTTAGATTCGATTCCGGAGGATATCTATCGACAAGCTTGTGTTTACACAACAGAGGAGGCTGTTGTGAGCTGTCAGGTTGTGGGTTACCCTGCAATGATCAAGGCTTCCTGGGGTGGCGGTGGCAAAGGAATAAGGAAGGTTTGCCTTATACCCTGGGTCAATGTAATCGTTTGTGGAAGTCATAGTACCTTTGCCACTTTTTTATAAAAGAAAGAAACTGAATGATTTCAAGTTGATGTAAAGTAATAGTTGAGTTTTCTAGAGAAAGGTTGATAGATTCAAGTATTCCTTAACCTTCCTAGCTCAAGATGTGCCCTACGGAGGAAAAAAGTTATGTCACACTAAGTATGCTCTAGTGTTGTCTAAAAACTGAATTTAATGGTTATTTTATTGAAATTTCATATCAACAATTGACAAGGTAGATGTGTTGGAGTGTCTTATTCTCTACTCTGGTGCCAAAGCAAAGTAATGTCAATATATGTTGGGTTATTGAAGAGAAAAGTTCAGGAAAATGTCTTACCTCTTTGATTGAAAGTATCAAAGATCTTAGTCTATGCCTTTGTGGAAAGAATAATAATTCTTTTCCTTCCATAGTGCCATGGGCAGTGATAAGTGATCTATGTAGTAAAATATACTGCATAGAGACATTTTTTCCTCTCCCCAATGTTTGGGCATCTTTTGACATCATGAACATAATGACAGATGCCATGACTTGCCTTATACAATATCATTTACTTAAATTGCACAGATGGTTGATTGTGGCTTGTCATTTTCATAAACCATGTTGCTGACCTGAAGTCAACTTCGTTTTATTTGTGATTGATTCCCTACCTCAAGGTTTTAAAAATCAGACTGGGAACTGGTTATAGCCAGTTTTGTTTCTGATTCCCATTCTGATGTCTGAACTGGAAACTGCCAGTTATGGGCAACAGATTTGATTTGACCTTGTTCCGTTAAGAATATAAATATTAAATAACATTTAAAGATTAAAAGATGGACAAACAGACTGAAATAAAATTTTGTTGGCATCGAGCTGGTTTTGGCCAGTTTTGAGCTGGTTGTCTGATTCATTTTGAAACTGCCTAGTTCTGGCCATGTTATCACTTTCTTTGGCCAGATTTGTTGGTTGCTTTGGCTCATAAGAAGGGTGAATTTAATTGTCTCTCTTGTCTTGGTGATAATTAGGTGCATAATGATGATGAAGTCAGAGCTTTATTCAAGCAAGTCCAGGGTGAAGTTCCTGGGTCTCCAATCTTCATAATGAAAGTTGCTTCTCAGGTGAAGTCCAACTGAAACTAATATGCCATGCAAAAGTCCTAGAATGTTTTAAGCTTAATTGTAGTGCTTATATGGATTTTCCATTACGACTTGGAAAGATTTACGTTCCTTTCTTTTACTTGTAGAGCCGGCATTTAGAAGTTCAGTTACTGTGTGATATGTATGGTAATGTAGCAGCACTGCATAGCCGTGACTGCAGTGTCCAAAGGCGTCATCAAAAGGTAACATTGTCCTTAGAACCTCTTTTTTCCTTATATCTGTGCATGCCTTGATGAATCAACATCACCATATGCATGCATGTTGCAAGTTTTATATCCTTTTGGTCCTGGATCATGTCTTAGTTGTACAAAAATGAAGAGTTATCATCAGATACTGCCTTTCAAATTTCAGTAGTCATCATTAACTGAACATCTGTTGTGATGCTACCACTTATTTTCCCTCTTTACCCCCATCTTCTTAATTTTGAAAACATTTTAGGAAGGATGCCTCTGAAAATAGTTTGTTTGATTTCGGATGTCCAATAGATCATTGAGGAGGGTCCCATTACTGTTGCACCCCTTGAGACAGTGAAACACCTGGAGCAGGCAGCAAGGAGGCTGGCTAAGTGTGTTGGCTATGTTGGTGCTGCAACTGTAGAGTATCTATACAGTATGGAGACTGGTGAATATTATTTCTTAGAGCTCAACCCACGCTTGCAGGTTTGTCCTTTTGGCACATGTAATAAAAAAGCCTAGATCAATTCAAATTCATATGGATTCTCTAAATTGCTTTCTTTTCCAGGTTGAGCATCCTGTCACTGAGTGGATTGCAGAAATAAATCTTCCAGCTGCTCAAGTTGCTGTTGGAATGGGCATCCCTCTTTGGGCTATTCCTGGTACAAGCTTATCTAGTATCAATAATCAAATTGTGCTCCCTTCTTTAATCACTAATGAGCTCTTATCTTTACTATAAGAAATCAGGCGCTTTTATGGAATTGACAATGGTGGAGGGTATGATGCTTGGAGAAATATATCAGTTCTTGCTGCTCCATTTGATTTTGATAGAGCACAATCTGTAAGACCTAAAGGACACTGTGTAGCTGTTCGGGTAACAAGTGAAGATCCAGATGATGGCTTCAAGCCTACTAGTGGGAAAGTGCAGGTACACTCAGGCTTATATTGATAATGCTACTGTATTGCCCCTTTGGCTTTCTATAACTCGCATATCTTGTTTTTCAGGAGTTGAATTTTAAGAGCAAGCCAAATGTATGGGCATACTTCTCTGTTAAGGTATGCGATCTTGAATGTTTAAACATTATCTGAGAGTGGAAATAAGTTGATAGGAAGCAAGGATTTGCAGTTTTCTTTTTCCATGTCTAACGTTTTCTTCTGTTGATTGCATTTGACAAGTTACTGAAATCCTTTTTCTTGTTCTAGGGCTGTCTTCTCATATACTTTGGCTACTTTTATATTGTGAATGAACTCATGAAGTACATGATGGTACATCTGTTGAGTGTCTTATTTTCCTGCATAATGAATGATTTGTCAATTTGAATGGTATTCTTGATTCTCAAGTGTTGGAGGGAATTTTCCTATATATCCTTGAAAAATATTGGAAGTAGTGAAAAGTTTCATATTGAATGGCAAAACATATCAGATATGGGTTACCTTTGTACATCTAGCTATTGAAGACTTGAAGTAAATAATGATGGAAGAATGATTGATACTGAGTGGATTATATAAAGTTGGGGTAATCCACTTTGTTGTTTTAACGTTAATGATTTTCTGCTTTCGAGCCTACAACATGTAGCATGGTTGGCCACGTTACTGGCCCCAAGAGGCATGGTTGTGTGTTTGAACCAACCCTAGGCAAGCACACAATCACACATACAGGTGTATGCAGACATGTTGATGCAGGGTTTGGGGTTTAGCAGTCCGCAACCTGGATCTTCTGCTTTTGGGCATAGAATATGTGCCATTGTTGGCCATGTTGCTTACCAGAAGAGGTGTAATTGTGTGTTTGAAACCAGCCTGGGGCCCAAATGTGATGGTCTGATGCAAGTGCAGTCTGGCACAAGTTCTGGTTCACATCAGCATTAGAAGGAAAAAAAAATGTTACGTTTTCCTTTATCTTTCTGTTGGACTTTCACATTGTTATGTGACAGAGATCATAGATCATCATTCTCCATGTAGTGGTCCATTGTTGAACATGTATCATGTAAAAAAAAAATGATCATGTAGTACATTTTTGCAGTAAAACTATGCTCTATATGTTATAGACCTAGATAATACCACAATGCTGAGTTTGGCTACCGCCCTGGAGCATTTCATTAATGCAACTATGCAGCAACACTTCTGTAATGAGTTTTGGAGAAGTATATTCAGATAGATAGGATGCAGAGACATTGTATTTGCTTGTTGAATAATTCTATCCTTATGAAATTTAGTTTCCCATTCCTCTTATTAAGTTCAAATTGCTTTTCAAAATAATTATCATAATTTGACATAATCCACTGTTGGAACATTGAAGAGCTACAAAATGCCTCCTGAAACGTTTTTCTTTTTGGTTGCTTTTTCTATTTTGTGACATTATTGGTTTTCTTGTATGTGATTCATGTTTAGGAAATTTACATCTAATTTGCATGATGTTACTTGTGGAAAGTTTGATTTTTTTCCTATTTAAAAGGCTTCTTGGTCCTACTAGTCTTGTTACATAATAAATCATTTCTCTGATTTGCAGTCTGGAGGAGGCATTCATGAGTTCTCAGACTCACAATTTGGTAGGAAGTTGAGGATTTTTTAGATTTTTTTGACAAGTTATTTCTTTTTTGGGTTAATGGCATGTTGCTAAAGTTCTAGCATATTCTATCAGGACATGTTTTCGCATTTGGAGAATCTAGAGCCTTGGCAATAGCTAACATGGTTCTTGGACTAAAGGAAATCCAAATACGCGGAGAAATTCGCACCAATGTTGACTACACTATTGATCTCTTACATGTAAGCTCTTATGTTACCTCCAGTCATTTTAATCTTCACTGTATTTAGCAAGATTCACAGTAAATGTTGGCTGCATCTTATATCAATTTCATGTGAGATCTAGGTATCTTATGTTATTTTAACCGATCGGGACGTTGGGACTGTCCAACCAGGAGTTGTTTGTTGCTTAAATGCCATTTGCTTGGTGCATATTGTAAGTTAAAGTGAAGCATTTGTCATTGCAGGCTTCAGAATACAGAGAGAACAAGATCCACACAGGTTGGCTGGATAGCAGGATTGCGATGCGGGTTAGAGCTGAGAGGCCCCCTTGGTACTTCTCAGTTGTTGGGGGAGCTCTTTATGTATGCAGAACAGACTCAACTAATAGACATCTTTGACATAATCCTTAGATTTGAATAGCAGTTGAGCTTCCATCCTATTCTTATATGTTGCTAATTTTCCGGTCCCCAGAAAGCATCAACAAGCAGTGCAGCAATGGTTTCTGACTATGTTGGGTATCTTGGGAAGGGTCAGATTCCACCTAAGGTATGACATTGCTGAATCACAGATGAAGATTCATGAGTATGGCATTTGCTTCAGGATAAATGCTAGCTGCACGTCTGGACAGGTAGTTTTGCACTATTGGTCTGTGCACAGGTGCGTGAGCCCCACCCAGCAGGAGCACTTATGCTCCTTAAATGCTCCTGCATCATTCCTCATAAAGTTGTTTGTCACCCTTAACCTGTTATTTGTCACCCTTCTTGCGACAAATAGCAGGTAATGGTGACCAATAACCTCAACATGCAAAAGCTATTTGTCCCCCTTAGTTAGCTATTTGCCACGGTGACAAATAGCTAAGGGGACAAATAGCTTATGCATTGGGAATGTGGAATTCATAAAACAAAGAGAGGGAAAGATGGTGGCTGCATGCGTGACCCAATGGCTACCTGTCTTGGACAGGAAGTAAGCATTTCTCTTGCTTTAAATAGGCCCATTTTCCTTGAAAATAATGCCAATGTTGGTTGAACTTGTCTTGCAGCATCTATCGCTTATCAACTCTCAGGTTTCTTTAAACATAGAAGGAAGCAAATACACGGTAATTTCGATTGCACCAGTTCATAACTTTCACCATTTTGTTTGGAACCCTATTATTTCTTTTGAAAGCTGTTTGGTGCCTCTATAACTTGTTTATTATCTTAGATTGACATGGTAAGAGGTGGGCCTCGTAGCTACAAACTAAGGCTGAATGGTTCAGAAATTGAAGCAGAAATTCATACCCTACGTGATGGTGGCCTACTGATGCAGGCAAGCAGTGTTCATTTTCTTTGTTGATCAGCATGGTTCAATTCGCATTTGGAAAATTTATGTTGTTTGACCCTTTGGAAGCAGAAATCTTGTTTTGATTTCTACTCAGCTCTGCATTCAGACTTGTGTCTTCTATTATGGTTTATTGCCTTTCATGATCAAATCAAGTTGCATATTGGAAGGTGTGGAGAGTTTTCACATATTCAGTTTGCTGTGTGTTTAAGAGTCATTGAGGGTTATTGCACACATAGGCTTTGTCTGTTCATTCACTCGAATGGCCTTTGTTGATTTATATTCCTGACATTGAAGAATGGCTGCTTTAGCTGTTTCTGGGGTTGAAGACAGTTTTTTACTGTCTTTCAATCTTTGACTATTCACTTCTGTTAAGCTAATCACATTTTCTGTTGCTTGCACCTTTTCTTTACCATTCATTTCATATGTAAATGTAATCCGTTTTAAGTTGGCATCCTTAACTTGTCCTGTGCCTCTTTACAATTATTCTAAAGATGTGTTGTTAAGTTTAGCTGTTAGCTCCTAGGGAAAAGTAGCACAAAAGAGACTGAGAAAATGTGATAACTTTGACACTTTATGTTTTGGTTTTAAGGATGTTGATCTTTATGTAATGGCAGTTTCTGTTTTCTTTCATGATTTGATTGGACACTTATAATTTTGTACAGATCCATGAATGTGTTGTAGGATATTGCTCTTGTTGTGGTAGGGAAGCACCCACTTTTTCTTGGCCATTTCTACAGTTGGTGAAAGGACATACAAGTTCCCGTATTGTTTTAACCCTAGTCCATGTTAGCTTGTATCTACCTTTTCTTTGCCTTTTTATTTCATATATGAAATATAGGTTGTTCTGGACTGGCATGCTGTGCCTCTTTACAAGGATTATAGGACAGTGTATTATGAAACCAATAGGCTTTACTCCGTTTTGCATGGTTATGGAATGATGTTTACAATACATCTTGAGTAAGTAGGAGTGAAGGAAGAACTTTCAAAGGCCGACCAGATTGAGTGCCTTTTTGTTTCTTTCTTTATCTTATCTCATTTTGTTTTATTTGTCTGAAAATTTGAAATAACACACGGTGTTATGGTTTAATTAACTTAACCAGTGTAAGTGTAACTACATTATAAAGTTTCTAATTCTTGCTCAGTAAGGGAGATAGTTTGCTGTATGAATGTGGGCCATTCAAAATATTCTCAACCATCCTGTGGAATTTTTTGTCTGAAGAAGCTGTCTTACAGAACTGTAGAATGTTTGGCTTTGAGGGAGCTGGAAATAAATAAATGTGCAAATATATTATCTTAAGGAACTTTGTACTAGTAGCTCTAGGCCAGACTCTTACATGATTTCCTGCTTGTTACCCCAATTTTGTGCAGCTGGATGGCAACAGTCATGTGATATATACTGAGGAGGAGGCTGCTGGTACTCGTCTTCTCATTGACGGAAGAACCTGTTTATTACAGGTGCAACTGGCTTCTTGCACTCCTTTTCGACTTGTTTATTTTTATTGCACCAGAAAAGTGTTCTAAATGCCTGAGTTGGTGCAGAATGTGTAAAAATTTATGTTGCTGCAGAGCAACAGACTGAGTTAAGATGTTCTGTAGTCCCCAGGAGACCCATTTTTTTGGTGAACTTGTCCTTCTAGGTTCCCTCGTTAGTCTTTTTCTGAGCAAATCCAAACAGAATATAACAAGATTGGCAGTAAAGTGGACCTTAAACTGCAAGAATATTGTCTCTTGATAGAATGCAAACTTTAATGCTAACTTAAACGAGGCTATAAGTCAATGAATAGAAAATGGTATGACAATACACTGCTCATTGTAGAATAATAGAAATTGTTTTCAAATGCAAATGGAAAGAATCACTGCCACATAATTTCCTGTACTGCATTTCATGTATTTGTTAACACATGAGATCAATAAAACTCAATGTCTAGTTCTCAGATTAAAAAATGAGTGCATATTGTCAAAAATGTTTCAGATGTATTACCATTACTGGCATAGTTTTCCTGTCATTAAGTCAATTGGGATATCCTGAAGCATGCGAATGCCCACATTAGCAATAGTTAACACCAAGGACTTTAGTTAGAGGAATGATATTTTGTTTCCTTTGTAGCAAACAGTGGCTAAACATTATTTCTTCAAAAGGATCAACATTTGGTCTATGTGGTTCCACTGTCTAGCTATTGTTGTTGTTCTATGCATTTATTTAATGTAAATGATGGAGAGTATTCTCTTCATATACAGAATGATCATGATCCATCTAAATTGGTAGCTGAGACTCCATGTAAACTTCTCCGCTTCTTAATTCCTGATGGTAGCCATATGGATGCTGATACTGCATATGCTGAAGTTGAGGTCATGAAAATGTGCATGCCACTACTGTTGCCAGCTTCGGGAGTCATTCACTTTGTTATGACTGAAGGCCAGGCGATGCAGGTATATTCAGCTGACGGGAAGATTTAACTTTGCTTAGGTAGAATTGAAAGATATGTGCAGAAGCTTTGATGTCTTTTTTTCAGGCTGGTGACCTGATAGCAAGGCTGGACTTGGATGACATATCTGCTGTAAGAAAAGCAGAACCATTTAATGGGCAGTTTCCTGTCTTGGGTCCTCCTACTGCAGTTTCTGGCAAAGTCCACCAGAGATTTGCAGCAAGTTTAAATGCTGCACGAATGATTCTGGCTGGTTATGAGCACAGCATAAATGAGGTATGTAGTAATATCAATGAAGGTATATTTCTTATTGAAATCAAATAAATATAAATTCTCTTTGCTAGTATAAATTCCTGTTCTTTCAGAGCGCAGACATTTCAAAGGATTGGCTAATGAATTATTAGGCTGGTAACAGAGTGTACATGTTGTCCCCTTTGATAACATTGTGTCTGGGAACAAAGTCTCTAGGAATTAATGTCACTTTTCAAGGATTCAGCTATCCATTGGGTGATTTAAGAACTTTGCAAATGTGCATCTATACAGATCCAGTTCAGTTCTCTCATATGCACAGATCTGGTGTTTCAGAATTTTAAGTTCTTAGTGAAATTTTCTTTTAGCTGACATTACTAATGGTTTATGATGTGCGGCGTATGCCTGCTGAATACTGCCTAACTAATAATCTTTTTGTGATTATTTAGAACTGTTGAAGCATTGCTATTTGAACAATTCCTTTTTAAATAATGAGTCCTTCAGGTTGTGCAAGATCTGCTATGCTGTCTGGACAGCCCTGAACTTCCTCTACTTCAATGGCAAGAAAGCATGTCTGTGTTGGCAACTCGCCTACCAAAAAATCTTAGGAATGTGGTGAGTGTAACGTTTCTACAGTTTTAATTGTTTGATGTTGTCAATCTGATGCCTGGGAGTTTTGCCAATAGACTTTGTATTCAATCAGAGCTCAGATTGTTCCATCTGTTTAAATTTCAGCTAGATGCTAAATACCGGGAGTATGAAGAAATCTCAACTTCCCAGAAAAATGCTGATTTCCCAGCCAAACTGTTGAGGACTGTTCTCGATGTATGTGTTGATCTTTCAGTTTGTTCATTGTTCCTAATTGTCCTTTCTGTTCTGTCTGTAATGAGGTCATATTTGACTTGTATCTGTCCCTGTGAATTTCCCTCTTGTAGGAACATCTCTTGTCCTTCCCTGATAAAGAGAAACCTACCCTGGAAAGGCTTGTGGAACCTCTGATGAGTCTTGTGAAATCTTATGAAGGTGGAAGAGAAAGCCATGCTCGCTTCACTGTTCAATCACTTTTTGAGGAGTACCTATCTGTTGAAGAACTCTTCAATGAAGACATTCAGGTACTTTTGCTTAATGTTGTGTGCTTCATGCCTGCTTTTATTTCATGTATCTAATTCTCATAATACATCCTCATCATTTTGATTGGATTACCTCTTTGGAGTTTGGACTATAAAACTTAGAATGTGTATGATATATTTATATGTTTGGTTGGTAATGATTTATGCCACCATTTTTTCACATATTACTCTTATAAAGCAACTCTGTAATTCCTTATTTTACAAAGTTCATTTTATCTCGTTCTCAACAGGCTGATGTCATTGAACACCTGCGGCAGCAGTATAAGAAGGATCTACTGAAAGTTGTAGACATTGTCATTTCTCATCAGGTTACTTGTTGATATCAGTTTTTTTTTTCGTTTATGCTTCTTGTTTTTAAGCATATCTGTGGTAATTTTTATTTTAGAAATTTAGTAATCCTAAATGCTTAAGGAAGTGTGAGTTATTAACATATATATATTTTTTCCACTTGTAGGGTGTCCGTAATAAAAATAAGCTGATATTGCGGCTTATGGAGGCATTAGTTTATCCTAATCCTGCAGCATATCGAGATCAATTAATTCGCTTTTCTGCTCTTAATCACACAGCATATTCTGAGGTCTGCTTTAAATACTTCTCGCTGTAATTTATAGTATGCTTTTTTGGAAAGGAAAATTAAAGGCTTGAAGTTTGACCCGGTAAAATCATGTTTGATCTTTGATCCTTTCAGTTGGCACTGAAGGCAAGCCAATTGCTGGAGCAGACCAAACTAAGCGAACTCCGTGCAAGCATAGCTAGAAGCCTGTCTGAGTTGGAGATGTTTACTGAGGAAGGTGAGCGTGTGAGCACTCCAAGGAGAAAAAATGCAATCGATGAAAGGATGGAGGATCTTGTTGGTGCACCATTGGCTGTTGAAGATGCATTGGTAGCTTTGTTTGATCACAGTGACCACACACTTCAAAGACGGGTTGTCGAAACATATGTCCGTAGGCTTTACCAGGTATGGCCAGACATGTCTTTGGTTTCACAACTTCAATGTTTCTTGGCTTGTTAGCATTATATTGTATCTCACGGTTCTCCATTTAAATGTTTGTTTTACAGCCATACCTTGTTAAGGGAAGTGTCCGGATGCAGTGGCATCGATCTGGCTTAATTGCCTCATGGGAATTTTCTGAAGAGCATATTGAAAGAAGAAATGGGTTGGAGGATCCAATATCCAATGAGCTAGTCGTTGCAAAGCACTGTGAAAGGAGATGGGGTGCCATGGTTATTATCAAATCACTACAGTTTTTGCCAGTAGCTATTAGTGCGGCACTGAAGGAAACAAGTCATGCTTCAGATCATGCAGCAGAAAATGAGATGGTGTCAAATGGACACAGAGAGCCAGCTGGTCCTGGAAATATGTTGCACGTTGCATTGGTTGGCATCAATAATCCCATGAGTTTACTTCAGGATAGGTATGCTAGACTTTCTTTCCTACTCTCATCTGTGGATATGCTGGATGATGGATTGTTTATTATTTGCTATTGATTCACATATTTCATATTTGAATGGTAAGCATATTGAACCAATGCCTTCTAATTCATGTATGTGCTTCTTTGCTCAGTGGTGATGAGGATCAGGCTCAGGAGCGAATCAATAAATTAGCAAAGGTGCTGAAAGACAGAGTAGTTAGCTCGAGTCTTTGTGATGCTGGTGTCAGTGTCATTAGTTGTATCATACAAAGGGATGAAGGGCGAGCACCTATGCGCCACTCATTCCATTGGTCAGCTGACAATCTCTACTATGCGGAAGAACCTCTGCTTCGTCACTTGGAGCCACCGCTATCTACTTTTCTTGAGCTGGTTGGTAACCTTGTTAACCCAACTTTATCTAGCTTTTGGTTGTCAAACTGCATATTTATTATTGATTGTTATACCTCAGGACAAGCTTAAAGGCTATGGTAATATGCAATACACACCTTCTCGTGATCGTCAGTGGCATATGTACACAGTTTTTGACCAGAAGACTCGTATACAGAGGAAGTTCCTGAGGACACTTGTTCGACAACCTAACACATTTGATGGGTTCAGTCTGGGTCCTGGCTTTGACTCAGAAATAGCTCAACTTCGGGTTTCTTTGTCCTTCAGTGCACTCAGTTTATTGAGATCATTAATGGCAGCATTGGATGAATTAGAACTGCATACACACAGTGTGAACATCAAAGCAGATCATGCCCACATGTATCTCTGCATCTTACGAGAACAGCAACTTTATGATCTTGATCCACATTTCAGGTGAAGTTTTTTAGCCATTTTACATGCTTTTTATATGCATTGCTTGCTATAAGCTCTACTCAACCAAAAGGGACCTCAGAACCTATGAAAGATTAGACAGAGGTTCTCTTAAAGTTGAACAAAATTGGTTAAAAATTGTCACATGTACTTTTCATAAACTGTACTTCGATTTCTGTGTTTCTCAGAACTGAGGATGTGATTGCGGGCCAAGAAGAAACTGTCGTGACTATGATCTTGGACAAATTGGCATGCAAGATTCATGAATTGGTTGGTGTACGAATGCACCGTCTAGCAGTCTGTGAGTGGGAGGTGAAGCTTTGGCTAGACTCTGTAGGACTTGCCAGTGGTGCATGGAGGATTGTAGTGACAAATGTCACTGGTCACACTTGTACTGTGAATGTAAGTCCAAATTTAGATCCAATTGATTTTGGCCCAGCAAGCATATACTATTGACTGCTGGAAATTGTGATTCCACGCAGAAAAGTGTAGCAGTATACCAAATTGCTCTCTCTCTGTCTCTGTCTCTCTCTCTCTCTCTCACACACACCCACACACACATCGCTGTGACTAGCAGTGACTTTGTATATAGAAGAGTTAGTACTTTGTTGATATGTTTACAATATAAGCATGCATAAAAGTTCAACTTCTGTTTGCCTTTCCCTGATCAAAATCTGACTCAGGTCCATTTTATGTGCAGATATACAGGGAAGTAGAGGATAGCAAAACACATCAGATGGTCTATCATTCTGCTTCAACTCTTTCTGGTCCTCTCCATGGAGTGTCACTGACTGCACAGTATCAGCCTCTAGGTGTGCTTGACCATAAACGCCTTTTGGCTAGGAGGAACAACACAACATACTGTTACGATTTCCCTTTGGTGAGATGATCAATCAACCTATGTTTCCTCTAGCATATTTATGCTTTTAGATGCAGTTTCTTGTCATGTTTATTTAACATAAAACTTTTGGGAAGTTATAATTCAGGGCAATTTACATTAGGATATCATCTCTGCAGGCATTTAAAACAGCACTCAGACATGCATGGTCATCTTGTCTTCAAGATGATGGTAAAATTCCCAGTGACATCCTTAAAGTTACTGAGCTCATATTTGCTGACAAATGTGGAGATTGGGGCACCCCTCTAGTTCCTGTAGATCGCCGTCCAGCTCTTAATGATGTGGGCATGGTAGCATGGTCCATGGTGATGTCCACCCCGGAGTTCCCCAATGGAAGGACGATTATGGTAGTGGCAAATGATGTAACCTTTAAGGCAGGATCTTTTGGTCCAAGAGAAGATGCTTTCTTCTTTGCAGTGACAAATCTGGCTTGTGAGAAGAAGCTGCCTCTCATATATTTGGCAGCAAATTCTGGTGCAAGGATTGGTGCTGCTGAAGAGGTGAAATCATGTTTTCAAGTTGGATGGTCTGATGATTTGAGCCCTGAGCGTGGTTTCCAGTATATATACTTAAGTTCTCAAGATTATGCACGTGTTGGTTCATCTGTTATAGCACATGAGCTGAAGCTTGAAAGTGGAGAAACTAGATGGGTTGTAGACACTATTGTTGGGAAAGATGATGATCTAGGAGTAGAGAACTTGTCTGGCAGTGGTGCCATAGCTGGTGCTTATTCAAGAGCCTATAGGGAGACCTTCACTTTGACTTATGTGACAGGCAGAACAGTTGGTATTGGAGCTTATCTTGCTCGGCTTGGTATGAGGTGCATTCAACGTCTTGATCAGCCTATAATTCTTACAGGTTTCTCTGCGCTGAACAAGCTTCTTGGAAGAGAAGTATACAGTTCTCATATGCAACTGGGTGGCCCTAAGGTTATGGCAACAAATGGGGTCGTCCACTTGACTGTGTCAGATGATCTTGAGGGTGTTACTGCTATTCTGAGGTGGTTGAGCTTTGTTCCTCCCTATGTCAATGGGCCCCTGCCGATCTCATGTTCCATGGACCCACCAGAAAGAAAAGTGGAGTACTTGCCAGAGAATTCTTGTGATCCTCGAGCAGCAATTTGTGGCATCCAGGATACAACTGGTAGATGGTTAGGGGGTATTTTTGACAAAGATAGCTTCATTGAGACACTAGAAGGTTGGGCAAAAACAGTTGTCACTGGAAGGGCAAAACTTGGGGGAATACCAGTGGGAATTGTTGCGGTAGAAACACAGACTGTTATGCAGATTATTCCTGCAGACCCTGGCCAGCTTGATTCTCAAGAACGAGTAGTTCCTCAGGCAGGACAAGTTTGGTTCCCTGACTCTGCGACCAAGACAGCACAGGCAATATTAGACTTCAATAGAGAACAACTTCCATTATTTATTCTTGCCAACTGGAGAGGATTCTCTGGTGGCCAGAGGGATCTTTTTGAAGGAATCCTTCAGGCAGGTTCCACAATTGTTGAGAATTTACGAACATACAACCAACCTGTCTTTGTATACATTCCCATGGCAGGAGAGCTCCGTGGAGGTGCATGGGTCGTGGTGGACAGCAAGATCAACCCAAATCACATTGAGATGTATGCAGAGAGAAGTGCGAAGGGCAATGTGCTTGAGCCAGAGGGGATGATTGAGATAAAATTCAGGTCAAAAGAGCTTCTTGAATGTATGAGTAGGCTTGACAAAGAGCTGATCAATTTAAAAGCAAGGCTTCAGGGTGCTGAGGCAGCTAATGCTACTCCGGATGCTGATTCTCTCCGCCAACGCATAAAATCACGTGAAAAACAGCTCTTGCCTGTTTATACTCAGATTGCCACAAGATTTGCAGAGTTGCATGATACTTCTTTCAGGATGGCAGCAAAAGGTGTTATCAGACAGGTAGTTGAGTGGGGGAACTCCCGTTCAATTTTCTACAAAAGACTAAACAGGAGAGTTTCAGAAAGTGCACTTGCAAGGACTGTCATAGATGCTGCCGGAGAGCAGTTGACTCACAAGTCTGCAATTGAAATGATCAAGCAATGGTTTTTAGCTTCCAATGCTGGTGAACATTCAGAAGGCAGGTGGGAAGATGATGAAGCTTTCTTTGCTTGGAAAGAAAACGCTATGAATTATGATAAGTATCTAACAGAACTAAGTGTCCAGAAAGTATTGCACCAACTCTCAAATCTCAGCAAGTCGGTGTCAGATTTGAGAGCTCTGCCTCAAGGGCTTGCTTCATTCCTGGCTCAGGTAAGTATTCAACTGTACAATTTCACCATCTGTGACTAAGATATGAAAGACCTATCCTGGGGTTTGTGTTGACTTTTAAACTGGTTGTTGCAGGTTGAACCATCCAGCAAAGCTCAGTTGGTTGAACAGCTTAAACAGGTCCTTAATTGATTCAAGCTATAGTGCTGCAATTGTTGATTAACTGGCACCGGTGGCTTGAATATTGTTTATCAGAAGTGGCTTCTGATCCCATCTTAATAATGTTGTTTCTCTGCTAAATCAAGAAAGAACGCCGATTTAGACCCACACTATTCAGTGATAAGTCCAGTCCCGTGGCATCCTCCAATATTCTCTCATTCTTAATTTCATTTTGTACTTACCAAGGACATAGAGCTGCTCTGGTTGAAAATAAAATGAAAGATGCTGATGGGATTGCCCCGTTTAGTGCCCCAATAGCTACTTCCATGGCTATCTCAGTTGATTCTGGGATGATTTCAGCTGATTCACATAACAGCTCTTTTGAGAGCTTGTAAGTGTACTTGTAGTCAATTGTTCATTCAAAACCCTATTACTCAAGGAAGTAGGCAAGGCAAGAATCTTTGTTTCATATGTAATATCATTTGTAATTGTCATCCAGTAGTTTTTTATCACGAATTTGATGGGATAGGATGAGTTAAAGAATCCACAGCAGAATCTCTCCTATAACGGTTTTTGCTGTTTCTTCTTATTATTGAATTTCTCATTTGAAACTCTCAAAATGGAATACCGTTCTTCCTGAATGGATATTGGCTCTTATACCTTGGATAATGTTTGTAGTGTTCCCTTATACAGTGCACCTTGTCTTCAGTTGTACCACAGTATGAAGACCCTCTCGGAAGGCCAAGACTTAAAACCACCTTGTTGCAAGGTAGCACAGCTGTTTTCACATTACAAACCATGACACAAGTTGGTCCTCTCCTCTTTTGCCAATTTGCTATCTGCACACTCTGGGAAAGTCGTCCTTAACCTTGAGCATGACTTCTCATGTGGCCATCAAAATGTAGCTTCCGTGCAGGAAGGTCTTTTTATACATTCAGCTTGAGGCATCCTTGCTTACATGCTAAAGATCAGGGTTGTTTCTATCATAAAATTACCGAACTAACAGAGTTAATCGAATCTGTGAAGAATATTAGATTTTTTTTTTTAAGGGCAGTCAACTATAGTGGCAAATTTGCATTGTTTTTTGTTTGTAACAATGATACGTTAAATAATATTATTTAAGAATGACATTTTTTGTAATTTTCGCTGTAAGAATGATTTTTATCGGACAAAAAAGTCCTATTTTTAACGATAACAATCTATCATCATAGTTCCATTTGGAGTCCGACCTGTAGGGGTGTAAACGATTCGAGGAGTCCGACATATAATAGGGGTGTAAACGATCCAAGTCAAGTCGAATTATATTCTGTTCAAACTCGAATTCATTTACTTTTGAGTCGAGCTTCTTCAACCCATGTTTGAACTCGACTCGATTTAAATTTTTAAAACTCGATGAACAGTTTACACGGTCGAACTCGAGTTATCAAACTCAAAATCAAACTTGAAATTTACTATTTAGATAAATTTTATTTTTTTAACGAGTTCAAACTTAAACTCGAAACCAAACTTAAAATTTAATTAATATTTAAATAAATTTTACTATTTTTAAAATGAGATCAATTGGAGCCAAATAACAAAGAGAAATTTTTTTAAATTAAATGGCCGGAGAACTATAGGTTTAGAGGGTGAAGGGCCATTTTCTAACCTTACCAGTCGGCCAACACTTTGTGTTGACCGATATGGGACTAAACAAGGGAGGTCCAACATAGAGTGGGCAGGGTGGGCATTGCCGGGAGTGGGTGGGGTGGCCTGGGTGCGTGGCTGGACGCCGGAGAATGCCACCGCGAGCACCGCGGTGGTGTCCGGTACAGCTGGGAAGCGTCGGGATCTAGGGAGGCCGCGGTGTCCGCCGGAAAAGCTTGCGTCCGGCATCACCGCGGGCCGCGCCATCAACAGAAGCTCCAGTGGGAAGCTCCAACGACTGCTCCACCCGTGGGAACAGTTGCTCCACCCGTGGGAAGCTCCAACGACTGCCGCCGCTGCCGCCGGCGCCTTGAGGACCATCTGGCATTGGTCAAGTGCCTGCGACGGAGGTGATTCTTGGCCGTGCGGCCCGCCGGCCCGCGCCCTGCGCAGGCGCCCATCGGGGAAGAAGAAGACGCGCGGTGCTGGGGAACCGCATAACATTTAGTATTATATATATATATATTTTTTCTCAATTTTATTCAAACTAAATTCCATCTATATATCTTCCTTATTTGATTTGCGTATGTACCCCTAACTTATTTATATGTTATACTAAAGATTGTGTTTATATCTTATATGTTTAACTTTTACATTTCAACCCTTAACTTTTGTTTTTATTTATTACATCTCATTATGTCAAAGTAAATAAGAATTTATATTATTTAGAAAATATTTAATAGTTAACTTATTTAATAACAAATATTTAAATAATTTATTAACAAATATTTAGACGAGTTCTTAACGAATATTTAATCGAGCTCTTAATGAATTCTTAAACGAACTGTTCACGAGTATAATCGAGCCAAACTCACATGTGTTCAAACTCGACTTGTTTATAAATCGATTTTTTTTTTTAATTTAAATTCGGCTAGTTAATTAAATAACGAACCGAATCGAATTTTTATCGAATCGAGTTTCGAATTACTCGTCGAACATATCGACTCGTTTACACCCCTACTCTTCCTCTAAAAATGTTATATCTTCTTGCTGTGTCTATCTCATTCCTCTTGGATGTTAAATCTTCTAGCACAAAAGCTCAAGCCAAAATGGTGCGTTTGGAGATGATTAACCTTCATCTGGTGGATTGGAATCCCCCGTAGAAGTGTTTCTAAACATACTCTTAGATCAAATCTAAACCAGATTCTAGACCTCCTAAATGGATATTTGGTGAAAATTTGAAATGAGATCCGTTCCTGTTTCATATTCGGGCATGAAAAATGGGTGAAATCAAGTAAGACTAACTTTCGATAGCTACAAAATTCAAAATTCTCCTACGTCACTCTCCCCAATACGAGTTCCAGCTTAAAACTTTTACTTGGAAATCCAAGATTAAGAGAATGTTTTGAGATCTACACTTGGATGGCCAAAAGGTCAGCCGTTGTACAACCAAATCGCCAAAAGGAGCACACACAGAAATAGTCCATGACAATTGACAGCGGAACATAGTTCTTCTAGCTTCTGTAGTGCACAAACTCTGCACCACAATCAGATGGACTGCCCATGTGCATGGGTGGGGAGGGGATACGACTGAATACGGCCCTAAAGAGGGAATAAAAGCCAAAAAAAAGCTGATGGGTTTTCGAAGTACGGCAGATGGAGAAGTGGACATAACTGAATCAAGGAGAATATAAATAAGGGGAAGACTTTTTATGAGTTCCATGAATTGTGTCTAGGGAGAGACTTTGGCATCATCGGCAGCTGCTTCAAATGTTTCTCCAGGCACAAGATCTGGAACGTCGTCATCATCCTCTTCCTGAGCAGCAGCGGCGGCAGCACCATCAGCAGAGACTCTCCTCTGGAATTGTTCTGCAAGTTTCCTGAGGTTGTCCAGGTTATCAGGGCCTACAAAAAATGGATTTTAGTTTTGCACCAAATGAAATGATAAGACAGAAAAATATGGATGCACTTATGGAGGGTTAAGCGCAATTCACATATGGTAAAAAGTTGACAATTAAACAGAATTATTATGCATGACATAAGGGTTCTTGTAAATCTCGCATTCTTTGGTTCAAAATTACTTTTCCGGACCAAAAAAAATTGACTGGCAGAACTAGAGAAGCAATGTGCAGAGATAACTTCCTTAAGAATTCAGCATCTACATGTGATATTAGCAATATGACCAGAAACTGATAATATTAAGATCAAACAAGGGAACTACAGAATAGGATGACATACCCAGTTGGTTGATGATCCCAGGAAGAAGGTCCTGAAGCTCTGACAAACACAAAAAGCAGCTCATGAACATAATTGAAAGCAAGTTGTAAAATGATGTTTAGAACTGGAAAAGAAACTGTCTTCAACATATAACACAGAAATTCGAGTTGAAACAGTGGCAATTAACCAACAAGTAATAGCAAGCTTAAGAAGAGTCAACATCAGTACGCCACATCAGCAAATGTTTGGTTCACAAAACAAACAAAAAAACAGCATACGTGTAATAAGATCAATTATCAAATTTTTATGCATGAAAAGGAAAGATTAAGGGAAGTACTCTTTGTCTGAGGAGAACCACTGACTACCCAAGTGTTGGCAGCAATCGAAGCTTGAACTGCATAATAAATGAACATTTAGTGAGATGCGGAAATATTACAAGACCACAATTTTCATTCTGTGGCTGATCTCAGAAATTGATTACCTTTTGGATTTAGGAACTGGATTACAATATCATCCTTGAAGATGTTCACTTCCTCTATTGACGGGATTGTATTCACACCAATTCTTTTCAAAGTGCTTTGAAGCCTTTTGTCATCTGTTGTTGTGGTCTTGTGAACAGCCTTCTTCTTTCTGGTCAAAATACAAGAATCTTGCAGGTAAATCGAGTTGAAAGGTTGATGAAGTCAACAAACACCAAGTTCCATCATAGGACCAACAGAAACAAACAACACTAATGTGCCACTATGCCACTTTAGAATCGAAATGCTGCATAACAAGTGTCACAATCAGGAATAGAAAAAAAGGATCTTACATTATTGTCTGGGATACTAAAACCAACCTTCCATACAATTTTACAGCAGACTTCACCAGAATAACCAATTTTGCTTCCAAAGCACATTTGCTAGAAAACTATGGTCATAAATTTAGAACTTCTAAAAAATGTGATAAGTATGAATACAGACAAGGGGACTCTGATAGAAGATCCAACATTCAACTGTGAAACACTGAAGTCCACAAGAAAACGTACTAGATGCTATACCTCCCGATAAGGCCAAAATTTTTTGAAGAAAAATATGATTTTAGCTTATATATATGTGTTTATGGTTGTGCACATGTGCTCATGGCCGAACATGTGCTTATGGCTGTACATATGTGCTTATAGTTGAGTATAAGTGCAAATGGCTGCATCTGTGAGTTTATGGTTGTATATATATGTATTTACAGTTGTATTTGTGTGCTTATGGTGGTATATATGTGCCTATGCTTATATTTGTTTGCTTATGGATGTATACATGTGACTATGGTCTTTTGTATGTGCTTAGCGTTGTATTTATGTGCTTATTGTAATATATATGTGATTATAGTCATTTGTATGTGCTTATGGTTCTATTTACAAGCTTACGGTTGTATATATGTACTTATGGCTGTATATATGTGTTTATAGTTGTATTTATGTGCTTGTAATGCTCATGACTGTATATATGTGCTCATAGCTGTATGAAGGTGCTTATGGCTGTATTTGTGTGCTTATGGATGTATGTATGTTTTATGGTTATGTTTTTGTACTTACGGTTGTACATATGTGCTTACGGCTGCATTTGTGTGCTTATAGTTGTATTCATGTGCTTATGGCTGTATTTGCATGCTTACAATTGTATTTATGTACTTATGGTTCTACACATGTGCTTATGGTGGTCTATGTGCTTATGGTTGTTTTTATGTGCTTATAATTGCATATATGATTATGGTTGTTTGTATGTGCTTATGGTTGTTTTTATGCACTTATGGTTCTGTACATGTGCTTATGGTTGTATTATGTTCTTATGGCTGCATATGTGTGCTGATGATTGTATTAATGTGTTTATGGTTGTATCTGCATGTTTAAATCTGTATTTGTGTGTTTATAGTTGTCTTCGTGTGCTTATCATTGTATTTGTGTACTTATGGTTGTATATGTATGCGTATGGTCGTATTTGTGTGTTTGTTGTTTTATTTGTGTGCGTATGGATTGTATTTATGTGCTTATAGTTGTATTTACATGCTTATAGTTGTATTGTGTGCTTACGGCTATATATGCGTGCAAATGGTCGCATTTGTGTATTTATGGTTGTATTTATGTGTGTATGATTGTATTTGTGTGTCTATGGTCATATTTATGTGCTTGTGGTTACATTTATATGCTTTTGATTATATTTATGTGCTTATGGTTGTATATATGTGATTATGGTTACATTTATATGCTTTTGATTATATTTATGTGCTTATGGTTGTATATATGTGATTATGGTTGTATGTGATAAGCTCATGGTCGCATATATGTGTTTCTGATTGTATTTGTGTGCCTATGGTTGTATATATGTGCTTATGGCTGTATTTGTGTGCTTAGGGTTGTATTTACATGCTCATGGTTGTATTTATGTGCTTATGGTTATACTTACGTACTTATGGTTGTAGTTATGTGCTTATACTTATGCATTTATAGTTAAAAAAAAAAAGATTGAGCATGAATGCAAGTAATGGGACTCTGATAGAAGAAGACATTCAACTGTAAAACAGCGAAAGCCACAATACTAAATCCAGTGCCTTCAGATAAGGCCAGAATTACTTGGAGAAAAATATGACAGGTATTTTCAGTGACACTCAGCTCCTCCTTGGACAATTTCCCGATCCCAAAATAAGCATAATCCAACAAATCACCAAAAAAACACTTGGGTAATTCATCCCTCCAGAAAGAAATGGGGAAATCACAACTATCTGATCCAGGAACTGAGTTAATTGAACAGGCAAAAAAATAATGCAACAAAACAACCTGCGCATGCTGCCCTTTCCACCAGTGCGAACAGCACCAGCCATCTTCATGAGTTTCTCCCTATTCATCTGCATGTAAAGTGAATTAACAGGAGAAATAAGACATTGATGCTGCCTAATAACTTCCTTTCAACCCATATGGAAGAACAAATGATATTATCATACAGAGAGCAGAAATAGTTGGTTGGTAGACTTAAGCAGAAAATGAGCATGAAATTGCAATTACCATGTTCAAAGCAAACTCCATATGATATAGACCAATTTGAGCACAAAAAATGAAATTTTGATTGAATCACATGCAAGAAAAGACTTTTTTTTTAAGTGAATAGGCAAGAAAAGACTATATGAGAGAAACCACACTCACCTTATGAGAATATTCAAAACAGTAATGTCTGATTGGACAGTTTAAACCATGACATAACATTTGTTAAGACAAATTATGACACATGATAAAAGAACCTCCAATTAATGACTCATGTATGATGATTGATGAAGGAAAAAAAAACTTAGGTGATGCATGCATATGAATATTGCCAGTGCACAGTGCTAATTTACAAATTCGAGAAAAAAACATGACACACCCATGTTGTATGGCAGCTGTCTGTGAAGAAGATTCATTTCAAAATCCCATTTGAATGAGAATCTGCATTACTCTTGCAATTATCAAAACGTATACTGCAAAATTGTACACTGCAATTTTGATTTTATAGGGAAAGAACTGCTCACAAGGAACAGTCACTATATGCTGCTTAATAGGTTTAATTGCTGGAAGCCACCACAATGGGATTAGCCAGAGAGCCGCAGCAACTTCGTCAAAGTGTTGATAAGTGTAGTAAGATCAGCAATGACAAGATGGGGACTGACCATGTTGGACCACCTAGGTGATGGCCGCTAGCCACTAGGTAAGTGGAAGAGGGAAGAATGAGGGTGACAACAAGCATTGCAGTAAAAGGATGGGACAATGGATGGAGAGAAAGAAAAAGCAACAGTTTCTAACCTCCCAACCCCCTCAGAAGAGGGGGGGGGGGGGGGGGGGGGGGGGAAAGAGGGAAAAGAAGAGGGGGCATCAGAATCTGTAGTTTCTGCAGAACACCACAGTTTAAAAGGAGGGCCAAAAAAGCCTCAACAGTCTATGTTTTTTGTGGTTTCTACACTATTAAAAAATCCAAAGGGATTTTTTTTTTGGAAAATGGGTAGTACCACAAATATATTAAAAGAAAAGGAGAATGTACATGTATAGGGGGTCCAAGAAAGAGCCCCAAAATGAACACCTCCCCAATACCCCTATACAAGCAAGCATACACCAGGATAGTGTGAGCAAAATACACGTATGATCCCCCACATACAAAAAATTCCAAAAGAAAAGTATCTCTAACAACCTAAAGAAAGGAAAATGGAGGAATTATGCACCCCCACTTTATAAAGATGTCTCACCCAAAACACCACCCTCTCAAATGAAGGAAAAAGTTCTATCTTCTGACCTCAACTCCCTCTTAAAGATTCTTCTATTTTTTTCACTCCAAATAAGAGTGGCATGAATCCAAAGGGATTCTTACAATTGGCAAGCTGGACAAAGTTTTGATGGAAGCCAATTTAATCCCTACAAGCAGAAGTTAGCAAGCAAATATGTGATGCAGTTTCCTTTATCCTATGATATACATTTTTTAAACACCTGAAATTACTGCTACGCGACTTCCCTTGACACTGAAAAATAAAGGTAGCCTTTAACTCTTTAAGAATGCTAGAAAACATATTCAGTTCATCAGCCAAGGAAACAACCTTGTGCAAATGTGAACCGCATCAAATGAATGCAAATACAAGTATATATCTATATTCAGCCATAGCTGAACAGGAACATTTTTTTTTTAAATTAGAATACCAACAGTAGACCCACCCACTCAGGATCAAACCCGAATCACCAATAGCCTGAGCCATGAGCAGACCAATTGCAAAAGTATGTCTCTTCAGGAACAAACTGAAACATGGGCAGGTAATAGACTTCAATTCTTAAACTCAGATGCTCAGACACGACATGTCAAGCTTCACAACCTCAAAAGCAACTTTGCAGAGATAACCAAACTACACATGAGATACCAACTTATTATTCTTGACATCACTAAAGAGGTCAATAGTCACAATGAGGAATTCTAATGGATGCAAGATCTACTATAAAAAGCATACCTCTAGCGGATGTTACGAGAGTTCGATTGCAATTTGTATAAAAGCATAGTGGATAACCTGGAGGATGCTAACCTAAAAGTGATCAATCAGAAAGCAAAGACTACTGTCCAGAGGACCACTAGGAAGAAATTGTAGATCACATTTAGTTACAGATGAAAATATATTACAAGGTCTATTGGGCAAGATCTTCTCCAAGCTACACAAAAAGAGGTCACTAGTTGAAGCTAAGACAATCCCATGTTTTCTTCCACCTTTTGCCATCTCTTTTCTATGTAGTCAGAGGCGAGAGGCAGACTAGGCAATCAAGGTGTCTCATTGCCTAGGCAATTGAGCAATGCATTATTAAACAATATATATAGTTCAGAAATAGGAATAACCTAAATGGATGCATAAAACAAATATATTTCATAAAACTATACATTCCTATGTGCTAAATTATTGTATAGCTCATTAAATCCATTCATTCCTATATGTAAACTTTAACAAACTAAACTGCGGGTAAACAAAATCACACTCATACATATAAATACACTAAATGGTAATAGACAGTGAGCATGACTAACTTAATGGGCCTTGTTGTGGGCCAATTTCTGGGCCAGACAGTGGCAAGGAAGGTGGAGACTGAGGCCTGATATCACCTAGGCAAAGGGCATGATCGAGGCGACTTGGGATCACCTCACCTAGCCTCATCACCTAGGCAACCACCTCAATCGCCTTTGATAACGTAGCCTCTTAATGACTTAGAATATTCATGACAGCTGGATAGCTATCATTGACATGAAATATCACTCATGGGAGACAATGTTCAAGAAACTGTAATAGAATTTTTCCCTTTTGATTACAAACTTCAAACTGCATACAGAATAAACCACTGGTAGCTTCCTGGGCACCTAATACAGGTGAGCTCCTGAATTAAAATAAAACAAGAAATTTGCTTTGTGGGGAATCGTCCCCCCGATCCCCCGATCGGCAGCCCTCTCTCACACAACTCACACGTAGAGTTTGGAGAAGAGATTGAAGAAGGGAGAAAAGAACACAGGAACACCAGATTTTTACGTGGTTCGGAGGCAAAGCCTTCCTACATCCACGGCCTTAGCAGCAGTTCCAATACTATATGTCAGGAACGATCATGCTACACGTACAAGGAGAGACCGCCCTACTATATATACTGGGAGGTTAGGGCGCCATAATCGAGATTTACAAGGACAAAACTGCCCCTCACTCAGATTCACGCAAGTCGCCTGTCTTGGGGTTGAAAAGTCGACTGCCTTGAGAATTCGACTACTAAAGTCGAATGCCAAATTCGACTGCTGACTCCCACTGCTGAAGTCGAATGCTGAAGTTGACTGCTGACTTTGACTGCTACAGTCGAATGCTGACTTCGACTGCTGCAGTCGAATGCTGACTTCGACTGCTCAAGTCGAATGCTGACTTCGACTGCTCCGCGTCTTGAACCTTCTTGTCTACATCAGCAAGTTCAGGCTCCACACTCTAACAATCTCCCACTTGGAGTTTGAACTCCAAACAATAGCAGGCATCTCAAAGTCTTGTTCCTCCTCAATGTAGTAAAAGAAAAGCTGGTTGTGGCATCCCCTCCATCAATCATTCATGGAGACCAACTGAAGCTTGGCATAGCTTCAGTTTCTCTCTTGTGACAACCTTGGTCAACATGTCTGCAGGATTTTCTGTCCCTCGTATCTTCTCAAGCAAAAGAGTACCATCTTCAATCAACCCACGGATAAAGTGATACTTCAGCTGTATGTGCTTCGTCCTTGCATGGAAGACAGGATTCTTGGCAAGGTGAATTGCACTTTGACTGTCACAAAATAGCACACTGTTGTTTTGTTTCTTGCCCAACTCCTTCAGAAAATTCTTCAACCACACCATCTCCTTGCTAGCTTCGGAGACAGCAACATACTCTGCTTCTGTGGTTGAAAGAGCAACAACCTTTTGAAGTTGTGAAACCTAACTCACTGCAGTCCCACCCAAGGTGTACACATAACCAGTGGTGCTTCTTCTTGTGTCCAGATCACCACCAAGATCTGCATCAACAAAACCTTGTAAAATGACATCACTTTTTCTGAAACAAAGACATTTACCTGAAGTGCCTTTCAGGTATCTCAGAATCCATTTTACTGCCTCTCAGTGTTGTTTACCCGAATCTGCCATATACCTGCACACAACTCCCACTGCATGTGCTATATCCGGTCTAGTACAAACCATTGCATACATCAGGCTTCCCACAGCTGATGCATAAGGAATTTTCTTCATGGACTCACACTCTTCAGCAGTCTTTGGTGACTGCTCTTTAGACAGCTTGAAGTGACTTGCTAGAGGAGTGTTGACTGGTTTTGCATCTTGCATGTTAAACCTGCCCAACACTTTCTGAATGTAGCCTTCCTGAGATAGCCTCAAAATACCATCTGTTCTATCCCTCACAATTCTCATTCCAAGAATTTGTTTTGCTGCTCCCAAGTCCTTCATAGCAAATTCCTTTGACAATTGCTTCTTCAACTTGTTGATCTCTATCATACTTGATCTGCAACGAGCATATCATCCACGTACAACAACAGTATGATATAGCAATTATCAAACTTCTTAAAATAGCAACAATGGTCCATGTTGCATCTAATGAACCCATTGCTACATATGAATCCATCAAACTTCTTGTACCACTGCCTGGGGGCTTGTTTCAGACCATACAAGCTTTTGTTCAATTTGCAAACAAGGTTTTCTTTACGATGTTCATGAAAACCTTCTGGTTGCACCATATAAATGTCCTCCAGATCACCATGGAGAAAAGCTGTTTTTACGTCAAGTTGTTATAGGTGCAAGTTTTCAGCAGCAATAATACTTAGCACTAATCTAATAGTGGTTAACTTGACAACTGGAGAGAAAATTTCAATATAGTCAATACCTTCCTTCTGTTGGAAACCTTTCACAACCAGCCTTGCCTTGTACCTCTTGCTGCCATCATGTTCTTCTTTTAACCGAAAACCCCATTTATTTTGCAATGCCCTCTTGCCAGGTGGTAGTTCAGTCAGTACCCAAGTTTCATTTTTGTGTAGGGAGTTCATTTCATCTTTTATTGCCAACTCCCACTTGACTGAATCTTCCACCTGCATAGCTTCATCAAAGCTCTCAGGTTCATCTGCATCAGTCAACAACAAGTAGTACATTGCAGAAGAAAATCGTTCAACTGGCTTGCGCAATCTGCTTGATCTTCTCAGTTGAACCTCTGGTTGCACTGTACTGTTCTCAGGATCTCCTTGAGATCTTCTCAGCACATCCTCTTCTGAAATTTCCTCCAGCTCAACCTGTGCACTTTTCTGACCTTCTTCACCTGCATCTTTAGATTCCACATCAGATCTATGCTTATAAAGCAATTTTTCATTGAATATAACATTTCTTTGTCTAATGATTTTCCTGCCTTCATCATCCCAGAAGCGGTATCCAAAATCATCAGAACCATATCCAATGAAAAAACATTTCCTTGACTTAGGATCTAACTTGTCTCTGTCGTTGGAATCAACATGCACATATGAAACACAACCAAATACTCTCAAGTGTGAGAGAGTTACCTCCTTACCGGTCCAAGCCTCTTCTGGTAGCTCACCATTTAGAGGAACACTGGGTCCTCTATTAATCAGATAAGTTGTTGTGTTAATTGCATCTGCCCAGAAGGTCTTCGGTAGGCCGCATGTAGCCTCATGCTCCTAGCTCTCTCATTCAGGGTTCTGTTCATGCGTTCAGCAACCCTATTCTGTTGTGGAGTATTTGGAATTATTTTCTCCATCCGAAGCCATGTACTGCACAGAAATCTTTGAATTCCTTGCTGCTATATTCTCCTTCATTGTCTGACCTCAAGCACTTGATTTTTGCATCAGTTTGATTTTCCACTTCAGCCTTCCACTTCACAAAAGTTGAGAACACATCAGATTTATTTTTGAGAAAATAAACCCATACCTTCTGAGTGGAGTCATCAATAAAGGTGACATAATAGAGTGAGCCTCCAAGGGATCGAACAGGGGCTGGTCCCCACACATCAGTGTGCTCAAGTTCTAACTTTTCTAGCTTAGAACTTCTTCCAGCTTTAGAGAAGGTGACCTTTCTCTGCTTTCCCAGAATGTAATTTTCACACAGTTCAATATCTATGGACTTTAGATCACCTAACTTCCCTTTTGCAGCATCATCTTCATTCCCTTCTCACTCATGTGCCCAAGTCTGCAGTGCCAGATCTTGGAGTCCTCTTCTGAATTTGCCACTGCCACTAAGTCTTTGTCATTTGCAGTCATATAAAGAGTTCTCATCTTGCTGCCTCGTGCTATAACCATGGCACCCTTGGTTATCTTCCAGCACCCATTAACAAAGGTAGTGACATATCCTTCATCATCAAGCTGACCAATAGAGATTAGATTTCTCTTCAAGCCAGGAACATGTCTGACATTCCTCAACTTCCACACAGTCCCGTTTGCTGTTTTAAACTGAACATCACCCTTCCCCACAATATCTAAAGGCTCATCATCCGCAAGATAAGCCTTCCCAAAATTACCAGCAACATAATTTTGTAAAGTTTCTTTACATGAGGTAGAGTGAAAAGATGCTCCAGAATCTAGAATCCAAGATTCAATGGGACTATTGACACTCAAAATCAGAGCATCTTGAACTTCCTCTACCATGACATTAGCAGAGTCCTCTTCCTGTTTCTGCCCCTGATCCTTTTTCTTTGGAAGTCTACAATCCTTCTTAAAGTGACCCTTCTTACCACAATTCCAGCAACCATCACCACGGGGTTAGGACTGACCTCTTTTCTTGGACTTGGATCTATTCCGATTTTGTCCACGTTGATTTGTTCTTCCCCTGCCTTCTGTGTTTAAGGCAGAACCTGAAGCTTCACCAGATTCTCTCTCCGAACATCCTCGCTCAGAATCAAGTCTCGAATCTCTGTAAGTTTTAATCTCATCATCAAAATCTATTTCCACAGAACTCAACTGGGTTGTAATCACGTTGAATTCATTTATATGATCTGTGACCGAGGAACCTTCGGCCATCTTGAGATTAAACAACCGACGCATCAAGTGTACCTTGTTGGAAGCAGATGGTTTCTCGTACATATTTGGTAACGCCTTCATCAGACCTGCTGTGGTCTTCTCGTTCACAATGTTGAACGCGACGTTTCTGGCCAACGTCAAACGAACAACTCCGAGAGCTTGTCTATCCAGAAGATCCCAGTCTTCTTTCTTCATACCATCTGGCATCGTTCCAAGAAGCGGCTAGTGCAACTTCTTTTGATACAAGTAGTCTTCGATTTGCATCTTCCAGAAACCGAAGTCCTTGCCATCAAACTTCTCGATCCTCACCTTTCCTTTATCTGTTGCCATCGCTCCCACCGTTTCCCTCGAACCAGTGCTCTGATACCAGTTGTTGGGGAATCGTCCCCCCGATCGGCAACCCTCTCTCACACAACTCACACGTAGAGTTTGGAGAAGAGATTGAAGAAGGGAGAAGAAGAACACAGGAACACCAGATTTTTACGTGGTTCGAAGGCAAAGCCTTCCTACATCCACGGCCTCAGCAGCAGTTCCAATACTATATGTCAGGAACGATCATGCTACACGTACAAGGAGAGACCGCCTACTATATATACTGGGGGTTAGGGCGCCATAATCGAGATTTACAAGGACAAAATGCCCCTCACTCAGATTCACGCAAGTCGCCTGTCCTGGGGTTGAAAAGTCGACTGCCTTGAGAATTCGACTGCTAAAGTCGAATGCCAAATTCGACTGCTGACTCCCACTGCTGACTTCGACTACTGCAGTCGAATGCTGACTTCGACTGCTCAAGTCGAATGCTGACTTCGACTGCTCCGCGTCCCGAACCTTCTTGTCTACATCAGCAAGTTCAGGCTCCACACTCTAACATGCTTAACATGTAAAAAGAATTTAAAAAGTAGGTATTCATGATGCCTTAGAATCAAATGGGAAAAGGCATCATTTCATGCAAAGCAGTGTGCGGAAATTCCTCACATTAACCTATAGAAGCCATCAACTTTTCACTCACGACATATGCATGTTTCTAGCACGTGAATTATGAGCAGTAGACTCAAGGAATGCATCTCACTCTAAATCTTCATAGCATTTGAAGAGTTGATGTGATACTCAAGCATGGTTCACTTGACGTCTTACTGGCAACTCAGCAAGCATATCACTTTCAATTACCAAATGCAACTACATTCTTTTTTTTTTCCCTACAATTGGGCATTGACTTGGAAAGATGGAAAGGCTGTAAATAAGAGATTCATAAGGCATGCCATAGAAGAACAATAAGGATCAGTTAAGATCCGACCCAGCGCAACAGCTTCCACCCACTCATTCCTGCCCCCTAAGAAAAGAGGAAAGCACTGAAAAACTACACATACTCCATCAGAGAATTTGCGCACCTATCAGCTCGTGCATAGGCATATGCAGAACTACACAAGCGAAGACTGTCAAACGATGCCGGAAACAGGACAGCACAACGCGATGGTAAAATCCACTTTCACGATTTCATGTAACGCCACTATCCACGAATTTGGTTCGCATGACATTTTACGTCCTCTGGAGTGAAGATATTATCAGCGAAGCAGGGAAATCAAGGATCATACACATCCAACGAAGCCAAGCCCGCCTTGAAGAAAACCCGAGAGGCTCGGAGAGAGCGAAAGAGCGGAACTATCGGAAAACTGGTAAGCCCCATCAACAAACGAACCAGGGGGATTAACAATCCAAGGAGAAAAATGGAAAAGTGAAGACCTTGCCAAGCCCAGAGCTCGCCGCGGTGCTACCTCCCTCACGGTCCCGCGGGAAATGGCAGCTGCTGCGGGACGGAGAGACGAGCTAAACCGCGAGGAAGTGGATGAGGGAGAGCAAGGAGAACCATAGAATGGATCGTTTTCCGATCATCTACGTTTCAATCCGCACCATTTCCATGCGTATCAAATAAGAGATCGGCACTGAGATGCTTGTCCTCATGCTCCATTTAGGTCGTCCAATAACATCATATGAGGTGTGGCCGTGTGGGGATGGACAGCCTTCCAAATCCCAAACTTTACCAGCTACTGAGCAGCTACTCGGCGCGTATCGAAACGGACCAAAACACCAAACGGTGAAGCAGGAGGCTCCAAAGCCCTAGGGGCATTTTAGGTACGTGACCTCCCTAAGCACGGTGATTGGCCCTGGAAGCGGAGAAACAAAAACGACAAGAAAAAAGGCACTATAATTTGATTCCTTTAATAATAAAAAAATTGGCGTTTTAGATAGGCAAAAACCTTTTTCAAGAAGCACTTTGGTTATTGGAAGATAGAGCTAAAAGCAGTCGGAATGCATTAGCTTCTTTATGCTTGGGATTTGTTTGATAAAGGTTTTTACTAGTTAAAAGAAGGGTAAATTTTTCTATTAATTGGAAGCTGTTTTTAGTTCCCATATTTAACATAAAAATTTTCGAGGATTTTTAGACGAGTATATTAGTTCTAGGTAGGTTGATAAGTTCAACCTTTGATATAATTGAAAAAAATATTTCTTTGCCTGAATAATCACAGAAGTATCACTCATACATGCATATGAACTAAAATAACTCTCTCTCTCTCTCTCTTGTTTTGAAAACTGGATAGTTAACTAATATAACCCTCTTAGATACCTCAACTAATTGCTGCGAAAAAACACAAGAGAACATGCATTCACATAGAGGGTTGCGCTTATATATGTTTATTTAATAATTATATGTGCATTTTTACACTGTATGCGAGGATTGTTTTTTGCACTAACAAGGTTTAACTCTAACACTTTAAATACCTGAGATTATGTGGCACCCCCTTCTCGATCCCAGTTTGGAGATGTCACGCAATTTTGTGAGATGGAAAAATACTGCAAGACTCGTAAAGCAAAATAAAACTTTCTATAATTTCAGTAAACACAACATATAATTTATAACATTTACATCTTACTTCCGCAAAATTTTCATAATTACATTATATGTACAAAAGGGAAGTAAACCTGCATTATCTATTATGCAACAGATTAAAGATCACCTCAGATCACACTTTTGACCTCCTCCATGTCGTAGTCAAAACTCTCTAAAACTCTTAGAAGCTCTTAAAAAATGGTTAACTATATACATGTGTGAGTCTTAAAACACAATAGACACGTTTCAGAATCAATACATATATATATATATAATATTAATTTTCTTCACTCACCTGATAATTGCAAATTAACATAAATTTTATTAACACTCTAAGCATTAGGGGTGTCAATTGGGCCGGACCGGCCCGGAGACTCGGAAGCATGCAAAAATGTGGACGCATTAGAGCTTACCATCATCTGGGCGGAGAAGACTGCCCTTTCGCGAGTCCTTACCGAGGCCGAGGGTCGAGGAGTTGCCGAGTATAAGGCCGGGCCAGAGTTC